>JACGDI010005521.1:260513-271537 GCA_014898725.1 Jacaranda copaia
AGCTAATAAGGATGAAATTCTTAGTTCTGTAAAAATTGAAGGGACTAGTAATAACACAGAAAATGATGTTTACACCTTAATAGTTACAATAATAGAACATTTTACTGGTAGATGGACCAATAATTCTGAGCATATTAGAACCTTATTAAATGGTTTAAAATGCCAGAGTTTGACGTCATTCAGGTGGTATAAAGATACATTTTTGTCTAGAGTTTTAGAACTCCCTGAGTCTAATAGCTCGCATTGGAAGTCTAAATTTATAGATG
Organism: Jacaranda copaia; assembly: GCA_014898725.1. NCBI lineage: Eukaryota > Viridiplantae > Streptophyta > Magnoliopsida > Lamiales > Bignoniaceae > Jacaranda > Jacaranda copaia. The sequence continues at coordinate 260,780 of JACGDI010005521.1, forward strand.
GTTTTCTTTCATTGTTTGCTGAAAGAGTTAGAAAAACTCTTAGGCAAAATAATCCTAATATTGATTATGATAAGTTTACCTATGGTAAGTTAATAGGAACTTGTATACATGAATGATTAAATTTGTGTAATGAAATTAAGTTAAATCAACAAATAAAACGCAATAATATTACTGAAAGAAAATAATTAGGACAATTTTGTGGCCAGTTTGGTATGGAAATTCCCAAGCCAACTAATAAACTTAAAGATAAAAAAGATGATTATTATAAAAATAAAAAATATAGGAATCGGTCTCATAAAAAAGTTAGAGAAAACGAACGTGAAAATAAAAGGAGTAATAAAAAACTTTATAAAAAGTTTAAAAAATATGGTGCCTATTATAAATGTGGCAAAGTAGGAAATTATGCTGATAAGTGTAAAATGAAGTCTAAAATTAATAGTTTAGACATTGATGATAATATAAAAGATGTGTTGTTTAAATTAATGCTTAATTATGACAGTGAAGATTATTCTTCTGTTTTTTCAAAAAATGACTCTTTAAATGAGTGTTTTAATAATTCTAGTTCTGAATATGAACCATGTCAAAATAGTGAGTCTTGTATTAATACAGATAGGACTAGTGATAAATCTGAGAGTGACGATTTATATAGGCTTAGACCACAATTTAGTGAACTAAATGTCATTAATAATGATAATACTATAGAATTCTTAAAATTAATAAAAGATCCAATTTTAAGGTCTAAAATTATTGATCAAATTGAAAATACTCCTTCGTCTTCAAGATCAAAAGAGTTTGTGTTTAATAATAATAATAATGAACCCCATTCTATGTTTGAAGTTTATAAAATGTTAGAACATAGAAATAAAAATAATACACCTACTTCTGTTAATGATTTAAAACAAGAGGTTAATAATTTAAGAAATGAAATTATAGAAATTAAAAGAAATAATGTGTTTTTAGAAGATAGGATTAGAAAACTTGAAATAGTTCAAGGAAAACAGGTTATATCTAGAATAGAAAATATGTTTGATAATTTTCCTAATTTTGATAATATTCAAACTGATAATTTCCTTTCTAAATTAGCAATGGTTACTTCATAGAAATGGTTAATAAAAATAAATCTATTAATAGATAATAGGTTTTCAAAAGAATTGATTGCTTTGGTTGATAGTGGTGCAGATTTGAATTGTATTCAAGAAGGATTAATACCTACTAGGTATTTTGAAAAAACTTCTCATACTTTATGTTCTGCAAATGGTGAGAAACTTGATATTAATTTTAAATTGTCAAAAGCTTTTGTTTGCAAAAATAATACTTGCATTCCTTTGAGTTTTTTATTAGTTAAAAATATTTCTAACCAAATTATTCTTGGTACACCTTTTGTAAAGAAAATATTTCCTTTAAAAATGGTAGATCAAACTGGATTTATAGGAACTTTTGAAAATAAAGATTTACATTTTCAGTTCATAACTGAACCTTTCTCAAGAATTCTTAATAGGATAGAAGAAATAATAAAAGCTAAGAATAATCAGATAAATTTCTTAAAAGAAGAAATTGTTAGTCTTAGCATAGATGATCAACTTAACAATCCTAAATTAAAAGAAACAATTGCTTTTCTTGAAAATCAATTTTCTTTGGCCATATGTAATGATCACCCCAATGCTTTTTGGAATAGGAAAAAGCATATTGTTGACCTACCTTATGATGATAGCTTTAATGGTAATATTCCAACTAAAGTTCGTCCGTGTCAAATGAATTCAGAATATTTATCTTATTGTAAAAAAGAAATTGAGTCTCTTTTACAAAAAGGATTAATTAGGCCAACCAAATCACCTTGGTCACGTATTGCTTTCTATGTTAATAAACATAATGAACAAGAATGTGGTGCACCTAGGTTAGTAACAAACTACAAACCACTTAACAAAGTTTTAAAATGGATTAAATATCTTATAACTAATAAAAAAGATTTGCTTGATAGGTTGTTTAATGCTAATATTTTTTCTAAATTTGATTTAAAATCTAGATACTGGCATATTCAAATATTAGAAAAAGATAGGTTTAAAACCGCATTTAACATTCCTTTTGGTCAATATGAATGAAATGTTATGCCTTTTGGATTAAAAAATGCTCCTTCTGAATTTCAGAAAATAATGAACGATATTTTTAATCCTTATAGTAATTTATAATTGTCTATATAGATGATATCCTTGTATTTTCAAATTCTATTGAAAATCATTTCAAACATCTTAATATTTTTAAACAAGTTATCATTAATAGTGGACTTGTAACTTCAAAAACAAAAATGGTTTTGTTTCAAACTAAAATAAAATTTTTAGGACATTTTATAGAAAAAGGAAAAATAATTCCTATAAATAGAAGTATAGAATTTGCTTCTACATTTCCTGATAGGATTACTGATAAAACTCAACTCCAAAGATTTTTAGGTAGTCTTAATTATATTTCTCCATATTATAAAAATCTTGCTAGTGATACTGCAATTCTTTATGATAGGCTTAAGAAGAATCCTAAACCATGGAGTGAAGTCATACTAATGCAGTTGTTAAGATTAAAGAAAAAGTTAAAAACCAACTTTGTTTAATGTTGTCTAATCCTAATTGGGATAAAATAATAGAAACTGATGCGTCTGATATTGGTTATGGAGGAATTTTAAAACAAATTAACACTAATAATAAACAAGAAATTCTTGTTAGGTTTTATTCTTGTAAGTGGAATAATAGTCAGAAAAATTATGCTACTGTTGCTAAAGAAATCTTTGCAATTGTTAAATGTGTTTTAAAATTTCAAGATTATTTGTATAACCAATCTTTTATTGTAAAAACTTATTGTCAATCTGCTTAGTTTATGTTTAAAAAATATTTTAAACATGATGTGTATATGCAAATGTTTGCTAGATGGCAAGCTTATTTAGCTCCTTTTGATTTTAAAATAATATATAGAAAGGGATCTGATAATATTCTTCCTGATTTTTTAACTCGTGAATATTTGCAGGACCATGATACCTCATAATAGAAGTGGTGGAAGAAATCCTTTCTCTAATATAGGAGGAAGAAGTGGTAACAGTTCAAGTTCTTCTAATAGAACTCCAATAATACAGCATGGGAAACAAAAATTGGTTAATTTAGGTTCTTCCCATACAAATGATCCACTATTTGCTGAATTTTTACAGTTTAAATAGTTTCAGAAAAGTAATAAGGCTTTCCCCTTGAGCTCATCAACTCCTTCTCAACCTGAAGGATCTAATAATTATCCTTCAAAGCCCTGTTTTGCTGATATTGCAACTAATAATGCTATACCCCAGGATGAGGATGCTCTCTCCACTTTTGAAAAGAAAGATCATAAGGATTTAATAATGATCCTTGAGTATAATGATCTCAAATGGAAAAATGATCCTTGGATGATAATCCAACAGTACTTGGATACTGTGTCATACATGGTTGAGTCTTATAAACCCAGGTTATATTATGAGAATATTCTCATAACAACAGGTTCTTGTGAAATTTCACATTTTTCCCCAGTTCATAAGACAAATCTGTTTTTAATTTTAGTAAAATAATAATTAAGAAAATAATTTCGGTAGAAGAGTGGGGAATCTCTTCTTTCAAAGAAAAGGAATTTATAACTAAAGAAAGCAAATTGCTTTTTATGTTTAATTTCTGGGATTATATCCAAGCTTTCCATAAAGTTTTCTTATATGAAAATTCTAGGAAAAAACACACTTGGTTCATAAAGATCTGTCCTGAAGTGTTTAGGAATAATATTTCTAATTGGTTTCTTAGCTGGTGGAAATCCCATGGCCTTACACCAATCTTGCTACCTAAACAATTCAAATAGGCATTCAACCAATGGGTTGAGTTCTCTCTAAAGATCAAGGAAGTCGAAGCTGAAGATTAGATGGTCGTCAACAAGGCAGCAATTTTCTTTTTCATGGAGTTTTCCATTCATTGGATCTAGAAATGGGTTCCAAAAATCAATTTCTCTCCTGAGGATAATATTCCTTGTCTTTACAGGACTATTATATTAAGTGGTGGAACAAAATGCTGCAAATTGATAAAGCTACTGGCAAAATGGAAGGCCAGGAAACTTTAGATGAAAATTTTAAGGTAATTGAACAATATAAACAGTCTACCCAGAAGAATAAACAAAAGGAAGCTTCAACAATTTTGGAAAAAGCTTTTGAAAAAATTAAAATGAAAAAAGGAAAGATATCCAAATCAGAATTGTTAAAGGAGTTCCTTAATATGGTCCAAGAAGAATTCAAAGATCAAATTGCTGAAGATGATGAAGATGTCTCATCTGCTGAAAACGATAAAGAAACAGTTTCAATGGAGACCTCTTCAAAAGCTGATAAAAATCCTTATGGCAATTTGTACTAGGATGCACAGGATCCAAATGATGATCTCCAAGACCTTGATGAAATGATAGCATCATTAAGGCATGAAAATGAAAAGCAATTGTGATGTGAGTGGTGAAAGCCATCACATTTGTTGAAAAATTATTAATGTAATAGGACAAACACAGTAGTCTGAATTATATCAGAATACTGTAGAATTACTTTTGCTTTTTACTGTTCCGATTTTGAAATCCGCACAGTATTTTACTTTTTACTATTCGGATGCCAAAAAAATATTTTCAAGTCCGTAATAGTTCTTTCTTAGGCCTATAAAAAGGCTCTCAATTGTATAGTATAGCAGAGGCCTTTTAGATTCAGATAAAAGTTTTTATTCTGCTGTTATGTAATTACTCCAGTATATTTTGTAAATTTTTGTAATTTCATAATTAATTGAAGATTGATTGAAGTTTTCAATCTCTGGTGCTGAGGTCCTCGCAGGTATTTTCTCTTTTCTTTTATTTATTTAATTTGTGTTTACCCTAGCCTAATGGAAGGCTAAGGGATTCTGTGTTAAACAACTATGAGTTAGATACTTTCTTTGAGTTTATGGCCATTTTAGAATAGGCTTGTGTTGAAGGGTTTGGATTTTGAACTGGATTATCCAAGCAGGTTTTATAATTTAATAGTATTCTATGTACCTCTTAGATTGTCCTGTTTGTTGCCCGTTGAGCCGTGTGGAAGGCGTTAGGGCATTGTGTTGGGGTGTATGTCTGGAAGCATGAGTTGACTGTTGAATTGTTGAGTAATTTATTTCCTGTATGTCAACTATATGTTAATGTTTGGGAATCTGTTTGAGATCCTGTCCTCCCTCATAAGATCCTATTATTTATTTTTTAATTTGATGAATCGTTATTAAGTCTTATATATAAATTATTAAAAAGTTATTTTATTTAAATAAGTAACTAAGTTCTATTTATACATAAATCGTAAGTAACATATAGTTAAATAATTATATTTTAATTAATAAACAATAATTAGTTTATAATTAATGTAAAATAATTAAATTTTTTCATAAGTCGATATTAATAATTATGATATAAGCTAATTTTTTAATAATTAAGATATAATTATGATTTCATGAATAATTAATATATATTTTATTCCAAATAATACATCATTTACTAATGTTAAATTTATAAAAATATAGATTTCAAAATAAATAACTAATTAAATTAATTAAACTCATATTTCAATCATTATAAATATATATACACACACATGCATCATCATCCAACTACACATATATATAATACATAAACAAAAAAAATCATTTTTACCCTACAAATCTGATACGTCTAAAAGTCGCTTATAGTGAAAGGATAGTGTTTAGGATGAATTCGACCAAGGAGGTTGAGTGTTCAAAGCTATATTTCTCTCTAGGTTTGAGATCTGTAACAACAACACACGTTAGATTAGTTGAGGTGCCCCCGATTAAGGCACTCTGATGCTCAAGTTAGTTCTGGTCAAGATATAGTAATCGAACAGAAAATTGAGAGTATTGAAGGTTTATAGCGTATTTGGTATTACCTTGAGCATGGTTGAATATGAAGTATTTATAGCCTTTTCCAGGCGTGTTTTGTCTATGGTACTACTATTAGGTGTACTGGCTTTTGCCCTTGCCAGGGGGTTGATGGTCATTTCATATCCAAACCCCAGTACTATTCTAGGTGGCTAAATCTCCTATTTTTTATGATGAACAATACCTCTGGAGGTGCCTCCCTGCCAAAGGTGGTGGCAGGGTTGGCAGAGTTGATGGCAAGGTTGGTAACAACGACTGTACTGGTTGTCACGCGTCATTAATGTGGAGGTATGCTGTCTGTCAAATTAATAAATACGGCAATTCGAGTGAGAACCGGAGTGAGTCTTGAGGTTGGTATATATTGACCAGACCTGACTGGTCGATCATGGATCCCCACTAAGTAAGGTTGACCAGACGCTTGTTGATAGGCCTGTTGGACTATCCGAAGTGGGTCCTGAGGTCAATGCAAGTTAACTATGAACCCTTGCTAAGTAAGGTCGACCAGATAATTATTGATGGGCACTCTGGCCCAAACTTAATGTTGGGCCTACTAGGCTATCTCATATCATGAGTCCCCCCCAACTCACGATCCTGATCAAGCTCGTCAACGTGAAGAAGCAAGGAGTTAACATGCAGTTACAGTGGTTAGCTACAGTCGATTAGAATTTTTGAATCCTCGACCAGAGTTTTTAAATTGCCGACCAGCGTTTAAGGCAGTTTTGCTGCATTTAATATGCCTATTAGTGTGCAGAACACGAAGCATATTGGGGCAAGCTGTCATCATGACAGTTACTCGAATTCCCACGTGTGAATGCTTATAAATAATGGGATAACTGATTCCATTTATACTTTTGCTGCTAATACATCTAGTCAAATTGTTGCCTTTGAAGTTCTCAAGCTTTCGTGTGCTTAGAATTTTCAAAATTTCCATTATAAGTGCCTCTGCCCTTTTTGTTCTTTTCTACCTTTTTGTTTGTAGAAGCATGTCTACCAATTCGGATAGTGATGATACTAGGTCAGAGGGCATGGCCCATGAGGGGAAAACTGGGGGGAGAGCACATCTCAAACATCTCATGAGAGTGAATCAAGTTCATCCACGAGCAATGGCTCTAGTTTGAGTAGTTCCAGTAGCTTGAGTGATGTGAGAGTTATTTCAGAGGGGGATGTTGGCCTTAGTGATATTCCTATAACCCAGGGTCGACTATTCACCCCTGACTACTATACCTAGATAGCCTCTAAGATAACCCCCACTGACCTGATTTGCATTAGGGCAACATACCATATCCTTGAAGAATACAAACTGATAGTGCTAGGGACTTAAGGTAGGATGCATCAACCTTCTCGGGGGTGTATAATTATATTCGAGAAGGGGTTGAAATATGGCCTTAGGTTTCTGCTCACACAACCGATAGTTGACCTCTTACTAGGCCTAGAAGTTTATATCACTCAGCTGCTCCCAAACTGTTTTGCCACTTTGTATAGTTTTTCTGTGCTAATGCACTTGTACAACCAACCCGCATCCTGTGCCTACTTCTTGAACTTATTCCATTTACCCATGTCAAGAAAGTTGGGTAGCACTGAAGAGTCTGGTTTTTATTACCTGACTGCTCGACCCCGGTAGAAGTTTTTAGTGTCCCCTGTCTCTTTTTATGGGCAAAGGTGGAAAAAATACTTTTTGTACATTTGGGGATCGAGGGTTCTTGCCATTCCGAAGGGCTCGCGGAGAGGGCCTATAGAGATGCTAGGGAACCAAACACCTAGTTGGCCTATCACATTCATTTGGGATTTGGTCAAATTTGGACAAATGGAGGCCTCAGTTCTGACTAAAAAGAGGTGTTTGGTGTTGGCTGGCCTATCACCTGCCTAACTCGACCTACTTGTGGGCGATCAACTAGGTACAGACTTTTGTCGACTGTTTTGATTGAACACGTCTATCTTTCTGCTCGAGTTTAATGCTTTGCTATTTTGTTTACATGTGTAGATCATGAAGAAGTAATGGCCCACAACAGTAACGAATCCCAAATTTGGGCGCTAAAGAATGAGGAATGTCGTCGAGCTGCTACTGCTGGATGAAAAGATGCATCTGCGAAGCAGGCGGGCTCGACAAGATCGACGTCTACACCGCCACCACCAAAAATCAAGCAGGCACCCAAAACTCAGTCTGCTCGTTGGGATGAGCCCATACACAGCAAACCTGCAGGTTGGGGTAAGAGATAAATAGTTAAACAGGGAGGTTCAACGCTGAAAAAGATAATGGGGGGTAAGGGAAAGAAAAAGGCCATGATATGTTATGACCTATTTGGCAAACTTGATGACGGCGCGTTGTTCTAGCTTCCTCGACTATTTTCTCCCCGATTCGCCATCGACCTAAATAAGGAGATAACTAACTCGACCTCTATCATTCAAGGAGGGACATCAGGCACTGAAGCTCTGAAATAGATGACGTCAGGGCTATTCGTAGCCGACCAATGGAAACTGATGAGCTTCAGTCAGATTGATACCATGAAGGCGCTGTTCTACTACTATAATGTGGTAAGTATGAGATCGATAGTATCGACACCAATTTTGTTTTTATATATTGGCTTAAAGAATGATATTATTGTGTTTTAGATAGGACAACTGGGCTATAATATTTATCGTCAATTCGAGATGGCTCTAGCTGCCAAAGAGGAATTGAAGGTGGGCGGGGAGATGTAAACCCTCAAAGTACAGCTCGAGTCCTCCCAGCTCCAAGTCGAGCAGCTAAATAAGAAAATAGCCGATCTCTAGGAGCAACTCGACTCTAAGAATCAACAGTTGGTCTAGGCCATCGAGGATCAAAGTTAGATGGATAACATCATAAAGAAAGCCCAACTGTACTTGTAGGTGAGCTATAGTTTTGGTCGGGCTCGAGACCATGCGGAGGTGACTAACGAAGCAAAAAAGGCCTTTATCTGACATATTCCTATGGTATGGCATGAGGCTGTTGAATAGTTTGTCATGAGCATAGCCTTTTAGGATGCAAGCATGGTTGCATCCCTTGATGATGCGCGTAAAGCGTTCCATAAGGCCATAAAGCAGCTCAAGCACCTTGGTTATGCTTTTCGAGCTGTGGATAAGAGCCGAATAGGCCTCACATTGAATGAGAAATTGGAGCTTTACCCCAACCTAGAGAAGGGCGGCATCGAGCAGGCCCCAGAGGGTGAACTTGCAGCTACTATACCCGATATACCACTGATTGAGGCACAAAAGAAGAAGGCCAAGGTCAACGCAAGGTTAGAGCAAATATTCACTGAATTTGCATTCATCGAGGACCTCGTAGCCCAAATGAAGAAGGAAGAGGTCAATCTGGCATAGTACGCACTGCAATCGACTAACTTTATGAGCGACATGGTGGGACCTTCTGAACCTCCTCAAGCAGTTTCACCGCTCGCTTGCACAGTGCTAGAACTAGACTCTAAATAGGTTGAAGGTGACCAGGAGGAGCCAAGCCAGAACTAAATCAGCCTTTATTTTTTATGCTATTTTTGTTGTCTTTTTTCTTTATCTTTTCTTCTTTTTTTGTAATCAGTAAGTGATTGATGAATAAAGGTATATTTTTCTTTTCATTTCTATCTTGTTGTGCCATATGTAGCCTTTAATTTCTGTTGTGATAATGTGGAGAATATTTGATCGCCTGTTGCGTAGCAATTGCATTGCACGACTGTGTCGTCGATTGATTAATACTCCTGGTTGACTATTCATTCAACCCTTGGATTTAGCTGCCAATTGGAAAGAACCATATTCTTTGCCAACTATGGGGTTGACAAAAATTGGGTTGTTGCCTGGAACAGCTCGTTCATTTGCCAGGGGGTCGATGAGAGAATATTACATCTTCGACTATGTGGTCCACTATGCTCCAAGCAACATGAAACTGCTCAAATGACATAACATAATAGTCACTTATTGACTACAGGTTCGACTAGAGTCCTGACAACTAAGAGCCATTTAAGTGGCAGCAAGAGGCTACTTATTCGCCAACCACGGGGTCGACTAGAACTTTGACGGTCAGGAGCCATTTAGGTGGCAACAAGGGGCTACTTATTCATTGATGATAAGGTCGACTAGAAACTTTGACGGCTAGGAGTTGTTTAGGTGGCGGCAAGGGGTTGCTTATTCATCGACTATGGGGTTGACTAGAAACTTTGATAGATAGGAGCCGTTTGGGCGGCGGCAAGGGGCTGCTTATTCATCGACTACGGGGTCGACTAGAATCTTGAAAGATAACAATTAATTCAATATAATTGGGATTTTATTCAAGCCAAAGGGCTGCAAAGATAAGTACTATACATCTTCAAATGTAAAATTTCTTGAGATTGATGGCATTCCATGGGCGGGGGAGTTCCTTTCCTTGCATGTTGGCCAGTCTATAGGCATTGTGTTTCGCTACCTTGACGACAACGTATGGCCCTTCCCATTTTGGTTCGAGCTTGCCCATATTCTTGGAGATCTCCACCTTTTGAGGATGAGATCTCCAACACTAAAATGGCATTCTCTGATCCTTTTATTATAGTTCTCGACCATTTTCGACCTGTAGCATTGCATAGTATTATAAGCTTTTTATCGATGCTCGTTGATAGTTTTGAGATCGAGCTTCTTTTTCAACATGCTTCTTAGGGGGTGGAAGTGGATGACTCGAGCAGTATATTGGATCAACTCTAAGGGGATCACTGCTTCCAACCTATAAACAAGGCTGTAAAGGGTATGACCAGTGGCTGTTCAGGGAGTCGTCCTGTATGCCCATAATACACCGAGTAGGTCATCTGCCCAATTTGAGCTGGTGTCCTGAATCTTGGCCTTTAGCTGGTCA
>JACGDI010005521.1:274938-292422 GCA_014898725.1 Jacaranda copaia
GCGATGCCTTGGAAGGTGGTCACCAAAATCTTGGCATAAATATATTTGTTGTGTCCATGTAACTGCATCATGTGCTCGAATTACATAAGGTGCTTGTTGGGGTCAGTCGAGCCATTATATCTCGGCAAATCTATTGGGACCTTTGCGTCGACAATGATGTGCTCGTCGATGATATCTTAAATGAAGGGAGACCCTCTCTCCCAACAAGATCTCTGAGGAGCATCCAATTTTGGTGCTCTGTCAGTATTTCTCTTTAAAATTTCATTGATATACCTGTTCAGCTACTGGACTTGATGGAACACTTCTTCCCATTCCTCCCGATTTGCTTGGGTGGCATTCCAATCAAGACATAGTCTAACACACTTGACCCGATAGCACTGTGGGGCTTGAATGGGCTGGGTGCAATGTTTGTAGACTCTCCCCTTTCTTTAAGTTAATCACACCTAAAACGTTCGACTTTATCACGTTGCATGGCTTGATTAGGTCTGACATGATCTACCGAATCTACTATCTCTTTCCGCATTTCTGGTCATCTCATCTCTTCCTGCATGCGTCTGGGACTGACTTCGCGTATGGCGGGTGGCTGCCTAGATTCTCTGCTGCCGTGGCTGTTCTCTAGGGACCTATTCTCTGGAGGGGGGCTGTAGAGTAGCACTGGCAGCAGGAGTAGGCACCGTAGTGTATTTATTCAAAGCAACAGATAACTAGGCTGAAATCTACTCACTTATCAGTTACATTAGCTGGGGCATGGTTAGCGTCACTATCTGCTCCTAAGGGGCGTTGGTGCCCGAGGCGTGTATACCTTGCTAGAGTGGATGGGGAGGCAAAAAATTGGACCTCCTATTCTCCTCCCTTTCGAATGTTGCTCTGCGTGTGTTTACCATCTTTCATTGCAATCTCAAAAGTTTCCCACAAACGGCGCCAAAATTGATGCGGATGAAAGTCGCTTATAGTGAAAGGATAGTGTTTTGGATGAATTCGACTAGGGACATCGAGTGTTTAAAGCTATATTTCTCTCGAAGTCTGAGATCTGCAATCACAACACACATTAGAATAGCCGAGGTGCCCCCGGCTAAGGCACTCTGACGCTTAACTTAGGTCTGATCGAGATATAGTAATCGAACAGAAGATTAAGAGCATTGAAGGTTTATAGTGTATTTGGCATTACCTTGAGAGTGGTTAAGTATGAAGTATTTATAGCCTTCTCCAGGTGTGATTTATCTATGGTGCCCCTATCAGGTTACTGACTTTTGCCTTTGCTAGGGGATTGATGGTCATTTCATATTCAGATCTCAATATTGTTCCAAGTGGCTAAATCTCCTATTTTTCAGGGTGAGCAGTACCTCTGGAGGCGTCTCTCTGCCAAAGATGGTGGCAGAGTTGGTAGCAGCGACTGTATTGATTGTCATGCATCATTAATACAGAGGCATATTGCCTGTCAGACTAATAAATGTGGCGGAGATCTGAGTGAGCGCTGGAGTAGGTCTTGAGGTCGATACATGTCGACCAGATTTGACTGGTCGATCGTGGATCCCCACTAAGTAAGGTCGATCGGACGCTTGTTGATGGGCCTGTTGGACTGTCCGAAGTGGGTCCTAAGGTCGATGCAGGTCGAATATGAACCCCTTGTTGAGTAAGGTCGACCAAATAATTATTGATGGGCGCTCTGGCCCAAACTTGATGTTGAGCCTATTGGACTATCCCATATCAAAATCTAATAAAAAAGCAATTGATTTAACATCTACTATAAAGCTTGTCTTCTTTCAAAATATAAAGAAATAAATAATTTATTCTTAAATTATTTTCTATATTTTCTCAAAACTAAAAGAAATATTTAGCACATTCTCCAAATTTTTTCTTGAAAACTTATTCCCCCAAAAATTTTTCTATAAAATGCCCAAAATAAAAAGAAAATAGTATTAGAATCTCTTTATTTTTCCGTATCACTCTTTTATATACATACATACATATATATGGGGTTTGTGTACAGTAGCAAAGTACGGACAAGGGTTTTTCATTTTTTTTTGGTTCCCATAGTATAACACGACATCGTTTTAGTCTGGTTATGCAAAGAAAGATTGAGCCTCTTGCCTGAATTGTACGAGTTTCTTGCGCATTTTTCAGTGGGACCCACCAAGATCCGAAGAATTGTTAATTTGCTTGCTGCACCTCTTCTCAATTCAGATGAAGAATCATGCTTCAGCCCTCAAGTCCACATTTTTTAGGATTTCTTTCTCTCAATTTGCGGTGATCGGACAACCATCCTTCTCAGTGTTGTCCAACAAAACTCATAGCCTATCATCTTTTTTCTGTTTTGTACTGATTTGTATTTTCAGTTCTACCATTTTTCCGCAGGTTTTGGATTTGGGTAAGCTATTTATAATGCAGCGGTGCATAGAGTGGCTGAATTGGTGCTTCAATTGTTGCTGTTCATGAAGTTGATCGAATGGGTTTAATTTTTCTAAACCCAGGTCCCCATTTCTTTTTTCCTTCTTATAATTTCTGCCCTTTATTTTATTACTAATATTAACTACTAATTTTTCTTTTCAATTTCACTATTTTTTGAGCGTTTCGATTTGGGTAGAGATTTATGATGGGGTATGCTACAAAGTTTTAAATTGTTGGTTTACTGCTTCAATTCCTACTATTCAAAGGGCTTTGGTAAAATGAATTTAATATTTTGAAACTTTGTTTACTTAATTACCTAAGAATGTTGTTATTCATGTTTTGAAAATTGAATTGGACCGGTTGGTCAAATTGATGGCTAATCTAGTTTGGTTTCAATATAAAAATTACACACTAATTAATTAATTGTAACTCGATAAAAACCAATTAAGTACTGAGTCGATAAGTTCTTGATAGATTCCCTATTTATTTCATTTTTTTTTTTGTGTCCTTTTAGAAATTTCAAATAATAAAAAAGTTAGTGAAAGAGAAAATGAGAAGAAAAATGACTAATTAAAAAATTGACTATTGACTAGAGTCTAGGGACCAGGACTTTTTTTCTCTCTTTTTAAAATCATTTCCTCTATGCCTCTCTTCCATATTGTTGCTGCTAGTCATTTTGTTCCATTTCTGTTGGATTATGTTGGATACTTAGTGCAACAAAATTTATTTTATTATGTTAAATATTAGACTTAAAATTTAAAGAGATGGTCATTTGTATTAATATTAAATAGTTGTGTTATATTATTTAATTAGATTGTATATATGTAAGTAATTAATTGCAAAATAGTATTTTTCCAAAGAGCTCTTTGAAAAAAAATGAATAAAATATGGAGAATTTTTTTTTGAACTTTTTCTAGATTATTGAAAATTTTCTGTTCTTTTGCCAATATATTAATAATACTATATATTTATAAAATAATATAAATTATTGTATTATTACGACATTGATCGAATCAATAATTCAATATCCGATACGATTTTTAAAACAATGTTGCTATTGTTAGACAGGGTTGGAATCAGGTTTATGCCAGAAAGAAATCATTGCTGCGATAGTATTTGCGGCTTAGGTGGCGCTTGCTTCTGGGCAAGTTTCCCGCGTTTCATTTCTCACAGCATGAGAAAAGGTTCAGGTGTGCTAGTTTAAGAGAATATGTCTCATTCCCACGTGTCTCTTCCCAAATCAATTCTCATTTCTACATTAAAAATTAAAAAGGGAAAAAAAAAAAAAAAAACTCTCTCTTTTTCTTTCTATTCTCATTTTCCAAAATTCATATCCATGGCTGCCATCCCTCGCTCTCTCACGTCTCATTCCTCTCTATCTCTCCTCTAAAATGCGACTCTTTCTTTGGTCTCTCTCTATCTTCAAAAGGTTGGTTAGTAAATAATTAAAAAGGTTGGTTAGTTTAAATACTTGTAATAAATGGACCATGAATTAAAGTAAATAATTATTATTCCAATTGTGATATCTTAAAATTGCATAAAGTAATCCGCTACCAGTGTAAATATGAGGCAAAATTTAATTTTCATTATTCATAAATTATACAATTAAATACACAATAGTTTTGTATTAAAATTCAATAATCACGACAAAGAAAATTTTAAACATACAATTCTTATGAAATTAATGTAAATGTATATAATAGATCTTTATGGATAATTGTTAACAATGCCAATGAATTGAATTGCAATTAATATTTTTTTTATTAGAGAAAATTTGTCTTAGTAGTTAAAATTGTATATTATCGTGCGTAGTTGCCAAGTTTTATTATTAAACATGTTTTATATTTTAATTTCTGCAGCAGAAGTTATTTTTTTTCAAAATATTATACCCAAAAAATATAACTCGCAAGTACCATTACATATAATCTAAAAAACGTATCTCACAAACATTTCCAATTCTCCAAACAAACAAAACAAAAAATCTCATAAACATCCTGAATTTTATTTCACTTTACCTATTATATCAATCATAATCATTACATTTTATCTCCTAAATATTGACATATTCAATTCTCATTCTCATTTCTCAAAAAAGCTACTGTCTCACAAACAATTCTCATACTCAATTTTCAATATCATTCTCATAAAACCCAATCTATCACCTTTTTATCTTTGGAAAACAGAAAATGAAATTTTTCTCACAAACAATCTCAATCTTAGCTTTGTTTAGCTTTTTACTTACCGAAGTTTGTGCTTGTATCAAAAGGAAAGGAAAATATTTTTTTTGTGTTTGTGAAATATGTCTCCAAGTAATTCTATCTTTCTTTCGTATGTATGCTCTTCTTGAATGTTGGTGATTAAACTGTTGTTTCATTTTTTATTTGGCCCTGGGTATTCTATGATTGGCCTTTTTCATCTACATGCATGATTTTTCTTTTTTTCTTTTTTTTTTTTGGGAGGGGGTGTGTGCTTGGAGTTCTTCTTCTTCTTTCTTTCTTTCTTTTTGTGTTTTTCTTTGAGTGTCCTTTATCTTTAAACACAAATGGAAGGCTGTGTTTTTTGAGTTTGTAGATAGATAGTTTCCATTTTGTTGATGCTGTGCTTAGGACATCATTCTTTTTTTTTGGTTGGTTTTCCTATTTCTTTGTGGGAGTTCATTTTTCTTTACTTGTATTATTTAACTTTTATTTTTTGGCGTATTGGGTATTGGTGTTTGAATATTTTCAAGAAGTTTCTCTTCTTGGATATTTCTTGCTGCATGTATACAAATTATACTATAATCAAATACAGGTATATCTTTATTTTGTGAGACAATCATTCAGCAATAAGGGTGGTACTAAGAAATATGGCAGTGCCACTGAAATTAACACTATTATAATTCTTTTGATTATCTCTCTCTTGGGTTTATTTGTGGAGTGCCTTCTCTAAAAGTAATGTGAACATTTTGTGTTTAAGTTGTACCCACACTATGTTTCAATGGTGTTTAACTTTTTACTCTTCATCCTTAGGTTTAAGTAAAGAAGGCTTGTGTTATAGTACCGTTGAACTTTGATCAAATTATCTTTCTTCTTCTTTCTAGTTCATTAAGGTTTTTGTAGTGCCTGTGTTCTACAATTTTTCAAGCCACATGAGATATTTTTTCTCATTTCATGAGTTTTCTCTTCTTGTCTTTTCCTCAATTCCAAACCACTTTGTTAATTTGGGGTCTTTATCATGACTTAAATTGTATTTTTTGTCATAGCTCACTTTTATCCAGCTGTCTTTTTTAGCAAATAGCAAGTCTCGTTTAATAAAATCGTGACTTTAACATGTTATTAGTAGACAATAAAATATTTTGAAATTTGTTATGTTAGAAAATAGAAGTTTTGAGCATTATCAATGTTTGGATTTTGGATTGGCTAGAGAATGCATGCTAGAGCCTGGAAATAGCAAGATTGAAATATTTTTGTCATTAATGGAAACGGATATTGGTAATCTGAAATATTTGGAAGACCAAAAGCATATGTGAGTGGGTAACGCTTCTTAATTATGGGTTTTTTTTTTTTTAATTTTTCTTCTTAGTAGAAGTTAATAAGAATATTCAAGAATTTTCTAAGAATTTTCTTGGTGAAATTGTGAAATTGGTGTTGTAACTATACTCTACTGGTAGTTTTGGACTTTAACTTTTTAGGTTGCAAGATTGGTACAACACCTACTAAAATTTGACAATTTGAGGATAAAATAGGTTCGAAGTCATCCAGCAGTAGCTAGAGCCTATGTGGCGTCCTGTGGCATCCTGCCATTCTAGACATCCTCCACTCTCCTATGTGGCATATGGTGTGGAAACTCATCTTGCCATCTAAGCAAAATTATTCCATCTAGTGAAAAAAAGGTGAAAGCTACACATCATCATTTCAAAAAATCAAAAAACCCATAAAAAAAATGAACATAAACTAAAAATGTATTTGACCAACAAAAACTCATTTGACATCTCAATTCTTTAAAAGGGGAATTTCTTTTAAGAACCCTAGTTTTACAAATACCCCAACTCCACAAAATCATTACAAATCATATGAAAAATTAGTACTTTCGCACTTCAAACTAGGGTTTAGGAAACAAAAATCTAATTTTACATTGGTGATTGAAGTTGAAGCTAGAGAGATGTCTGACGTGCCACCAACTATCAATTGCTACTACAGGAAAGCCATCATCCTTCGCACATCATGGATGGATGAAAATCTAAGTAGAAGGCTTTAGACTTGTTCAAAGAAGATTGAAGGATGTTCCTCCTTTTAATGGATAGACAACTCACTGTGTGCTAAGGCGAGATAAATTATTTTAGGACTTCTTCAATGACAAAATAACGTGGAGGTCAAAATGAGTATTTTGGAGAACGAGAATGCCCAAAATGAATGAAAATTGAAGAAAATGAAAATCTTACTATTTGGATGTTAAGTGCTTGCTACTGTGGTACTTTGGAAGTGATTGCTGGAGATGTTGATTTTTGAAGAAGGATTTTGGAAAATTTTGTACTTTCTTCCTTAGTATTCACGCGGCTTATATTTGTTTTTCCTTTTTTTTTGTCTTTACGATTTTCATTTTTAATAAATAGAATTTTTGTTGAATTAGAAATGTAATTTGTACTATGTGATTAAGAAGTGTAATATCTGATGTAGTGAATTATAAGTTAAATTATTTATCTTCAAATGTTCTTTTTCACTTGTTAAATTTTGTTAGGATTTAGTTGTTGATTGTGTTAATTGAGTAGCTAGATTGGAAGTAAGAATTGAGATTGAGACTACCAAATTGAGAATACCAAAAAGATGTGTAAACAAGATTCAGAATGAAATAATAAGTATGAGAAGAATGATAAGAAAATACAGCTTTGGACCAATCTAGCCAATTCTGGCAACTAAACCAATATCATACATACCTCATACACAATTCTAGCTACTAATCCAATATGATACACACCTCAGCGTACACTTATAAACCAATATCCTAGCTAATGAAACCAATCTAGTCAATTCTAGCAACTAAACCAACATCATACACTACTCATATATACAAAAGAAATCAAACTAACATCATACTCACCTCGGCATACATTGTACACACATCATCACACAAATAGAATTAAAGCAACAAAATACAATAAAATAAGTAGAGGCAAGACAAAACTAAAACTGAACTTCCATTCAACCAAAAGATGCTTTACACCAAAAAATGCATTTACATCAAAACATACCTTATGCTAAAAGCATTTACATAAAAAAGAACACAAAGTCACAACAATTCAAGTTTTGGACTTATAAATGTTTATGCTATGACTCTCTTATGACTTTTATTGCATCATTTAATCATATATGGAAGGCCTGGTTGCAATATTGGTGGTTGGAAAAGGTCTTGCACAAAGGCTTGGGTTTCAAGCAAGTGCAAGTCTCAGTTTTAGAAACTGATGTAGTCTTTTTCAATGAAGGTAAGATGCCTAGCTCTTCATAGGCACCCACTTTTGCATCATGTTCCACTTCTTCATCAAACTAAGTGAGAGCTATAATGGCATTCTTGCCCTACAAATTGGACAAAGACAATATCAATGATGAAATTTCTTGCCCTAAACCAACAAAATAGCCAAATAAATTAATCTAACCTTCTTAGTTGCACTCCATGCACTTCTTCTGATCATTGTAATATCACTTGCTGCTTGCTTTCCTTTATTCACCTTAGTTATATGTTAACAAAAAAAAAGAAAGAAAGAAACTTAATAATTAATGAAATTATTAAGTCATAATTAATTAATCAAAATTAACAAAGAACTTAATAACTAAGAAAAATTACTTGTTTTGAAGATGGCCCTCCTTGGTTGCCTTTCATTGGACATGTCAAAGCATTGTGCTTTTCTTTGCCACATATCCTACACTTTATGATTTTTTAATGCCTCATCATTTTTGCCTTTAGAGGAGGCCTTCTTTTTCTTTTTCTTTTTTCTTCATCCTTATCAATTGGCTCATCTTCTTCTTTTCTGCTTGTCGTTTTTGGTCTCCAACTCTCTTTCTAGAATCTGGAGGGATTAGTAGAATAATACCACTCTCACCCACATATCAATTCCACAAATGCCCATTATGCTAGTTCATAAACTCTTAGATATGTTGGCGCACTATAGTAGGATGCTATAAAGCTCTCAAAGTCTTGGTTTTGATTATTTATGTCTCTAATGGCATGCATATAATGTATAGTAGTCAGGTCCCATGCTCTGCAGATGTATATCTACTTGTCGAGATCAACACAATGCTGAGAACCATCAACACAAGATAATTGATAATGTTTGTCAGTTGACATGATAGGTATGCAAAAGGAGGCATCTATGGAATTCTTCAATAGAACATATATGATCTTGGGGCTCAAAAATCCACTCTTCACTTAGGTCTAGCTCTATCTCTATTAATTGACAACCTTTTCATTAGATACTCCTTAATCTATTCAAGCATTGTACGAACAGGTTTGTCTCTTGCCACCACAATACTGCTGTTGAATGTTTCACACACATTATTCATAGCAAGATCATATGTAGAATGGATGTTGCATTGTGAACTTAGCCATTTGTATGCTTTATCATTCAAATCCTCCAGCTTTTGCATTTTTCTTTTAAATTCAGCAACAGTAGTTGTATAGCAACTTTCCATAAAGCCTACTTCAATGCCTCCTATTTGAAGTCATTTCTATACATATTTTCCACAAGTGCTACACATAAAATCTGTGCTCTGCACCTGAAAGACATTTTCAAAAGATGTATTAGGCTTTTTGTTTGTTTGATATAGAAGTGTACTCCTTAAAATTGTTTCTATCCAAGTCATTCTTCAACAAAGTCATAAACCACTCCTATTGTTGTGAGTAAAACCTCCCCATGTATTGTGTTAAGGTGACACCCATTTACCTAATGAATGGCCTACATCTTGTCTTAAAGCCTTGTTCCAATTCATTAGGCAGCAATAAAACTTACTAAACCTATTATGACCATCTACTTGTTCTATACCCACCAATATAATTAAATTTGGCTTGGTTCTCCATATTTCTTCAGCATAATCCTATAGCTTTCGATATTGCCACTCAAGTCTCCCTTAAGCTTAAGTAATGCCATTCTCTTGACTCTATAAGCCTAACCCTTAGACACATTAATATTCATCTTCTTGATAATATCTTGTCTAAACCCCTCAATATTTCTTTTAGGTTCAAGTTTCCACATATGCAAGTACCTATCACATAATCATTTTGTGTTTACAACCTTTATATTAAATTTTTCTCCACATGTGTGTTTAGGAATGTATTCTCATATTTGAAATGTGCACTGTTCCTTCAATTTAATGGCACTAGTTCGCCAAGGGCAACTATTATCTTTTCCTCCCATACACCTTGGATAAAATCTAATTTTATCATTCTTTGTGATCTTTAAATCTCTCACATCGGTTTTCCAAGGGCAACTATTATCGTTTCCTCCTGTACACATTGCATAAAATCTATTTTTGTCATTCTTTGTGATCTTTAAATCTCTCTTAGTTACTACAGCATGAGATTGAATAGCTTGCTTAAACACATCTTTGTTGTTAAAGAGCATATCTAGTTCAAGTGTTGGATTCCACACATTCTTAGGGTTAAAAATAGAAAATTTACACATTTCATTCTCTCCATAGGAGTTCAATTTGTCAACCATCTCCATATCACCACCCATCAAATCTTCTTCACTACCTTTATTGCTCTCACTATCTTTATGTTTCACTATTTCTTCGTCACTGTGATCATTTTCACTTTAAACTCACTTCACTTATTTCAATCTCATCACTCACATCATGATTACTCAGTATATAATTAGTGTCACTATCTTCCTCAATCTCACTCGAACCTATCTACAAGCACCTCTCTTGTTCCCATTATATCATCCTTTAAAGGTGGTTTTATATTCACCTCATAAGTATATAAATCTATACTGGACAAAATTTCATCTAACTCACATAATTTTCCTCCTTTAGACCTAGTTATGCATCCCTTAAACCTTGCTCTATACCCTTTACATCTCCTAGACCTTGATGTACATCTTTCACACTTTGATGTACATCTCCATTGTCTCCTAAATTAATTTGTTGATCAGCATCAAATTGAACTCCCACATTACATTCCTCACCAACTCCCTCATTTTGTCCCTCATCACCCCTCTCTATAACTCTTTCATCACAAGTCTATTGAAATGCCTTATCACCTATCTGAACATCATTATGGACTTCAACCTTATGATTTTGCTCTACAATTATTACCTCATCCCCTTTAACCCCCTAATTTTGCTATATAGGTATTCCCTCGCCCTCTTCTTTATTATGGATATAAGCTTTATCCAAGATTAAATCTTGTTATTTATTTTGTTTCTCTACCAGTTCAATCAGTTCATTTTGTTTATCATTAGAAGTATTTCTAACTACATCTTTGACAAAATACCATCTCTCTAGTAGTTTTTAGAGCCTTAGTAGCTAATTTCAATAGGTCTTTCCCTTTAGTTATGCTTTTAAATCTGTGTGGATTCTTTATGTAGATGGCAACATCCCCATTTAATCTAACCAACTACATTTACTGAGAGTAGTTCTATAGCAATGAGATAATTGGACATAATCAAACCTACTTAAAGTCCCTTCACAATATTTAGGCGCATGTCAGTTCTGAATTTCAACCCATGATAAATGGTCATAGTAATGCATATGTTGTCATGGTTTACAATTTTTGAAATTAACAATACAGTAGGTGGGGGACTATCTTTCATAAAGTTTAAGTATAAACTGGGGACCATGTGGCCCCATTTGCATAATAAAAAATTCTTTACATAATAAACAGGTCAAAAATATTTTTTTTTTAACAATGCCTAGCCCTATTTGCATCCTATAAACCCAGCAAAGAGTATCCCATAAACTAGCAAAGAATGTTACCACAATATAATAGAAACTAAGACTTATGATAGAATGGGGTTGGAAGATCCATATTCCTTTGCTACCTAATATAGATCATGTTCGATTTCACTTCACAAATAGGAGGATTTTCATAGTTTCGAGCTCTAATTTTTCAATGTCTAGTGTTCTAAGGTTTGTGGCTAGAGACGAACTTGGGGTTTCGATTTCAATTCTTACAAAATGGTGGGGTTTTTCCTTTCTTAATGAATGTGTTTAACCTGTAAGTGCTTCTTTTAATTTAGTTTAATTTTTTGTAAGTTTTTTTTATTTATGAAATAATGATATATAATTTTCCCTTTTTTGGCCAAGTGGAATAATTTTGTTGGTGTGGTAAGAGGAGTTGCCATGCGGGAGAGAGAAGGATGTTTGGAGTGACGTGGTGCCACATGGGCTCGGGTCGCTAGCGGATGACTTTCGAATCCAATTTGGCCTCAAATTGGTAAATTTCAAGAGGTATTGTGCCAACCTTGTGATCCAAAAAGATAAAGTCAAAAATTGCTAGTAGGGTACAGTTACAGGATCAATTTTGCAATTTTGTCAATCTCCCTTATCTGAAGTCTGTCTTTGTGATTTTTTACGAAAAGGATTCGGATAATATTATACCTTTTTGTAAAATAAACTTCTTAGAAGATAATTCTAAATTCCTTTTTATCAACAAGTAAATAAATAGTAAGACTTCAATTAATGAAATTGACTGAGTCCATACTACCAATTTCAAGCGTGCTAGAGCTATAAAAAAAATACTGTTTTGCTCTTCTAATATAGATAAATAACTTAGATTAGAATGCGATTCAATATGTAAAATTCAAAATTAGGAATTATGCATATAGTAAATGTAGATGAAGTTCAATAAAGCCTAAGATCATGCATATTTAGTTAGATAAGCATTTAGATAAGGAAAAGAATAAATAATAGCATATTTTACTTTATTACATGTAATTTATTGAATCCCAAGGTTTAGATGTTGCGAGTTTGTTTTTCAAGGAATCTTTCTAACTGAAGTTGGATTTTAGACCAAGTGGCTTGAATGCTTGATGGAGAGTGCATGGCTCAACATAAGCTGGCATAACATGTCTTACATTACAGTTTTATAGGTATATCTTAGTAGCTCCACTCAGTTTTTCCTCAAATTTTTTATTTTGGGAGATTTGACTTGCATCAACCAGCCACTAGCGTATCAGTTGATTATTGCACTACCACCTAGACTTGTGCATAAGGTGAGTTTCGCCAAGCTTTACGAAAATTTAATCTACAATAGTTGATGCCCCACCACTAGAGATGAGAATAAATCAAGCTATTCATCAAGAGCCTATGGCCTAATCTACTTATAGTCTATCTAGGCCTACCCTACTGAATAAAAAGGCTAGGCCAAGGCTTAAAAAGTAGCATTTTTAACTAAATAGGCTAAATTTAGATTCTTCTAAAAGCTTGCAAAGCCTAACAAACCAAACCGTTTGTATTTCTTCAAATAGAAAGTACAATAATAATGATATAATATTAAAGGCTAATTGTATTTGATTTTTATAATTAATCCTTTATGGAATCTATTATATTGTTTAGTACTACTTTTTGTTGAAAAGATATTATTATTTATCATTTTGATTATTTCTTACCGGGGTCTATTACAAGTTTGAGCATTAAAATTTTAGATTTATGTGAATAGATTTAATTGAAGCCTTAATAGAAAATAGGCTTTTTGATAGGTTTTCAGGCCATTTTAAGGCTTTAGAGTTTATTAAAAATGCTAGACCTAACCATAAAAAAAAAAAAGCCTATCAAGATAATAAGCTAGCCACTACTAAAAAAAATATTGTTTTGCGATGAAAAAAATCCATTGCAATTTACGATGGATTTTGCTACTTTTTACGCCGCAAAAATTTTTGTTGCAAAATGTAAAAAAATTTAAAAAATGAAAAAAAAAATTGCGACGGAAAAATCTGTCGCTAATGTCAATTTTTGCAATGGATTTAAAATTTGTTGCAAAACTACTATTTTGTGACGGATTTAAATCCATCACAAAAGTTAACTTTTGCAACGGAAAATCCATCACAAAGTTGGAAAAAATAAATAAAAATAAAAAATCATTTACAATGGAAAAATTCGTCACAAAAATGGAAAAAATAAAAATAATAAGAAATCATTTGCGATGGATTTAATTCCATTGCAAATTATTGAATGGGGAAAATTAAAACCCTCCTTCCCTATTTCCCCACCCACACAAATGTTTGAAAATTAAATTTTTTTTCTTCCCCTTCCCCTTTCCCTTCTTCTTCTTTTTATTTTTTTTAAATATTAAACCAGACGGCCGATCGGCTAGCTAGTGCACACCAGCTATTACTGGTGTGTGCTAGCTTTTGGCCATCGGTGGTTGGTCAACGGCTAGCCAAATCTGGCGGCGGGCTAGATATGAAAATTATTTTTTATTTTTTTTAAAAAAAATAGTTTTAATTTTTAAAAATGCTAATGTTATTGTTTGTTTAATGTTTCAATTTTGGAGAATTTATATTTTACTCAATCTCCATTAATTATGGTAATTCTCACAATTATATTAAAATTTGATTATGTTTGATTATATTTTAGTTAAAATTTGATTATGTTTTATTATGTTTTAGTTAAAATATTTGATTATATTTTAGTTATCTCCATTATGTTTTAGTTAATTATTCAAGTTAGTTACAATTTGATTTCTGTGTTAGTTAAACTCAAAATGATTTATTTATTAGTAATATAATTTGATTTAACATAAATAATAATTTATATATTAATCAAAATTTGAGGTAAATTTTATATTCGTATTAAATGTTGTTATATTTGTTAGAGTTATGTTGTTATTTGAATTAAAAATTTTATTAGAATTTTGGGTTGAGTTAAATTTTATGGTACTACATATTGAATTATATTATATTTTTAAATTTTAATTTAGTTTATGAAATTATGATTTATGATTAAATATATGCACTTGTAACATGTGCCTAATGTTGTAGGCTATTTCGATGGTGGTGGATACTTTCTGCAAGTGTTGAGTTGTGTGGAGCATTTAGAGATAAATTTGCACACCTTATTTTGATTTTATATATTTTTTTAGTATAATACATTAGAAATATTTAGAATTAGGGGAAATACGAAGGAGGATGGGTTGTTGGAAAAAGGGGGTGGAGCCTTCTCATTTGTTGCTGATTGATTTGTAATTGCTCACATGATGATAATGGGCATAAGGGGTAGTGTTCATATGCCATTGTGTAATGTGTTTACAAATATTATTAGTTGTTTTCAATTGAAATGATGCTACTCATTATGTTGAGTCTTCTTTGTTGGGCAATTTGGATTTTATGGAAGGTAAATATATGTTTGTCCTCTTAGAGACATTTTTTTAGAAGCCCATGAATATGATTTGGAAACATGCCAATGAATATAAATATAGCTAAAGACAAAATCACTATTTCTTTTCATAATTTTTGTGAAAATAAAAATCCAAATTTACATATCCAAAAACAACAATATAAGTTTCCTAAGTTAAATCATGTCATACTTAGGGTTGTGAATTATATGTTTGATTAGGATTTGAGTTATATGTTGGAGTTATATTAAATTATATGTTGGTTTATGTTGGATGTATGTTTAATTATGTTGAATTATGCATTAGATTTATATGTGTTTAGACAATGCATTTATATTGAATTATATGTTAAATTTTAGATTTTATTAGATTTATATTTTGTGAATTATATATGCGATTACGATTTAAGTTATATGTGGGACTTATATTAAATTATATGTTGATTTATGATGAGATGCATGTTTGATTATATTGAATTATGTGTTAGATTTATATGTGTTAAAATTATGCATTTACTTTGAATTATGTGTTAGATTTTTTTAGATTTATATTTTGTGAATTATATGTTTGATTGGGATTTGAGTTATACGTTGGGCTTATATTAAATTATATGTTGGTTTATGTTGGATGTGTGTTTGATTATATTGAATTATGTATTTGATTTATATGTGTTTAGATTATGCATTTATATTGAATTATGTATTAGATTTTATTAATTATATGTGCAATTAAGATTTGAGTTATATGTTGGGCTTAAATTAAATTATATATTTAGTTATATTGAATAATGTGTTAGATTATACATTTATATTGAATTATTTATTAGATTTTGTTAGATTTATATTTTGTGAATTATATGTTCGATTAAGATTTGAATTTATATTTTATGAATTTTGTGCTCGATTATGATTTGGTTATGTATTGAATTTATATATTGGTTTATTATGTTGAATTCTATTAGTTTAATTTATGTTTCTATTTTTTGTTATTGTAATTTTATTTTTATTTTAATATTGCAGGCTTGAATATCTCAAGACATTGAAATTTAGTATAAGCCTTGTAAGATAATTATTTTGGCATTATTTTGTAAATTTTATATTTTAGTTAGGGCTTGATTTATATATTGAACAATTTTATATTATTGGGCTTGATTTTTATTGTGATATAAAATTATTGTATTTTATGTAAAATAATATTTAAATATTAGTGTGTGGGATGATTAGTAGGTAATACAAAGAATTATTGATATTGGATAATTATAGGTTTTAATTTGATAGAATGTGTATATTATTTTTAACAAAAACTTTTTAAAATTTTGCGACAAAAATTTCCATCGCAAATATTATTTTTTTAATTATAATTACCAAATTTATAACGGATTTTTCCATCTTAAAATCCATTAGAAAACACCAAATTTGCAATGGATTTTTTCCGTTGCAAAGTAGCAAATCCGTCGCAAATTTGTGTCAAAAATTTTCATCATAGATTTGCGATGGAAATTTTCATTGCAAAATTCATCGCAAATGCCAATTTGCAATGAATTTTTGGCAAAATCAATTGCAAAATGCATTGCAAAAAGGCATTTTTTTCTAGTATAGGCTCAGATTCATGATTTGTATTATGGGTCTGGCTTATTTAAGTCAAAGCCTAGCCTATTTCCATGCCTACCCACCACCACTTGAAAACTAATTTAATTAAAAATTTCTTTTTAAATTGTTACAATATTTTCAATATCTATTAGAGTATATGTGTTTGTAAAGGTAAAATAGTAAAAGTGATTTTTAATTATTTTGGTTAATGCATAAATTTAGTATAAGTGCAGGGTGTACTAGTTTAGAATTGAACAAACCTTGAGAAAATTGAGTTGAGGCTCACTAATTTTGTGTGTGTAAAGTTATTAATGAATACGACAGATGGAGTATTTAAGTCTGCAACGTAACTAACCATAACAATAGGAACAATACCTTGACTAATTGACTAAACAAATTGAGAAAAGGCAAAAAGGGGCATCAACTATCTAACCAACAACAAACAAGAAAAGAATAACTTATGCTATTAGCGCCTTCTCAAAGTCACATTGCTTCAGCCCTCCCCCAAGTTAGAGGTTGTTGAAAGTCAACCAAGCCCAACTTGGAGTCTATGGAAGAAAACTGAGGTAATGCAAGAAATCTGGCGAAGATGTCAGCAACTTAGATCTTCGAAGGGACATGTTTGGGGGATATAAAACCTTATTTGAATTGATGAAGAACTAGATAGCAGTCAATTTCAAGGTGTTTAGTCCATTCATGAAAAATGGGATTCGCAACAATATGAAGTGCAGCCTGATTGTCACAGAAAAGATCAATGGGCTGATCAAGGGAAGTGCTAAAGTCCTCGAGGAGATAAGAAATCCATAGAAATTCATATATGGTGGAAGCCATGCTTCTATGTTCGGCTTCAGTAGTTAAACATGAGCCTATAGTTCATTTTTTGGACTTCCAAGAGACAAGGGACTGTCCAAGGTAGATATGAAAGCCAATTATAAATCGACAAATATCTTGGCAAGCTACCCATTTGACAACGCAGAATGCCTGTAGTTAGAGCGAGTTAAATGTAGGAAAGAACAAACTTGTGGATGGATTATCTTTGAGGTATCTAATAACATGCACAGTGGCATCCTAATGTGACCGGCAACGAATATTAATGAATTGGCTTAGTTATCGTACTACATATGAAAAGTCAGACCTAGTCATATTTAGGTAGAGTAACCTTCCCACAAGCCTTCCATATCTGTTTGGTTCTAAAAATGGAGGC
>JACGDI010005521.1:292522-332124 GCA_014898725.1 Jacaranda copaia
TTTTATTAATATTTTGACCCCACTTACCTAAATTCCTGGATACGCCACTGCTTGAGCCCATATAGAGATCAGATCAATTTATAAATTTAGCTTGGTTTAGTTGTTTTATAGCCTTCAAGAGGGGTCATGTAGACTTCCTCATGTAAAGAACCATGTAAAAAAATGTTGTTCATATCCAACTAATGAATATGGCAATAGCCAATGCTAGGAACACTCTCACTATTGCCTGTTTTACCACGGATGAGAAAGAATTTCTGTAATCTAAACCCTCTATTTGGTTAAAGCCCTTGGCAACAAGTCTTGCCTTAACTGTTTGGTGTAATATTTCAACTATTTGGTGTCAAAACACTTAGAATCTGGAATGTAAAGCCTCCTAAGCACTTTTCCCACATCCAATACCCATTTAGACTAAAGGCTCTGCAATAAGTAATGAGTTTGATAAAATACGAACTTGATTGAGGTATTTTTAGCAAGGTTATTGACAGATAGCAAGTTATAGTGGAAGGAAGGTATATGAAGAGCTTTAGCCAGTATAAGATTATTTGGTAAATGGACATCACCTGTAGGATGAACCATTCTAATTTCCATCTAGTAGGTATACTGATGAAATGTTTTTTGCAGGTTTTTGGTTTCTTTGGAGTTTAATATCACAACACATGGTTTGAAGCTCCTATGTCCAAGATCTAGCTCCCTGGTTCTAGTAAGCTAACCATACTAAAAGAAAAGTGGTGGACAGAAGTACCTGCAAAGTCAGTAAAATGAGCTATGTTTACCACTGCATCTGTTGTGCCCTTTCCTTTTAAGAACTTGTTAATTTCTAGCTGAATGATGTCTTGAATTCTGGTTTTGAGATTAGTAGTTAGGGATTTTTCCTTTCCAATCTCAGAATCTGCAGAAGCTTCTGTCATGTTTGCAATATGTTCTGGAATATGTTTTCCTCTAGCATTCATCAACTCCTAATACCAATCTGGAACTCCATATGACTTAAAACATGTTTCTTTTGTGTGTCCAGTGAAGTTACAATGAGAGCAATGTAAGTTTGATTTGTCTGTCCTTTTCCCTTGTTTTCCTACTATAGTGATCCATTTGTAGGTTTGAGTCTCATTAATTGTAAGATTCTGTTTCTCGAAGCCATATCCTTTCACCATCATAGCTGTATTTTCTTTGTTTTTAGCAAAGTTGCTCTACACTTCCCTTTGTTTCTCCACTCTCAACACCGTGGAGTATGTCTTGTTCACATTAGGCAATGGATCCATGACTAATATCCAGTTTTTAATGCTGTCATAAACTTCATTAAGTCCTATCAGAAACTGAATAAGCTTGGTAGAGGAATTATGCTCAGTCATTTGCTTTGTAGCACCGCAGCTACACTCAGGCAAAAGCAACAAACACTGCAATTCATCCTAAAGTTTCTTTAGCTTTGTGAAATACCACACCACAGTCTAATTTCCTTGTGAAACAGAACTGATTTCTCTTTGCAATTGGTTCAGGAGAGGTCCATTACACTCTCCATATCTTTCTTATAATCCATCCCATAATTCCTTAGCAAATCCAGTATATAGAAATGCATCCACAGTATCCTTCAGAATTAAGTTTAAAATCCTTGATTGTACCATACAATCAATTCTATTCCATCGTTTGAATTCATTCGAGTCCTCATTAGGTTTCATGCAGTTTCCATTGACAAAAACCTAATCTCATCTTAGCTCAACGCAATTTTCATTCATCTACTCCATATGAGATAGTTGTTTCTATTGAGTGGAGTAAAGACCAACATCATACCTAGAACAGGATGGTTGAAGACTGAGCTTGTCTCAATCTCGTTCTCCATTGTGAATGGATCTTGCGTCATTAAAGTTTCTAAAATTAGCATCTCGATTAGTGTTGATCTCTTCTATCTCTGATTCTTAGCTTGAGAAGACTTTCTAGATCGAAATGAAGGCTTAAGATATCATGAACAAACCTTGAGAAAATTGAGCTGAAGCTCACTAATTCTGTGCGTGTAAAGTTATTAATGAGTACAATAGATGAAGTATTTAAGTTTGTAGCACTAACTAACCAAAACATTAATCGGAAAAATACCCTAACTAACCTACCAAACAAATTGTGAAAAGACAAAAAAGGGCATTAGCTATCTAACCAACAAAAGAAAATAAAAAAATAAGTTATGATATTAACTCCTTCTCGAAGTCGCATTTCTTTAAGAATATGTAACTGCAACAAGTTTTTGGATACAATTGTCAATGTACATCAAAAATATTATGACAAATTTTTGACCACATAGTAAAAATTAATGTTTATGCATAAAAAATCCAAAAGTATCCATATATCTCCTTTTCCTTTTACCATTCAAGGTGTAATTTTTTTTCATTCTAATGCAACTCATAAACTTTCATGAATTAGTTAGTTATTGTAATAATGAAAATGATATTTATGTTGAAAAATATATTTAAATTGAAAATATATGTTTGAGTAAGGGTGGCAAACTGGGCTCAAACCAATGGTTCCAGCCCAACCCAACTAATTTTGGGTTTGGTTGGGTTTAAAGTAACACAAATGGGTTGGGTTTGAGCTAGGTTCTTGTGGGTTTAATATGGACTGGTCTCAAATGGGTTCAATTGGGTTTCAGAATTAAATAGGTATAACATGGATTGAATGTAGGTTGTAAATGGTTCAACTTATTTCTCGTTGGGTTTGCTCAAAATCTTGGTTCCTAACAATTTTTATATTTGGTGGGGTGAATCTTATGTTGTCTTCTTTTATCTTTCTTCAAAACCATTCTATGATCAAAGATTCAAAGTTGAATGGAAAAGTGATTGTGGGGGTGGCTAAATCTACCCATTTTCATCCGCTACTGCCATACATTTTGCAAACTTTCTTGTTCTATAATGATGCATATGGTGTTTTTGAATGCATAAAGTTCAAGAGAAATTCATTCAATTTTTATAGTATTGGTTGAGTTTTCGTTTCTTACTTCTTTGGTACAGAATTTTACATAAGCATAGCAATGGCTGCCGATAACTCCCAAAAATGATAAACTTGAAACCAGAACTCTATGTCTTTACGTGTTTATTCCACATCCTAACTTGTTAATTTTGCATTTACTAATTGAAATTCAATTGGTAATTGAAATTTTTCTAATTTTAATATAATATGAGTTGGAAGGAGCATTTATTAATTTCATGTATTTTGCATTTTTATTCTTTGTTTACAACTTAGCACTAAGATTGGGCAATGGAGAATGATTAGACATTAAGTGAAAGTGGTTATTCGATTAGATCAAAGAGATCTAAGAAACATATTTATTATGTTTGGCAAATATTTGATAAGTTTACTTACAACGGGAAAAGAAAGACCAAGTGCAAAAGATGTGGACAAATTTATGCTAGTGGCCAATGTGGGGCAAGTAATTTAAAACATCGTATTAAGGATATTTATCCATTTTGTGATGAATGTGATTATGAGCCCCAAAGTGAAGAATTTGACCCAATCATATTTAGGGAAAAGGTAGCTAAAACAATGATTAGACATAATTATCCTTTTAAATTTGTTGAGCATGAAGGTATAAGAGACATTTTTTCTTACTTGAATCCTAAGGTTGTGCATGTATCACGAAACATAGCAAAAAAAGATGTTCTAAAAACTTATCAAATGGAGTAGGAAAAGCTCAAAAGAATCTTGGAGTATATCACTAGTAGAATATGCTTGACGTTTGATTTATGGACTTCACTTGTATTGAATGGCTATATGACAGTCATTGCTCATCATGTTGATAATGATTGGGTATTGCAAAAAAGAGTACTTATTTTTTGACATCTCCTACCTCCACATGATAGCTAAAATATGGCCGAGAAATTAATTAATTTCATATGAGAATGGGGGATTGAGAAGAACATGTGAGATTTGGTGTTCATATCTTGAATTTGATCGTGTAAGCTGGTTTAAAAATGATTGACACGTGTTGAAAAGATTCGTGATAGTGTGAAGTATGTAAGAGGGTCAGAAATGAGAATGCTAAAATTTGCTGAGTATGTCAAGCAATTGGGTCTTAAGACTAACAAGTAATTGAAACAAGATATGCCTATTAGGTGGAACTCAACTTATTTTATGTTGGATAGTGCTATCTTGTATTCATTTGCATTGCGTCAATTAAAGCTTGTTGACACAAATTATAAGTGGTGTCCATCACTTGAAAAGTAGAGCTGAGTGGAAAAAATCACAAAGTTTTTTAGACCTTTTCATGATATGACTAAGCTTTTCTCTGGACATTGATAACCAAGATCAAACCTCTACTTTCGTAATGTTAGGCGGATACAAATGCTCACACAAGAGAAAATGGCAAGTACTGATTTGGCTATAAGCATAATGACAAGAGACATGAAACTAAAATTTGATAAATATTGGGAGTCTTATAGTATTGTACTTACATTTGCCATTGTTATTGATCCTTGTTATAAGCTTAAGTTTGTGGTGTTTTTCTATGGAAAACTTGACTCTTTTACATCATGTGAGAACGTTAATCATTTAAGAGAGCAAATATGGTTATTATTTGAGAAGTACTTGCATGCATCCCCTTCAAGATGTGGACAATCTTTAGTTCCTACTACATCTGGTGGGTGTGATGATGATATGGATGTTACGATGGATGTAAGTATATTCTTATCTTTTATTTTTATTGTCTTCTTTACTTTGTTAATTTTAACTAAAGCTCATTAGGGGTTGTTTTGTTGTAGGAGTTTGATTCTTATAGAAGTCAATGTGCAAATTTTAGATTCTCATAGAAGTCAATTTGTTGTAGAAGTTTGATTCTTATAGAAGTCACTAAATTTATTTCTGAATCTACATTTAGTCATGGTGGTAGAATTATTGGGAAGTTTTGTAGTTCAATTCTACCAAAGAATCTAGAAGCAATTTTGTGCTGTCGCAATTGGTTTGAAGGTCTAAATTTTTATTTCATTTCCATATTTTTAACTTTTTTTTAAGAATTTACTTTATATTTTTTAATCATTGATATTATTATATAATTTCATATTACAACTTATGATTTTGAAGATGAGGAAAAAGAAGAGGACATCAGATATTGAGAAGTTAGTTGCCCAAATTGGCTGTACTTCATATGCATGCTAAGGTCAAGACTTCATCTTTATTAATTACACACTCATTAATTTGTTTACTTAAAGATGACTAAGTTTTACATTTCTTCTTTCCATAATGTCTTTTGAGATATCTTCTATATTGTATATTTGACCAAGACTGGTGATATTGTTGGCAATTTGTATTACATCACATGATGGAAAATCCCTTAAAGTTGAAACTCTGGAAGCTAATAGCATGATGTTGTCATGCAAGGGATGCACAAGGGGTATGTTTTGATGAAAACTCAATTTTGATGGCTTTGCATTGAATTGAAAATAGTGTTGCTATTTTGATTTTGAAACAAATGTTTAGTTGTATGGACTTTTTGAGTTTGCTTTGGTATAGTTTAACACTCGTGTTGAAACTTAAATTTGGTTGCTAATGTAAATGGAATTGCACAGAGTCTATTTGATTCTTTTGGCTTAAATGAGAAAACGAGTGAGTTGACTTTTTGCTTAATTATGGTAAGTTTGACCAGGCTTGGAGAAGTCTAAATTTGCTAGATTCATGCTTGTTAAATTAAAATAAATATATTATAATTGTTATTTTGTATTAAAAGTAAAAATATAAATATTACAAAGTTATGAGTACATTACAAGTTCACATAATTTCATTTGATTTTAAGTTGTAACACCCCATCCAGGAGGTGCTTGCTCCCGTCCGCGATACTACTCCAGTCAAATTTACAAGAATTTCCAAATATAAAAGAAGCACCTCCAAAATTTTTAATTTAAAAAATCCCATAACAACCCAAAACATAAGTAAAATTAGAATCAACTATTGACATCTATGTCAAATAGTCATGCTGCAAAACTTCAAGCCAAATATGAGTTTCCATAATTTACAATCACCCAAAAGCTCGCATTAAACATCTAAGGTTCCAATATTTTACACTTAATAAAAGATAAAGATTTAGCCTATTGAAAGACACATAATTTACACTACACATGTATACCACATCCTTACCATTTGTAGATACCTTGATAATACTATTTACACTAGCACAATGGCCCAAGCTCATGTGCCTTCTATGCTTCCAATCTATGGCAAAAAATAGTATTAGGAGGTAAGTCTAAATAACTTAGTGAGATAATAATCAAAATGCATTGATAAGATATAACAGATGGAATACAGTATAAGCATATAAGAAAAATATTAATTTCAAGTATGATTAATTAAAGCACATGTCCAAGCAATAAGATATGAAATAATAGAAAAATTCCACAAAATTCACAAAATAGAGTTGGAAATCATGAGCTGACTCAGCAATGTCGTATACCAGCAAATAGATGTCTCAAGTTTTAGTAATTTGCGTGGGAAATCTCATATGCAAAATTTAAGAATTGAATCAATTTAGAGAATCGTGTGTACAAGTACATTTCATAAAAGACTCAGTTTCAAAATTCAGGGATTAGTTCAATCTTATAAAATCGATCATGCATAAACATTCAAATAAATCGATTGTGTGAGCACATTTAATGAAATCAACTGTACAAGAACATTTTCACTTGGTGTTTTATGCCACAATCACCATTTAGCAAAATATATCAAAATCACTTTCAAGTTGATCAGCAAGATGGTTTCCATAACTAATGCATAAACACGGGTAAGTCAACATGACTACCTCTATCACCACCATATAAATACAAACGAGTTAACATGATTGCCTCTATCACCAACATATAAATATGGGTCAATCAGCATGAGTGCCTCTATCACCAGTATATAAGTATAGGTTAGCCAACATGACTACTTCAATCACTGGTATATAAGTAATCACAAGCTGGTAGAGATGGCTTCCACAACCAATGTGTGATGGGCGGGTAGGATGGTCTCCACTACCGATATATTAACTAGTAATAGCTAGTCAATGCGACCGCCTCACAAACATTATCTTAAAATATGGCGATTGAGTCGAGAACAATTTGGTCAAGTTGAAGTTTAGTTGACAAATCATTAGAAAATTCAAAATTTTCAAATGATACTTTTCAAAGTTCTTTCATATGAAAATCATTCAAGGGAAACCTTTGAGAAAGAAATCAAATGGAATATTTAGCTAATACCTCGTGTTCAACGTAGGAGTTCAAATGCAAGAGTTAAGAGATATATATTGTAGAAATAGAACAGTATCAAACAATGAATCGATTTTATAATTTCAATGCAAGAGCAAACAAGCAATAATATTATATCTACTAGATATGGATTCTTTCCCCCAACAAGAAAAATCTCATACTATCAAGTATAAACCTCGCCTGACAACATTAGATAGTGAAGCGTTCCTTAATAAACCTGATAGCTCATCTCCTCGTTACCTAGTTGCCCCAAAATATTGTATTAGATAGACTAAAATAACCTTAAATTAATCTCTTGATTTATATAGCTATGCTCAATATATAGGTTCCTTAATTTATTTTCCTATCATAATCCTTATTAATTCCACATTCGTATATTAAGACATTTAATCATGAATCACATGTATAAATAGTAATTATTTTATATTGTAATATCACTTAACCCTATCTTATACTTTAACCTAAAGCTCTAATTTCTCATTTGGCTTAAACAACACAATTTTACTAATTATTTAAATTCTTGATAACTATCCAACTTATTTGACTTGATTCAAGTTTCCTAAATCAACATATATCACAAGGTTATAATTCGTTTATTATTTGAGAATCCTTTTAAGCTTAATCATAGGTCCCCTATGTATTGTACTCATTGTCAATTTTAATTCTAGTCAATGATGTCTTGATCTCAATGGTTGGAATATTGAATTCATACCTATTTTGTATCAAGTCAAAGCTTAATCTAAATTTCAAGATTTCTCAATTACATCTAACTCAAATATTCAATTCTTGTAAACATTTGAATAACATTTTAAATTGTATAGTTTCAAATTCAATTCTTACATCTAAATGGATTAAGTCCTAATTTTTTTATTTGAGATTAATTACATCTTACTCGTATAATCCAATTTGATTATAATTCGAGAAATTAATTGAATAAAGATTTGATTGAAAAATATTTTACCCAATTGGGCCAAATCTAGCTCAAATTCATGCATGAAAGTAGCCCAGGTGAATTTGAAATCAAACTCTGGACACCATCACAGTGCTTCACTAGACCACCGTTGATTGTCGTCGAAAACGTTTCCAACACCACCACCCAATGCACCTATTTGCGATGAGAAAAACCTATCTCTCAATTTCGCAATTGACCATCGTTTGCTAGGTCAATTTGTCACCACCGAAATTCTTTTTCCATAGTTGCTTAAAACCCAAACTTGATGGTACCCTCAACTTGCCCATGCAATTCCGATCATAACATGCCAAAGCCCATTGCGATTTGGTTTACTAGAAGTGGAGGAACCATCACTATCGTCATGTGCCTTCGTTCAGCCTTTAATTTAGGCTGTAAATAAGCTAAGCTCAAGCCAAGCTTAGAAAAAATTTCAAGCTTAAGCTTGGCTCATTTTGAAACACACAAGAGCTCAAGCTCATTGAGCTCTAAATTTTAAACTCATTGATAAATATCAAGCTCAAGCTCGAGTTCGATGAACTCATAAGATATCAAACCACAATTGAGCTTGAGCTTATCTAGCATCTTCAACACTCATCCAGTTGAAGTTAATCAATTTGTTATAAATTTCAAGCAAGATTATTATTTTGACTTTTGAAGTTTGAATATTAAAATGTAAAAATAAATTTGTTAAGATAATAATGAATTTTCATTTCATACTTGCATTATTATATTTGAAAAAATATGCAGTAATCATATAAAGATATTATACAATGAAATTTTATTGTATAATTATATATTTTTATAAAGTTATTTGAATTAGAAAATTTATATTTTTCTTCAAATATGTCATGCTATTATTTTTTTAGTATTTTAAAAATTATAAATTAGTATCTTGTAAATTATTATTTATTAATAAGTAATATATATAAGTGAATAATTGAATTATATTTTGAAAATTACCTCAATATGTGGCACATAGTTTTTCAATCATTTTTTTTGTATATTATTTAATATATATTATTTTAAAACACTAGGGCTTGCGAGCTTTCGAGCCACCGTCTTAAAGCTCAACCTGGACTCAGTTCTAAACTCAAGCTCAATAAGCTCAGCTCAAGCTAGAGTATCTTGAGCTCGAACTAAGCATTTTCAGATCGAGTTGAGCTAAGTCACAAACTAGCTCAACTCAACTTACACCCCTACACTAATTTTCAACATTTAACCGAAGTTTTGGGGTGTTTTGGTTGTCAAAAGATTCACCACTACATCAAGAAGATGGCTATCGGTGTAGATTTTTGTTTTGAGATTGAATTTAACAAGTCCGAAGCTTGGGAAGGTTTGGGTCTCTATTTGAGAATTAGATAAAGTTTTGTCCTCCTTTGTATATAGGAGATACTTTCAAGGCTTTTCACTTTGACCCTAAAAGTCCTTGGCCGCCTATAATGGAGTCTGTTAACGTTTTGGTCAACTTCAATTTGACCATTGATTTCCAATTTGATCCATGAAGTTTTAATTCTTGTCCAGTGGCCCCTAATACTTCTAATTCTGGAAAATTGGATCCTAATTTAATTATTTTATAGTCCTTAAACTCTGAACTTTCCTATGTTGGCCTCCAAATTTTATAATTTTGGATAATCAAGTCCTTTTCTCCTTTTACGATTAAATCCCTCAACTGTCAATATTATTACCCATAAGCTTTCATTAAAATTTAACTCAAAATTAATCCAACACAATTTATGGAATTCACATTTTTATTTTGTTGAAACATGACTTAGATTTAGAGATTTGAAATTTGGGGTGTTACATAAGTGATGAATAAAATTTAATAATAATTAATTAGCATATGCGTTGGATAATATCCTTAAAAGAACCCAATTATACAAAGAAAAATTAGATAAAGAAAAGAAAAGAGAAGCTTCATCTCTTTTTGAAACAGCTTCAGAGAAAGTACATATGCGCAAAGGAAAATTATCCAAAGCAAAATTAATCAAAGAATTCATTAATATGGTCTAACAAGATTTGATGGATAATCTTGATGAAGAAGGCGAAGAAAATCTCACTTTAGAAAATTCATCCAGGGCAACTTCATCCAGATCAAAGACTAGAGAAAATTGTTTTGATTGCTTGGCAAGAGAATCTCAAAACCTAGAAGCTGATAGCTTACCAACCTTGCAGGAGATTGATAAAATTTTGCAGACAATACGAAGCGGAAAGTAAAAGTAGCAGACCATAAATTCAAA
Organism: Jacaranda copaia; assembly: GCA_014898725.1. Lineage (NCBI taxonomy): Eukaryota > Viridiplantae > Streptophyta > Magnoliopsida > Lamiales > Bignoniaceae > Jacaranda > Jacaranda copaia. Next base: position 302,920 of record JACGDI010005521.1, read on the forward strand.
AATTTTAAATCAGTAATAGTAATTTTTGTTTTTATAAATAGCTTTGTAGTTTTATAAAGGGGCAGAGTGAAAAAATAGAAAGCCAAGCCTTTTCGTTTCTTTTCTTTTCTGCATATCCCTTTCTTTTCTGCACATCAAAAACTTTTATTGAAGAAATAAAAGTTCTGAAGCTGATTAAAGCTTTTAAGTATTAAGGTTAGTATCAATTTATTATGTATCTTAAATTTATTTATTTGTTTATAACTTAGCTTAATGGTAGGCTAAGTAGATAAGTGTTAAACAATCATAGGTTAAATACTCTTAACAAGCCATGGTCATTATAGACAAGGCTTGGGTTGAAGGTTTTAGATCTCTTAAATGAGTTATCCAGGCAGGTTCTGTGGCTTAACGACACTCTATATATGTTTGATTCTGGATTACCCCTTGTTTGCCGGGTTGGTTTTTGTGGGCTTTTGGGCATTAAGTCAAATTTATATAATGGGCCACTTAAATGCAGGTAAACGTCCTATTTAGTTTTGGCTATTCCTGTGAACTCTTATGAGATTTCATTCCTCCTTCATAAGATCTATGTCCCCTATGGTATCAAAGCCTATGGAGTTAAGATGTATTTGATTCTAGATTGTTTAACACTTCTACTAAAATGAATATTTTTAAAAGTAAATCTAATATTAAAAATAGTAGAATGGAAGAAATAGATCTTCTAGGAAATCTAGATCTTCTTAATAAATGGACAATTCCTACGGTGGATCCAAAATTAATTTACCAACTTGGCACTTTTGAAAAAATTGATTTAAAACAAGTTGTTAAGACAACTGAAGAATCTATTCCACTTGATAAAGATGATATTTCTTTATAATTATTTCATAGATCTAATATTGATAAGTACAGATCTGGATATAGATTTATTCATATTGGTCTTGTCCAAGTTGTTTTTAAGCCACTTACTCTTGATAATTTGCCTGATAGTTTTGTTGCTCTTCTTCGTGATGCAAGAAACTTGAATTGGAAACAGTCTATTATGGGTTTCATACAATGCAGTTTGGCTCATGGGCCTGTTTATTTTGATGTATATCTTAATTTACAATTATTTTTGACTGATGTGCATATTTTACATTCTTTAACATTAAATGTTAAATTACATGGTTATAATTATATGCCAAATACTGAGACAATATGCATTTGTTATCGTATTTATTATAAACCTCTTTACACTTTAAATCCTATGTGTAAAATGATTAATAAGCAAAATAACGACATCATTCTTATAGAAACAAATTTCTATAAATCTCATATTCTTACTAGAAGACCCATTAAATGGGAAGAAGTTCAATTGCCTGATAATTGGATGATAAAGGAAGCTATTCCTATTCAACCTATTATACAAACTGAGGTTAATAGAATTATTCAAACTCCTGATAGAGATATTAATATTCAGTTTAAAACAAAATCACAATCTTATAAATCTAATAGATCTTCATTTTCTTATTTTTCTCCTCTTGATTATACTATTGAAAGTCCTAATATTTCTAGAGTTTCTATGTCTAGACTTAAAGAATTTTCTCCAAAAATTAAGAGAGATAATAACTTAGAAAATAGATTTGATAAACTGAAAATATCCTCTTCTAATATTGTTCATGGTATTCCTCATGATGATAATAATAGTGAAGATTCTATTGAACCTACTGAATCTGATATGAATTTCTCTATGGGAAATCCCATATTATGAAAATTGTTTTAAATGATTAAGAAACAATATGATTTTAGCCCAGGATCTCGTCATAGGAAATTGATTCAAACAGAGTTCAATAAAGAAAGATGAAAATCATTTAGAAAATGGTTTTTTCAAAACTTTTCTAAGGAAGAAAAATTATATTTTCAGGAAGAATTTTACAAATTTGTTACTGAAAAAGATCAGCTTGTACCTTTTGTACCATGGTTTGTGGTTAATTATATAGAACCAATTATTGCTGTTATAGAAAGAACTTATGTTTTCGATGATGGAAAAAACAAAAAGGAATATTTCCTCCCCAAAATCCTTTCCATATTAATAAAGATGGAAAAGGTATCAATTATCAACATTTCAAATTCTTTTTGAAAATGAGCATGCTATGGTTACTATTAGAAATATAAATTCTTTAATAAAACAATAAAATTATGTTAATTTATATTTAAATGTTCTTGGAGAATGTATTTTCCAACTTGATAAAAGAATAACAAATATAATAAACACTATTGCTAAAATGAAGGAATTTTTGGAAAATTTTATCAATTTTCAACCTTCTACGTCTACCTCCCAAACAATAATAGGCATGCCTACTATACAACCCCCTCCTGATGTTTAGACTTTAAACTTAAAGATATTTATGAGCTAGAAAAAATTATTACTAAGAAATTTGCTGAATTCAGAATTTCTACTCTTCATATCAATGAAGATAATATTAATGAAGAATCTTATCAGAAAGAAATAATAGAAGAAGTTAATAAACTTCAGAAATATGCTGATAGACCTACTATGAGGACTTATTATTACCCACATCCTACTCCTCAAGATGTTCTTCATGAAGAACTAGATGTTGTTATAAACAATTCCTACTCAAGTAAGAATATTTATGAGTGGAATCTTGATGGTTTCATAGAAAGACATATTTATAATCTTGTGCATAGAATGCTTATGTATAGTACCATTATCAAGAACAATGGTAATTTTGATAAAACTGTTGCAAAGATGATTATTGTAGGTTTTATAGGTCAATTAAAAGGTTGATGGGATAATTATCTTACTTCTACTAATAAAGAAGAAATTCTTAATACTGTTAAACATGAAGGAACTAGTAGTAATACTAAAAATGCTGTGTATACACTTATTGTCACTATTATAGAACACTTTATAGGTAGATGGACCAATAATTCTGAACATATTAGAACCTTATTAAATGGTTTAAAATGTCAAAGTCTTACCTCATTTAGATGGTATAAAGATACTCTTCTTTCTAGAGTTATAGAACTCCTTGAGTCTAATAGTACTCATTGGAAGTCTAAATTTGTAGATGGTCTTCCCTCATTATTTGCAGACAAAGTTAGAAAAACTTCTAGACAAAATGATGTCAATATAGATTATAATAAATTTACTTATGGTAAACTCATAGGCATCTGTATACAAGAGGGTTTAGCCCGTTGTAATGAAATTAAATTGAATCAACAAATAGAAAAGAATAATACTACTGAGAAAAAACAATTAGGTTAGTTTTGTGGTCAATTTGGTATGGAATTACCAAAAGAAGTTAATAATACTAGAAAATTTAAAGAACTTTCTGATAAAAAATTGAGAAAAAAATTTCATAAAAAAGAAAGAGAAAAAAGAAAATCTAATAGAAAACATCATATAAAGTATAAAAAGTATAATGCTTGCTACAAATGTGGTAAAGTTGGTCATTATGCTGACAAATGCAAAATGAGAAAGAAAATAAATTCTCTTGATATTAATGAAAATCTTAAGGAAACTATTTATAAGATTATGCTTGAGTCATTAGATACAGAAAAAGATGATTTGTTAGAATCTGACTTTTTAAATGAAAGTTTAGAAAGCACAGATAATGAATCTAAATGTGATCCCTGCAAGCAAGGTAAGTCTTGTATTAATAGTGATAATTTAGATAAATCTGACAGTGAAGAATTATACAATCTTATTTCCCAATTCTCTGAATTAAATGTTATTACTAATGATAATACTTTAGAATTTTTAAAATCTATTACAGATCCTATTCTCAAATCAAAGATTATTGATCAAATTGAAATTCTCCTTCAACTTCAAAATCTTTTGAAGAACCTATTTATAAAGAAATGGAACCTTGCAAAATGTCTGAAGTTTGCAAAATTCTTGAAAATAGGCAAAAGACTAATACTCCTACTACTATTCAAGATTGGAAAAAAGAAGTTGAAAATCTTAAACAGGAGATTGTAGATATTAAAAGAAATAATATATTTCTTGAAGAAAGGATGAGAAAATTAGAAATTTCTCAAGGAAAATAGATTATTCCCCAAATGGATAATGTTTTTAATAATATTCTTGATAATATTCAAAATGAAAAATTTCAAAGTAAAAATTTTCTTTCTAAATTAGAAATAGTTACTTCTCAAAAATGGTTAATTAAAATCAATCTTCTTATTGATAATAAATTCTCTAAAGAATTAACTGCTCTTGTTGATAGTGGTGCAGATTTAAATTGCATTCAAGAAGGTCTCATACCAACCAGGAATATCGAAAAAACCTCTCATATACTTTGATCTGCCAATGGAGAAAAGCTTGATATGAGCTATAAACTTTCAAAAGTTTTTATATGTAAAAATAAAACTTGCATTTCTACAAGTTTTCTTTTAGTAAAAAGTATTTCTAACCAAATCATACTTGGTACTCCTTTCTTAAAGAAAATATTTCCGCTTAGAAGTATTGATCAGAAAGGTTTTATAGGAACGTTCAATGGAAAAGAATTATACTTTCAATTTATTACAGAACCCTTTTCAAAAATTCTAAATCAAATTGAAAATTTGCTTAAAGCAAAAATATCTCATATTAATTCTTTAAAACAAGAAATTGTGAATCTTAATATTGACGAACAACTTCAAAATTATAAATTAAAAGAAAAGATTTCTCATCTAGAAAATCAATTTTCTTTATCCATATGTAATGAACATCCAAATGCTTTTTGGAATAGAAAGAAACATATTGTTGATCTTCCACATGAAGATAATTTTGATGGTAAAATTCCAACAAAAGCTAAACCATGTCAAATGAATTCAAAATACTTGAATTATTGTAAAAAAGAAATTGAATCTCTTTTACAGAAAGGTCTTATTAGACCTACCAAGTCTCCTTGGTCGTGCACTACATTTTACGTTAATAAACATAGTGAACAAGAACGTGGAGCTCCCAAGTTAGTAATAAACTACAAACTTCTTAATAAAGTGTTGAAATGGATTAAATATCCTATCCCTATTAAAAAAGATTTACTTGATAGGCTTTATGAAGCTAATATCTTTTCTAAATTTGATTTAAAATCTGGATATTGGCAAATTCAAATTGCTAAAAATGATAAATTTAAAATAGCTTTTAATGTCCCATTTGGAAAATATGAGTGGAATGTTATGCCATTCAGTCTAAAAAATACTTCTTCTGAATTTCAGAAAATCATGAATGATATATTTAATCCTTATAGCAATTTTATAATTGTTTACATTGATGATATTCTTATATTCTCTAATAATATTGAAAATCATTTTAAACATTTATATATATTTAAACAAATTATTATTAATAATGGTTTAGTTATATCCAAATCAAAAATAGTTTTATTCCAAACAAAAATTAAATTTCTAGGCCATGTTATAGAAAAAGGAAAAATAATTCCTATATATAGAAGTATTGAATTTGCTTTTAAATTTTCTAAGAAAATCACTGATAAAAAGCAATTACAAAGATTCTTAGGAAGCTTAAATTATATATCCCCATATTACAAGAATCTTGCCCAAGATATTGCAATTTATATGATAGGTTAAAGAAAAATCCTAAACAATGGAGTGATAGTCATACTCATGCTGTTAATTTTATTAAACAGAAAGTAAAACAACTTCCTTGTCTTATGCTCTCTAATCCCAATTGGAAGAAAATTATAGAAACTGATGCTTCTGATATAGGATATGGTGGTATCCTTAATCAAGTTAATCCTAACAATAAACAAGAAATTCTTGTTAGATATTTTTCTAGTAAGTGGAATAATAGCCAAAAAAAATTATGCAACTGTGGCAAAAGAAATTCTTGCCATAGTTAAAAGTGTGCTTAAATTTCAAGATGATTTATATAATCAATTTTTTATAATTAAGACTGATTGTCAAGCTGCTAAAATCATGTTTGATAAAGACTTTAAGCACAATGTGTCTAAGCAAATGTTTGCTAGGTGGCAAGCTTATTTAGCACCATTTGATTTTAAGATTATTTATAAAAAAGAGATTGATAATAGTCTTCATGATTTCCTAACTAGGGAATTCTTGCAGGTACCATGATATGAACCCTTATAATAGAGAAAGAGGATAAAGAGGTGGCAGAGGTGTACCATTAATACAACATGGAAAGCTGAAGCTTGTAGCTTCACCTATGTCCCAGGCATCATATGCTTTCGATTCTAAAGATCCAATCTTCAAGGATCCCTTATTTGCTGAATTTTTACAATTCAAACAAAACTAGGCTAGTTCTAATAAAACTCCTGAGAACTTTGAAAAACCAAAACGATCTAATATGTCATCGGAAAATGTTTCAAAAATAGAAAGAACTAATAGACCTTCTTTTTCTGATGTTACTTTGAATGTGGCATCACCAAATGATGAGGATTCCCTCACTACATTCAAATAGAAAGAAAATAAAGAAATAATAATGATCCTTGAATACAAGGACCTCTAATGGAAGAATGATCCATGGATTATAGTCCAGAGATATCTTGATATAGCATCATATGCTGTAGGTTCTTATAAACCTTGTTCATATTTTGATAATATTCTTATAAACACAGGATCTTGTGAAATATCACATTCTATCCTAGTTCCTAGGATAGAACCATTTTTAATTTTAGTAAAATTATAATAAAAAAGATTATTTCTATTAAGGAATGGGGAATATCTTCATTAAAATAAAAAGAATTCTTTTTGAAAGAACAAAAGATTGTTTATAAATTTAATTTTTGGGATTATATTCAAGCCTTTCAAAAAGTCTTTTTATATGAAAACCCCAGGAAAAAACATACGTGGTTTGTAAAAAATTGTCTTGAAGTTTTCAAAAATGATATTCCCAATTGGTTTTTTAATTGGTGGAAATCTTATGGTCCTAGCTAGAATATTCTGCTTGATCAATTCAGAGAGGCTTTTGATAATTGGGCCAAATATTCTCCCAAATTAATTGAAGTAGAAAAGAACAATCAAATGATTGAAGGTGAAGCTGCAGTTTTCTTCTTCATAGAATTCTTCATACCCTAGATTTGGAAATGGACTCCCAAAATCGGAAAAATTGAGAATAATATTCCCTACTTACAGAGAGTATTCTATATCAAATGGTGGAACAAAATGCTCCAATTTGATAAAGAAAAAGGACATATTGAAGGATAAAAGACATTGGATAATATCCTTAAAAGAACCCAATTATATAAAGAAAAATTAGATAAAGAAAAGAGAAGCTTCATCTCTTTTTGAAAAAGCTTCAGAGAAAATATAGATGCGCAAAACAAAATTATCCAAAGCAGAATTAATCAAAGAATTCATTAATATGGTCCAACAAAATTTGATGGATAATCTTGATAAAGAAGGAGAAGAAGATCATACTTCAAAAAATTCATCTATGGCAACTTCAAACAGATCAACGATCGAAGAAAATCGTTTTGATTGCTTGGCAAGAGAATCTCAAGACCCAAAAGCTAATAGCTTACTAACCTCTCAGGAGATTGATAAAATTCTGCAGACAATAAGAAGCGAAAAGTAAAAGTAGCAGACTATAAACTGTTTACTTTTTGAAAATAATATAATAAGACAAATAGTAATATACTGTTTACTTTTCACTGTGCGAATTTCAAAAATTTGAAATCCGTAACAGTAATTTTTGTTTTTATAAATAGCTTTGTAGTTTTATAAAGGGGCAGAATGAAAAAAGAGAAAGCCAAGCCTTTTCTTTTCTTTTCTGCATATCCTTTTCTTTTCTGCATATTAGAAAATTTTATTGAAGAAATAAAAGTTCTGAAGCTGATTAAAGCTTTTAAGTATTATGGTTAGTATCAATTTATTCTGTATCTTAAATTTATTTATTTGTTTATAACTTAGCCTAATGGTAGGCTAAGTAGATAAGTGTTAAACAATTATGGGTTAAATACTCTTGACAAGCCATGATCATTATAGACAAGGCTTGTGTTGAAGGTTATAGATCTCTTAAATGAGTTATCCAGGCAGGTTATGTGGCTTAACGGCACTCTATATATGTTTGATTCTGGATTACCCCTTGTTTGCCGGGTTGGTTTTTGTGGGCTTTTGGGTATTGAGTCAAATTTATATAATAGGCTACTTAAATGCAGGTAAACGTCCTGTTTAGTTTTGGCTATTCCTGTGAACTCTTATGAGATTTCATTCCTCCTTCATAAGATCCATGTCCCCTATAAAGTAGTTTAATAAAATAATATAGCATTTTATTTAACAAAAAGTTTAGATGATGATGATGATGATGATGATGATGATGATGATTATTATTATTATTATTATTATTATTATTATTTGAGTCGTCCAATCCGGCACAACCCGTGTTCAACTCAATTCATTTTTAACCCATAAATATAAGCTCATTTTGAGCCCAATCCATTTTAAGTCCAACCCATAAAAGTTCAATCTATATCCAACCCAAACCACTCATTTACCATCTGTTTGAGCATATATGTAAGTATGTTGTTTTCATTGTTGCTACGATAGCCAACATGCATGGGAATATTGTTTCGTTTTAATTTTTCTTGCTTCTTTTGTAGTATTCGTCATTTTATTTAAATAACAGTTTCAAAGATGCTCCTTATAATTTATATGTACATAGTTGAAATTTTGTTTTGGAATTTAGCATTCGCAAGGCTCACAAATGATACTCCATTTCAGGAGTATAAATGAGTTGAGATAGTTCACAAGTTTTGTAAGGTGGGTTCGAACTAATTCGACTCGAGCTTGATCAGTATTTCAAGTCGATTTCTAGTTGTTTATATCTAAACTTGAGGCTTACGATAGTTTTTTTTTCTTGATAAATATATATTTTATTACTATTATTTTATTTCAAATTCGAATTTAAATTTTTAATTGTGTACAGCCCACTTGACAACTTAAATTTATTGAATTAAGTTGAATTGAAAATTTTACCCACCTCAAAAGGTACTAAATGTGTTGAAAAAATTTCTTTCAAACTTGACTTAAGTCGACTGAATTGTATCCCCACTTCATAATACAAGTTGCCTACTTTTACTAATAGACAAGCATATTTACATTTTTTGTTTTGGTGCAAGAATCACGTACATAAAAATACGATAAAATTCTTGTTCCACGAAAATTTTGAGATTTTTTATTTTTTATTTCTTTTGTGGGGGTGGGGGTATGGTGGTCAAATTGTACACTTAGCACTTGAAATAACCACATTAAAATGTGGGGGATTTTCCAACTTGCTAACAATTTCTAGGAATCTTGGTTACTTCTTCCGCTCCTAGCCTCAAATTGCCAGATTCTTTTTGCCCCTCCTTGTTTCATTCACGAATTTATTAAAATATTAAATTAAATTGTTTCTCAGAGAGTCAAGAAACTATTTTTCATAAAATTTTAATTACATGTGATCCTTTCAATCATCACTCTTAAATGAAAATTTAATAAAAAATATTATTCTCAAAAAATCAGTGATCAATACTGAACCAAGATGATTCATGTTATTTTTTGTGGTGGGGATGAAACGTAGCATTAATTAATCAAATTAACAAATTTTGCACTTCCGTTATGTCAGATAAAAGTGAAAATTAATAAGCTTGTCTATTTTACATAGTTTAACTTGATTATTCTATTAAAACTTTCCTAAAATGTTCTTTTAGAAGAAAGCTAAAAAGAAAAAAGGCATAATATTTATTATTTTGAACAAGTAAAGTTACACAAATATTTGGTTATCTATCATTTGCTTTTTGTATAATAATCCATGTAATGCGTAAACATGAATTCTAAAATTTTATTGGGTGTTTTACTTCTATTTTAATAAAAGTATTATTTATTTAGCATTTTTTTAGAAGACATCTAGACAATATATGGAACTGAAGTGCCCCTTTTCCAATAGATGACCAAACTTTACAAAAATAGGATTCTAATTTAGCAAAGTGATAAAAATTCATATTTATCAATATTTGGGGATAAATTAGGTTTTATCCTTATGTGAAAATGAAAAAGAGCAAAAAATCTCCTTATGAAAAAAAATAGGCAGTGCCACCCTCCATGCTTTTAAAAAAATAGCAAGTTACCTCTCTTCATCTTGCAGTACAAATCACGCGTGGTGGAGTGCAATTAGTTCTAGATTTTTGCTGTTGAAATATCAACTTTACCCCTAATTGTCAATCGTTGGATCCATTTAAAAAAAAATTAATAGTTCAGATTACTTGTACCTATAAAAAAATATAAAATATAAAATATATTTATATATACATACATAATATGTAGTTAAATATAGACATTTATATATAACTATATTTATATATAGTTAAATATATGTATATATATTATATACATATATATAGAAACCTAGCATCCACCCCCATCAATCCACCACCCTCCCCACCATGCAAGCGGCGCCCATGGCTGCCTCTCATAGAGGTGGCTTCCATGGCCGCGTTGCAAGTGGCCATGAAAGCCCTACGTAATAAAAAATAAAAAATAGATAGAGGTGTTGGTCGCCATCAACATGGCCACCACGGCTACATTGGTCATGGCGACCAATTGCTCGATTTGACAAGATCTGGCCATAATGCTACCATGGTAGCCCGTAAGGTGTGGGGAGATAGGGTGAGGGGTGGGGTTGAAGGGGGTATGCTATTAAATAATTATATATATTACCATATATATTATATATTATTATGTATTATATCATATATGTATTGTAATGTATATATTATCATATATATGTGATAATAAATATATAAATATAAATATCTTATAAAAAATATATATGTATATAAATATATTATATATTTTTATAAATATATATAATATTTCATTTAAAATAAATAATTAGAAAGAAAAAAGATAAAAATAAAAGTTATTTAAATTTTATAGATAAAATTTTAAGAGGGGTGGGCATGGGGGTGAAAATTAATATAAAATGTTTATTTTAATATATATTACGTATAAATATATACATAGATATATTTATGTATTTATAATGTATTATTCTTTCAAAAAAAATTGTATTATATTTTATATTATGTTATGTTTATTATATTATATATTTTATATTTGTATTTGTATATAATATATATAAATGAAAAAAGAACAAATTAGAAAGATGAATAAATAAAAAAATTTAAAAATAAAAAATTGGTATAAAGGAGATGAAAAAAGATATATAAAAATATATTTAAAAAGAATAAATAAATAAAATTAAAAATATATGAAGGAATTAGGGGTAGTATAGTCTTTATATATTGAAATTGGGGCTAAACTTTAGCAAGTCATGAAGAGGAGGCAGTGTGCCTATTTTTTAAAATCACAAGGAGGTTCATTGCCTTTTTTTTTTTTCCTCATAAGGGGACTTTTTGCTCTTTTCCATTTTTACAAGGGGTAAAATGCAATTTCCCCAATATTTGACATGGTGTTTTGGTATCTAAAAAATAATAAAAAATACTAATATGGTAAATAATAATTAATCCTTTTATCTTCATACGAATGGTGTGGTACAGCAAAATTATAAAGTTTATTCTAATAAATAAAATAATACTTATTGGATATAAAAAAATAGTATAATCTATAGTTTTTTCATTTATAAAATCATCAGCTTATTAAAGTTTTCAACTAAGGGGGTGTTTGGCTATACTTATTCAAAAGGTTTTATAATCTCCTACATCTTATAAGATGTTTTTGGAATTTATAATATGTTACATATTTTTCTAAAATAAGTTCTTAAAGTATTTGGATAAAATAAAATTTTAGAGCTTATAAAATGTTAGTCCAGGCAATTTTATAATTAATATATTTAAAATTAAGAGAGTTTATTAAGATCCTAAAAATAAATTAGAATTCGTAACTTTTCTAAAAAGAGCTTATAAGTTTATAATATCTTATTTTAGAAACTTATAAACTCTTTTTCAATAAAGCTTACCAAATGTTTTTTAATATCTTATAAGCTTTCAAACACCTTATAAGGTATTTTGAAGAACTTAAAATGTTTGAAAGCTTATAAGCTCACTCAAACACTCTCTAAATCAAACATGTTTTGCCATAAAATTTGACACCTAGAAATATTGGAAATTTAACATGATAAAATTAGCTACTAGTAAACATTATTCTTATGAAATAAGAAAAATTTTAAAATCTTAGCTCATGGAAATTTTAATCTAATAACTGGTGGATAAAAAGTGAGGAAAAAAAATCATCAAGAGCGCTTTGAATCATCTATTTCATTTTCTATTCTATCTCCTATTTCAATTTGTTGTGTTTTTACCAAGTATTAGATTATCAATCAATTACTTTTATAAAAAAATATTTAATACACATGCCATAAAATAAAATAGGAAATAGAATAAGAAATAAAATAAAAGATTTAAACCATATCAAGAGACCATTTTAACCTAGACAATGTCCAATTAAATTTAACGTTTTGAAGGTTATTTTTAGAAGCTGTCCAGAATTTAGGTTAATGACAATTATTGATATGATAGGCTTTCACTTGGTTTACTATAGTTAATAGTTTTAAAGTTTGGTATTGACTTTAACTGATGCAACTTTCTAAAATTACACTAGAGTGCAAAAGGAGTGGATTTAGCTTATTGATATGGGATCGCCCAATAGCCCAGCTCAATAGCTATCGACTTCAAAGTATGTTTCCAGGGCCACTTCACATCTGAGGCCTAGTTGAGCAATTGACCATTGCCTTTTTACTTATGTAGTAGCATGGACCGAACTACTCGACCGTGACCCTCAGGTTGAGTAAGGTGTTCTCGACCGTATTCGATGGGAGGCTTCAAGCCATCCATTCCCTTCAATCATTTATCTGGTCGACCCATAATAGACCAGAAGGGTCATCCGTACACTGAATCGCATCTCTGCCACATTTAATGCCCTGACAGAAAGCACGCCTCTGCATTAATGGCACATGCCGCCCCAGTACTATCTCTGCCTCCACTCTTGTCAAGAGACCCGCCTCCAAAGTACTATTCTATCCCTGAAAGCAGGATGTGGTGCCACCTATAATAATATAGGGATGGGAGATAACCTACAGCCCCCATGCAAAGACCAAAGCCCTCTATACTTGATAGGGGCATCGTAGACATATTATCCACTCAAAAAAGGTTATAAATACCCAATTACTAGCCACTCTCAAGGTATGCTATTCTTTACTATACGCTCTTGCTCTATTGCTCAATTTTCTTATTTGATCAATACTAACTTAAGCGTCAGAGTATCTTAACTAAGGGTACCTCGACTAATATGATGTTTGCTAATGATGATAGATCTTAGCCCAAGGAGAATTTTCTGTTGGATCATTTGACTACCCTAGTCAAGTTAGCCCAAATACTTACCCATTCCATTAAAAACACATTTCAATCTCATCACTTATAAAGCTACCTTAATCAGTATTCAAAAAATTGGACCGTTTATTGAATTAGAAAATTTATCGGTTCACAGTTCTTTAGTTCAATCATTGGTTGGATTGTAATTGATCCATGATGCCATAATTACGCAATATATATACTTATATTGTATATATTACTTAAAAATCTATAAAATGTCAAAGTACAAAAGATAAAGAGCTTAAATGATATTGTCCAATTTCACAATCCAAACTTCACAATTTATATTATAACATGATTACCACAATTTAAATCTCTCAACTCTAAAGTCTAAACACATTAATAATTTAATGTATCGGAACCACTCTTCATCGTCTTCTTCATCCTTATCAAGGTTTTCATGGACTTGATTGCTATTTCCAGCACTAGTACCAATAGTAACATCATGTTTAGTTTCTGACTTCATTGTTGTAGCATATTTAAGAAATTGAGATTTTTTCTTCTAAACACTTTATTGAGTATTTTGAATAGCTTTATGAGATGCACTTTAGCTTTAGAAGTTTGTACTTAACCAAAAAAAAATTTTAAAAAAATGTCAATTTAGTCAAAAATTAAATGAAAAATAACAATAAATGAATCGCTCTGGTTCAATTAAATCCTGAGCAATTTAACAGTTCAGATGTCTAACCACTTATCCGAACAATTTTAACAAAATAAAGCTTTTGTTTTGTATTTTTTGATTTTCACATAAAATCGGACTGGTTGAGTAGGTGGTCGACAGTTCAACCGATTTAACTGCTAGGTCCGTTCGATTTTTTAAACATTAACTGCAACTTAAGTAAGGCTCATCTTGAGATTTAGATTTTTTAGCTCGAGTCTAACATTTACGCACAAAATGAATTTAAACTTAATTCTAATTAAAAAAAATTCAACTTCGAACTAACAAAACTCAGTTGAAGCTTAAATTTAAAAACTTTCTAAAACTCAATTCATACTCGACCTCATATACAAGCTCGCTAAGCTCAATTTTAAGCTTGAGTTCAAAAATTTTCAAGGTCGAACTTTTAAAATTGAACTCGTGCTTGAATTTAAAAAACATTTCATAACCCAATTCGAATTTCACTCATTTACAAGCTTGTTGACTTTGAATTCAAATTTAAATCCAAAAGATTTCAAGCATGAACTCTCAAAATGTAGAGCCCGTTTGGTTTTATTTTCAAATTCATTTCCAGTCTTTAGACATTTTTAAAAATTAAAAAGTTAGTTATGAATTAGATATGAAAATAGAAATGTGTTTGGATGAAATATTGGAAAGTAATTATTAGAATATGTATAGAATTAAAAATTAGATTATTTTATATTTTTTACGTTTAAAAAGATTTATTTTTTTAAATATATGTATATTTTATTAATTTTAAAATGATAGTGAGTACATTGTTTTAAATCAAATTTGAATTTGATTGATATGATAGTAGAACGATATGATAGATTTAAAAATAATTTTAAAATAAAAAAATATGTTAAATAAAAATAAATTTAAAGTGTTAGTTTTTATTTTTCAAATAATAATAAAAATTAAAAATACGTTTGGAAATAAAAACAAAGGGGCCTCAACTTAAAATTTTTAAAAACTAAATTCAAGCTTGGTTCATGGTACAGGGGGGAAAAATAAAAGAGAGAGATAGAGAGAATATTATGTTGTGGGCCCATATAAACTGCGACTGAGAGTAGTCAGTCTAAAATCGCCATAGCCACAGCCATAGCCCATAAGGGATGCTTTCTATTTCATACACACACTTCCAGGGCAGTTGCTACGTGGCAAGATCCTACCGGCCAAATTGATTACCGCCGCATAGTAGCTTGGGATAGACTCCAAAACTTTGGATAAGGAACTAATACACATATGGCTTCACCACATCCTCATTTATTATATTATTTTAGTAAATTTATTCCCATTTTTCAAAAATTTCCATTAAATTTTATTGCATTTTTATTTTATTTTTGGATATAACAATCTCCACCACATGAAATTATTTGAAGTATCTGATAATTTTATTCTAATATTTTTGTATTCTGCAAACATTTCTTTGAAATGAAATTGCTCGAGTTTCTTTGGAAAATCTTTATCATATAATATTTTATATGTCTGAAACTTAAAATTTTACTTTCTAAAAAATCTTTTTGTTGTTAAAATAATTAGCAAAAAGGAAACATAGATATTCTAAATTACTTGTTGCGAACATCTTTCCTCAATGAATATAAATTATTGTCATTTTTTAGTTTGATGAATGCAATAATAATAATATCTAAATTCACATTATACTTCTCCTATGACAACCTTAATATATGATAATTTTCTTGTATATCCACATTATAGTATTTTTTGTATTTGATTTTTTTTAAATATATCATATTTGAAATATTATTATATAGAATGATTCATAATACAGTACAATACAAATTTCAAATGTGATACTCGCCATTTAATATTTTTACATTTATAGATATATAACACTTTTGTTGAAAGTCGTAAGCTTTTAATAAAATAACATCCATTACGAAACTTTAGTAGCAATATAAATATGGCTGATGTGTGATTTTTCACTATTTTTTGTCACATTATGGATTTTTTTTCATTTATATACATATTCGTTTATAAAATTTTAGTAGCGATACAGATATAGATATTGTGATGATCTATACAAATACACTGCTTATGAAAATATCACATAGTAAGATTCACAACATAGCACAATGCATATTGTAAGGGTGATATTCACCATTTAATAATTTTATACTTGTGTACATAAAACATTTTTTTTTACTGAAAATCATGAATTAGAAAATAAAATGAATTCTGTTTACAAAATTTATGTAACAGTAAAGATATGAATATCATGATATACGATCTTTCACTTTATTTTTCAAATTATATAATTTGTATTAGTTTCATGGTTATTTTCTATAAAATTTTAGTAGTCATACAAATATAGATGTTATAATGCTCCAGCTTCGTTATTCTTTTCAAATTATTGAGTTTTATTAATTCAATGTAGATTGGTTAAAATACAAAAAATATAACGAAATTAAAATATATTCATTTTTTGTTTCTATACAACAATCAACAAGGGCCACAATTAAAAGTCAAATAACCTCGATAATATATATATATATATATATATATTATAAGTGTAATTTAGAAAATTAAAAAAATACAAGGGAATGTTTGGTTATGTTTTTTTATTTAATTTTATTATCTATTTATTATGTGTTTTGGAAGAAGGAATTGTTATAGAATGTGAAAGTTATTTTTTGATGTGTTTGTTTATATTTTGGTGGAGATATTTTTTATTGTAACAGTCAAATCAATGCTTTTTTTATTAAGTTTTTGGGGAGAAAATAGAATTAATTTATTTTTTAATACTAAAATAATATAAAATATATATGTATATAATAGAGAATGTGTATTTTTAAAGAAAAATAAATATATATTTAATTATATTTTTTAAAAATAATATTATTTTGAGAAAATATAACCGAACAAAGCTTAAATATTTATATTTCTATTTCTATTTTGTTTTTTCTGCGGATAATATTTCTTATAAAGTGCTGAACAGTAGCATGAATAGAAATGCGAGCCAAAAGGAATAGTGGCCTTCTCTTGAATTTTATAAACTAATTGCCGCACGCTCATACTCCGACGACCAAAAAACTCTTGGCAAAATCCCTCTCTAAGCCCTCTCCATGGATCCATACAAGGTACTCATTTTGACGTTAGTTGGTTTGAAGTAATTTTCGTTTTCTGTATATTGATTGATTAATTTATTTCTGTAGGTTGTTGTCCTGGTTTTGTGATTGTTACGCTTTTTCAAATTGAAGATTCTTTAATTCTGTGAATTATTTTTCCTTGTTGTTGATTGATTTTTGAGTAATTTAGATTGGTAATGCTTGTTTTGAGCTCCAAGTTGATGCGTGGTGCAATCGATTTTGAATGAGCTTTTAGTTTGAGTGATTGATCATGGATAATTCTATTTTGAGCATGTGGATTTTCTTTTTCTCGGTGAAATATTGATCTTTGACTGGTTGATGATGGTGCAGCACCGTCCGTCCAGTGCTTTCAATTCACCTTTTATGACTACAAATTCTGGAGCTCCGGTTTGGAACAATGACAACTCTTTGACCGTCGGAACTCGAGGTATTACCTTTTTTCCCCCAACTTTTTAGTGGTATTGTGATTGATTTGGGTTTTTCAATAGATAACGGAGGTTTTTTCTTAGCATGTCTGTCCTTTTTATTGATTTTATGTTTGATGATTATGATGTAAAGAGTGGAAAAATTTGTTCTTTTCTTCTACTAGATACTTTGAAAGTTAATTTGCCATACCTTAGCCAGTGTTTTGGGATAATTCAAAGTCAGTTGCCCTCCACTTTATCTTTTGGGATCGATTTCCACGTTTTCTTATTCTGGCCTATAGTGTGATTAATTTCTGCAATTGACTGATGAATAAGTGAATTGTGGCATGCGTTCTGTTTGTTTGCTACTGTCTGTCTATTTTACATTTGTGCTTATGATGCTCAATCAACGTTTTTCCTTTTTACGAGTTTTGCTGTATTGTTTGATAGTATAGTGGTATACGTTCATATTGTCAGAGATAAAAAGGTTGGTTATCTTTAGTTTATTCCATCTTGTTGGCTCTTTGGCTATTGTAAATGCCTGTTGATGTTATCCTTAGTTTATGTTAGGACCTCGGAAAGTGTAAATGTAAGCTAGTCCTTGATTCTAATGACTTCTACTGTGGGGATTATGGATCCATATGCTTGATATGCATAGATGCTAATTATACACTGTAGTACAATTACAGTGTTGATACTGATTTTATATGCAGCTTGCTTCTTTTTGTTGTTTAAAGAAGTCCTTTTTTCTTGTTCAAGTTGACTGGGATTTCAAACTTTGGGAGTTGATACAAAATTATCTTCAATTAACAGGTCCAATCCTCCTTGAGGATTACCATTTGGTTGAGAAACTTGCTAATTTTGACCGTGAGAGGATCCCTGAACGTGTTGTGCATGCCAGAGGTGCCAGTGCCAAGGGCTTTTTTGAGGTCACTCATGATATTTCACACCTTACTTGTGCTGATTTCCTTCGAGCTCCAGGAGTTCAAACCCCTGTTATTGTTCGATTCTCCACTGTCATCCATGAGCGTGGTAGCCCTGAAACTCTCAGGGATCCAAGAGGATTTGCAGTGAAATTTTACACTAGAGAGGTAAAAATTAACCTCCCTTTTTATTTCTGGTGGAGCTCTGTTTCTTATGTGTGAAATAGAAAATCTTTCATCTGCTAGTTTGATTGAATGGATTTTATTATTGTCAAAGAAATGCATTTTTGCCCATGAAGGCATTTATACTTTCTTATAAGATTGTCATAGTGGAATTCTTAATTACAAGAGCAAGAGATAGAAGATGTCTTACTGTATGACTTAACATACTTGATTGATGTTCCCAACTTCTTTATTGGTTCAGGGTAACTTTGATTTGGTGGGAAACAACTTCCCTGTCTTTTTTATTCGTGATGGAATGAAATTCCCTGACATGGTTCATTCGTTGAAACCCAACCCGAAGTCCCACATTCAGGAGAACTGGAGAATCCTAGACTTCTTCTCCCACCATCCTGAGAGTTTGCATATGTTCACATTCCTCTTTGATGATGTGGGTGTTCCACAAGATTACAGACACATGGATGGTTCTGGTGTTAACACCTACACTCTAATCAACAAGGCTGGGAAAGCACACTATGTGAAGTTCCACTGGAAGCCTACTTGTGGAGTGAAGTCTCTGTTGGAGGAAGATGCAATTAAGGTTGGAGGAGCTAATCACAGTCACGCCACCCAGGATCTCTATGATTCTATTGCAGCGGGCAACTATCCAGAGTGGAAACTTTTTATCCAGATTATAGATCCTGATCACGAAGACAAATTTGACTTTGACCCACTTGATGTAACCAAGACTTGGCCTGAGGACATCTTGCCTCTGCAGCCTGTGGGTCGCTTGGTGTTGAATAAGAACATTGATAATTTCTTTGCAGAGAATGAACAGCTTGCATTCTGCCCTGCTATTATTGTCCCTGGGATTTACTATTCTGATGATAAGCTGCTCCAAACTCGGATATTTTCTTATGCCGATACTCAAAGGCACCGTCTTGGACCAAACTATCTCCAGCTCCCGGCTAATGCTCCCAAATGTGCCCATCACAACAATCACCATGAAGGTTTCATGAACTTCATGCACAGGGATGAGGAGGTACTGCGCTCTTGTGTTATTCTGCCAGAGTTAGGTTCTTCCAAGTTGCATTCAATACTGTTCTACCTCATTATTCATTAGCCCTTGGTTGGTTGATAAAAACATCTTCAGCTTGGTTTTTCAATACACTCAACTATTCATATGAGTTGGAGAGAAATATTTTAGATTTTTGTTTGCCTTAGATTCCAAATTCTGATTAGCTATTCTTTGAAGGACAAAAGATATACATTTATTTTATTTATTTGGTTACAAGGAGACTATTAGTCTGACAACTTTCTGTAATAACTGTGTGTTTTAATCAGATGTTCTGACTTTTTCCAGGTAAACTATTTCCCATCAAGGTATGATCCTACTCGTCATGCTGAGAGGTATCCCATTCCTCCTGTGGTGTTGTCAGGGCAGCGTGACAGGGTATGTATTTTCAGTTTGCTGAATCCTGCCACTTGATGTGTTTTTTCTGTGTTTTGAATTTAAAAATTTTTGCCACTTAAAACACGGCTTGATTTGAATGCATGACGGTGAAACCTTTGGCGAAGCATCTGCAAATAATCTGCCTTCCTTTGAGCCTCAGTCCCTAGTCAAATTGCCTGCAATGCATACACAAAAGAATTCTGTCCCACCACTGATTTAATCCTATCATTAGCTGAAAGAAAGTATTGTTTGTATTGGTTTTTGTGGTAAGAAAGTACTGACTGGCATTTGACCTGTTGAAACACTTCAAATAGTAAAGTGAGCAGAAATGATGAGTCTCACTCAATAAAAGATGGAGATAAAACAAGTTGATGTGATCTTGGTATGTTAAGAGGGGTGCTAGTATGTTATTTAGGATTCTGTTTAGGCATTTTCTAAAATTGGGTGAGATTTGTCAACGGGAGATTGAGGGCTTGGTGTCAAATTAAATTTTTGGAAGAAAGGGTTCATTTGTGCTTTGCTGGGTGTTAAAAAATCATATAGTGAAGATATTTAGAAAAAAAGCTAATAGAGTTTCACACCGTCCGTTTGATTATATTCCTAAAACATAAGAAGATCTTTGTTCTTGGATCAGATTGATCAGATGAATCTGCATTCTTCTGGTGAATATTTGCCAGCATAAGATTTCTCAAGCAATCCTGTAATACTTAATTACTAATGCAGCGCTGCATTGAGAAGGAGAACAACTTTAAGCAACCTGGAGAGAGATACCGTTCCTGGGCACCTGATAGGTATATCACTCACTATTTACTTGAAAATTAATAACAAAATTGCTTTCTAAATATATGAAAGTTTATTGCTTTGTAAATCATATCCCCATATTCAGGCAAGAGAGATTCATCTGCCGATGGGTTGAGGCATTGTCTGATCCACGAGTCACCCATGAAATCCGCTGCATCTGGATTTCATACTGGTCTCAGGTCTGACAATAGTGCTTTTATATGTTTCTCCCCCGTTTCAATTTTAAATGAGAACTTTTTTTTTTTATAATTTTTATTTTTATTTTTATATGAGAACTCATATTTACTTGGGGGTTGACTCTATCCAACAGGCCTGCAAGTCTCTCGGTCAGAAACTCGCCTCTCGTCTCAATGTGAGGCCAACAATGTGAAGGTAATGAGCGTTGAGCATGTTTATTAAGTCATTTCGTGGAAGAACAATGCAGTGATCATTGGGTGGTTGGAAGTATAAAAGTCATTAGTAATTCCTCAATTGCTTTTTTCGTTCTAATTTATGTAATGAACAAAACTTCCATGTGTCATTCACCATGACAATATCCTGATCTTAATAAATAGGTTTATTTTTCGTGCTTCAAATAATGAGCTTCCAAGTTGCAAAGCATTTTCCAACTTCTTGCGATCGGAGATTCTGGCATCTAATATGATGCTGTTTTATTTCTCACTAGCTTCTATTCTCTGTATTTATATTGAGAGATCAAAAATGAATTCTTTGTGTTAATACGAATGCTCATTTATAAACTAAACATATCTCAGTGGGCCTGTGTGTATGTGGGGGTGTTTTTTTGGAAGATAATCCTTTACAATAAGTTTATAGATTCTATAAATTTAATTATCAAATTAAGAAAATTATTCCGATAAAAAATCAATATAATACAAATATCGAATCAAATAACATGAAAGTACATTCTATTTGCCTCTTAGCCTTTGTCTTGAAGCTTGTAACTGGCTCATCCCAAAACCAAAGCTTTCTTAGACAAAATCTTGGAAAAGAGTTCTAAAAGTGTCACCAGTTTTTCATTAAAGAGAAAGTAGGGATGTAATTGAGGGTTAGAAGAAGGCAAGATATGAGTACAAAAAGTATGAGAAAATTGACTCCCATTTCTTCTTCAGGTGAACATTTTTAAGTAAGAAAATTTGGAAGTTGATTTTGGGGAGAATTGTCTCTTGGTTCTTGAAAATTCGGAACTATTTTTGTGTTTAAAAGGAGGAGAAGAAAGTAAAGTGAAGTAAGATAAAATAGGGGGAAAAAACTTAAAGAAATTTTAAATTTCGCTAAAGCATCAACCAAAAATGTAAATTTCTATAATAAACAACGGACTTAAGTATTTTTTTTCTCTAAGCACGTAATAGTTATAGTGTCCTTTAGAATTTTGAAAATTCCTACTTTCTTAAATTTAATTGTCACAATTTAATTAATGCTTAATGATATATATTATATATCCGAAAAGTTGAGGAAGAAAATTTAGTCCCATCTCGTGGAAGATGACGTGTTTATAATAAATCAGATAAGTACATCAAAACCAAAATCCACTAATGATTTCAGAATTCATTAATGGATTGCTTAATCATCATCAATTATAAGGTATATCATCCCCTCCCCGAGTAAATGATCAATCCAAACTCGGACGATGAGAATCTTTATGGCCCAAGTTGTAGTTTTGCGTTAATTGTACTGATAACAAATAATATTTCATTTTTGAAAGTTTATAAGGATCCCAGAGGGATAAAGAACTCAAGATGAGTCAAATATGATATGGATATTCTGCACTAGAACTTCCAGGCAAAACTGAAATCTAGAGTAATGAAAATAGACAATGCAATAAATGAAAGAGACAAAGCATTTATAGTGGTTCGGCAAGCCTACTTCACTATCTAAATTAGAAGACTTAGGATTTTTAAACTGCGCTTAAATTAGTAATAATAATCACAAATTATAGAATACTAGAAGATTGAAACTAAGGTACTGGATTAACTGCAGACGCTGATCAAAGGATACAAACACTTTGACTAAGTTTCCTAGATGTTTCAGAGCACTCACTCAACTTTTCACAAGCAATATTGCTTAAAACAAGTATATTGTAAGCCTCTCTATGTTTTGCCACCCTTCCATTATAATAAATAACCTTCGTTACTTCCTAAGATAGCATACAGAAAGATAGCCTTATATTTTGAATATTTCCTTTTATACACGAATAGCCACATCTTCCAGTAGAAGGGAATGGAAAGTTCCTTAATTGATGCAACGGCTAGTTTCCTTGAAAGATTCCAAATCTATTGTCAAGCAATTATAGAAAAGACAGAATATAAAATATTGGTCATAATCAAAATATTTTTGGAGAAAATCCCAACAAACTCCCCCTTTTTGCTGAATACCAATGCATTCTCCCCCTGTCAAATGTAATTATAGCATATTTTGTCCAAGTCTGTATTCCAGCCATTGATCCATATCTCAGTATCATATCTCAATATTCAAGTAACTTAATATCAAGTGTGATCAATAGTAACATAGAGTAAGTGATGTAAGAGTACCTAAAAATCAATCACTTAAGAAACACATATGATTAACATCATCAAAAGATCAATAGATTCAGTCACAAAACATCAAGCTAACAATCAATCACTTAGCATCAAGCATTATCAGTCTAATACAAATGCAGAGATGATAAAACATTAAGCTAACAATATCAGTTTAATACAAAAGAAAAGTTGAGACAAAGACTTAGTGAAAAGTTGAGATAGAGACTTAGAGGGTGTTCAGGTGAGCTTATAAGCTCCTCAAAACATTTTATAAGATGTTTAAAAGTTTATAAGTTGATAAAAAGTGTTTAGTAATTTTTTAAGAAAAAGAGCTTTTAAGGTCTTAAAATAAGATGTTAGGAGCTTATAAGCTCTTTTAAAAAAGTAAGGAGACCCCAACTTATTTTTAAAATCTTAACAAGTTTCTTTATTTTTAACTATTTTTATTACAAAATTGTCATTATTAACATCCTATAAGCTCTAAAATCTTATTTTATCTGAACATTTCAACAACTTATTTTAAAAATAAGATCTAATATCTTATAAACTCCAAAAATATTTTATAAGATATAGGAGCTTATAAGATGTTTTAAATAAGCTTAGCCAAACGCCCTTTTAATCTCCCTTTTCATCATCAAAAAGGACAGAGACTTAATTTATGATTGGGGAGAAAGTAAGAAGATTTTAAGTTTTTAGGAGAGAGATTTAAACATTCCATTAGAGACCCAAATTATGCGGGAAAATTTTTGATCCCTAATTTCTCTTTGAGAGATTAGAACCCTTCCTCAGCTAGTGGTTTGGTAAATATGTCAGCAAATTGATTCGTGGTATCCACATTGTTTATGCAAATATGCCCATTAGCTACATGATCCTTAATAAAATGATACCTGATTTCTATGTGCTTGGTGCGTGAGTGGTGAACAGGATTTTATGATACTAATAGGGCTAGTATTATCATAATTTATAGAAACACATGAAAAATTAAGACCAAAGTCACAAAGTGTTTGTTTCATTCATATTACTTGTGTGCAGCAATTTCTAAGAGCCATGTATTCTACTTTTGTGGTGGATAGGGCTACAATATTTTATTTTTTGTTGCACTAACTTACCAAGCATTGACTGAGGAGTTGGCAAGTTCTAGTGGTACTTTTACTGTCAATTTAGCACCCTGCATAATTAGCATCAAAGAATCCAGTAAGAGTAAAAGAGTTTGACCGAGGATACTAAAGGCCCAGTTGAGGAGACCCTTTTAGATATTGAAGAATTCTTCGGATGGCTTTGAGATGTGATTCTTTTGGATTTCCTTGAAATCAAGCACAAAGATTGGTGGAAAATAGTATATCTGGTTGGGTCATGGTTAAATATAACAGGCTTCTAATCATCCCTCGGTACAAGGTCAATGTTGTTCTCAGATGGATCAAGTTTGAGCTTGGTGTTAAGTGCCATTGGAATTGGTGTTTCTTTACAATCCTCCATTTAGAACTTCTTTAGTAATTTTCTAGTATACTTTTCTTGATAGAGAAACATTCCTTGAGGAGTTTGTTTAATTTAGAGACCAAGAAAGTAATTGAGATGCCCTATAAGACCCATTTCAAATTTAGTTTGCATGCATGTAACAAAGTCTTCATATAAGTCAATTTTTGTTATCTCAAAAAGGATATCATCTACATAAATTTGTGCTAATAAAATGTCATTTTGAGAGTTTTTTGTGAAAAGGGTAGTGTTAATAGCACCCATGCAGAAACCTTTACATAGAAGGAAGTTCCTAAGGCATTTGTACCAAGCTCTAGGGGCTTACTTTAGTATGTAAAGAGTTTTTGAGAGTTTAAAAACATGATTTGGAAAAAGAGGATTTTTAAAACCAAGTGTTTATTCAACAAAGACTTCCTCTTTTGTAAATCCATTTAAGAAGGCACTAGTTACATCAATTTGAAAAAGAGTAAAGTTTTTATGAGATGTATAAGCCAAAAGCATACGAATGGACTCAAGTCGTGCAACAGGAGCATAAGTTTCATCATAGTCAATGCCTTTCTACTGAGAGTATCCCTTGGCAACTAATCTTGCCTTGTTTTTGATAATGTTACCTTTGTTATCTAGTTTATTGTGAAATACCTACTTAGTTCCAATCATCGAGTGTTTTGAGGGTTTTTTGACTAAGTTCTAGACTTTGTTTTTGTTAAATTGTGACAGTTTGTCCTCATGGCTATAAACTAGGATTCATTATTTAAAGCTTCTTTAATGCTTTCGAGTTCTGTAAGAGAAAGGAATACAACATTAGTAACATTAGAGGATTCCTCTTTTGCACGAGATCTTGTGGTAATTCCTGCTTGGGGACCCCCAATTTTGTTGTTGCTCAGATGACTGGAAGAGTGTTTGAATTTTGTCAGTTTTTCATCACCAAGGTTGTTAGAACTTTTGGTAATATCATTGTTGGAGGATTACTCCTTTCTAAAATCTCAAGGTCCTTACTTTGTTGAATAACTTCAATGACCTGTTCAACTTCTGTGGATTTAATGCTCAAGGTTACCTTGGTAGTTAGAGGGTTAATTTCATCAAATACCAAATGAATGGTTTCTTGAATTGATTACAGAAATTTTCACACAACACAACAACAAACATTCCTTAAAATTGTTGATTGTACAACTTCTTGTTTTGGAAACACAACAAATTGAACTACATTGTAGCACTAAAAAGTTGTAAATAAATTGAGAAAAAATAATTGTGATTTTTTGGTTACAATGCCAAAAAAGTAACATCATTCGTCAATTGAAGATGTATTATTGAAAATTTAAATTTCTTATTTAGAGTTAAAGTACTTCTATCTTTATCACATGAATGCATTGAGATACATTTGGCGTATAAATGAATATTTGTATTAATTTAAGAGTTTCTCATTGGTGGATGAATAAAAAGTTCAAAGATATAATGTACCGCATTATATGCCAAAAGCCCCATCAAGAAGTTGGAATAAGCTTTGAAAGCTAATTATTTGAAATATGAAAAATAAATCTCATTTATTAAAATTAGGATATTGTCATGGTTAATACCACAACATGCAAGTTTGGTTCATTACATATATTGAAGCAATTGAAGCACTACAAATGATTTTATCTATACAATTATGAAAAGAAAGTTTGTTTTTGTTTTTAAAATGAAAATTATTTGTAATTTTTTTTATATAAGTTCTCTTTTAATTATTCCATCAATTAAAATGAACAATGCAATTTGAAAAATAAAATGAAGAATTCAATATATCATGAAACAACGTTTGAATATTAATTTTTCTAGCATTCCAATTTTATAATATACTTTGCACAAAATTTATAAATTCATATTGTCAAAGCTTCATCCTACATTGTATCTTATATATATATATATATATATATATATTTCATATTAAATATGTAGCACCCCCTTTTGGGACAACACCCAAGCTGAGGCGCTGCCAATTCAAGCTTGATTTGAAATCATAATACAAGCAATAGGCCCATAAGAAAAGTTTTCAAAACTTATTAGCAACAATAGCAGACTTCATCTTAAATAGACCTTAACAAAACACTAAATACATTCCATGGTTCATTCCTCAATAGTCTGCAAAACATATACATACCGATAGGTTAACATTGTCAATCCTGACATATCACAACATCTCAAAATCTAAACTTAACATTCAAATGATTTCATATATACATTCAAACACCTAATCTATTACAAAATATGTTCATGTCCAAGCCAGAGGTCTAAGTTCATCACTTATTGTTGTCTCAGAAAATCAAAATAGTATACGAGGGAAAGTCCTAAAGACTTAGTAAGGGAGAAGAAAATGATAGGATGCAAAGAAAAGCTATTGAGACATAATAATCAACAAACAAATTCAATAATAAGTAAGACTTTTCAATATGAGCAAAATTTGGTGATAAGCAAGAATTTTTAACATGAATCAATAATATACATAGAATACATGAGATCAAGTTTAATAGACTATTGGTCGTTCCAACCTTATTACTCCCAAATCAAATTATAATTGCTAGTACTAGACATCGACATAGCATAATTTAGATCTCCTTATCGCTCCATTGCTCGAGCACTCAGCTCGACGGGTAATTATTTATTTTTATGGCATGGTCGACTGCATGCTAGATCCTGTCACTCACAATTCATTACCTCCAGCTACCTATAAGCTAGGATCGTAGGTGGGCACTAGCTATAAGACTTATCTCTGTTAGTTTGTTCAGCCTGACCATTTTTCAGACTTAGTCCCAGGGCCTAAACTCCCGTGGCATCCCTTTAGGTGGAAACTGCCCATGGCGTCGTATGAGTTAAAATAAGATAATGCCAACACATAAGAATTTAACCTTTAAAATAATAATTCCTAAATATAATAAGGTACAATCTGGAACATTAATTATACTGGTTGGCAAGGCCATTCTAGGTTACAAAATGAGTCAATATGGAAAAATACAGTAAAACACTAGAATGGCAAGATTTCTTGATTAATCAATATGTTTATTAGAAACTAACAAGTAATATAGGTTTAGCTGGCAAGGTTATGGGGTACAAGGGATAGAAAATGAATAATATAGTAAGAGCTATGGACACTAGAACAAAAATAAGTAGTAACCCTCATAGGGGTGTATACATCAAGTGATGGATAACAATTGAGATATCAAGCAACATATGGAGTTCAACAAGCACGATACAAAAATAGAAATCCTCATTGGGGTTTATCACAAAACATACAAGTACAAAAAAGTGCCAGAGTAGCAAACCCTCACCTTGTAGTGTAAAAAATGTAGGTCACGATTAGCAATCTACTAGTTAGTGGGTCCTAAATTCCATGTTACCTAATCTAAAAGAATAGGTTCCACAATCAAGATCCTCGTTTGACCATATAATCAATTTTATACAAATAACGATCTAAAATTGATACTTAATCAGCTAAATCAACAGCTTTAATAAGAACATGCTAATAACACTAATTTCAATAAAGGAATATAATTGGGTCCTTAATTATATAATTAACCTCATATCATTATCCCAAATCAATAATAATAGGTCAATTAGCTCAATAACACAATTACTGTCATTTAGGTCCCAAATTCATAAAATTAGGGTTTTCTTACTTAAATAATCTCAATAATCCCAAATTTAAAATGTATTAATACAGATTCAGGTCCACCATTTCAAACAAGGTCTATGCATGCATATAGGGATCATCACTTGATAAATGTTTCTTAACTTTTCTTTAGAAATACAAAATTCATACGAATTTTAATAATACAAAACCTTAAAGCCCAAACTCAATAATTATCCAATATCTTATTACCGAGACATCTAAATCACAAGCCAAGAACACTACGACGATCATCGCAACGAGCTAAAGAAACTTTCCCAACTCCACTGCCATGTCGCTCCGGAGTTAGTTAATGCAACCACTAAAAGATGACTTTCTGCTCAACCAACTAAACACCTAAGTTAATTTTAGCTTTCCCTACCAAATTGGAGGTTAATTGCAGCCTTGAAGCCATTGCAACACCACTTGTCACCGTGCGCCTAATTTTCATGCTCCACCAACCCATTCACCAAATTGGAGGTGCTAGGATACTCCTTAAGCTAAACCCATCAATATCTACTATTTACACCTAAGTTTTAGTTTTCGGAGCTAAGGAACCTACCACTACTATTGTAACTTCAACGTAAGCCGAGATTTCCCATTGCTTCACTAGTCGGTTCCTATTGCATGATACTTCAATGTGTTCCAGGAAGTGAGGTAAAGACATTGCCTTGCTTGGCTTGGTTTGGTAGTTTATGGGCTTGTTGGAGAAGTCATTGGGGAGAGAGAGAAGGTGTGTGCGTGCAGGAGGAAATGAA
>JACGDI010005521.1:332161-365344 GCA_014898725.1 Jacaranda copaia
CTATATAAAATCTCATTTTTGGAAATTATATTTTAACCCTCAAGGTTTCTACCCAGCTTCAAGTAGGACCTCCAAGATTTTGAGGGCTTTATTTTGACCCGAAGATTATTAGTCCCTTACATTAGCTCATTTGACCCAAAATAATTCCATGCAAAGCCCCAAATTTCTAAAATGTGATCCAATCAAGTCTTGCCTAATTGCAATTTGACCCCAAAACTTTCAATTCTCTTACAATTAAGTCCTTTTTATTCATTTTTTGAGCCCTAAAATCCGACCAATTCGCACTTGATTTTTAAATCCTTGTTTTTCAAAAATACTAAATTTTAGGAGTGTTACAAAATATCTAACACAACTTTAATTTTATTTCGTAATTCAAATGATTCTGTGCATTAATTTTTTTGAGGAATCCAAGAAAAACTTATGCATGTAGGAACCATATGCTATGACTATTACGACTTCTATATATAAACTAGAATTGCTTTCTAATTTTAATTAGGCAGCACAACATCCTGCAAAATGAGACTCAATTTTCTTTCTTAACTTTTTGAATATATAAATAATTTTGCATTAATTAAATTGTGAAAATTAGATTTAATAACGAGGCATACTAAAAATGTAAAGAGCACAATAAATTTTTACATATATAGAGAAAAGAAATATAGTGATGTTTGTTAAAACGAAACTAAGAATTTGTTGTGGATAGTGTGTAATTTATGTTACAATATAGAATAAGATTTTAACATCATCATAAATATAAATGTATTACATACAAATGCATAACAATAAATAAACCTAACAACATAAAATATCGAGGAACTTGAGCTAGATCAATGAATAGTTACGACACTTCTTGTTGTACTAAAACCATGATTGCGTCCTCTTGTGCAGATACTGTTTGATCATGGCTCCAAAATAAAATCCCAATAGCTCTCAGTGGTGTCTCATTTCATGTGTATGATTACAAGAAAACTAGGGACTAGTCCATGGTCATGTTGCCAAAACACAAAATTCTTGTTGGAGAATAGTACGAAAAACTTTAAAACTCATCAACTTTATGTGCCAAAGGAAGGTTAGAGCCCTTTACATAAGAGTAAAAGTTTGACCATTTAACAAGGATTAATGGGCCACTGAAAACATCATAAAAACATAATAGAACCACCACAAATCTATTTATTATTAGGCCCAATAATAATTAGGAATAACATGGTCAAACAATGATAAAATCATAATAAAATAATTGATGAGGCAATAAATAAAATAAATAAAAATTAATAGGCACATTAGTTGTGACATTAAAACATATAATAATATGATTTGTTTGGAAATAAAATAAATTGAAGAAATTTTAAAGTTTATTTCCAACAATCCCTCACAAGATTTAAATTTTCTAAAATTCAATATAAAAAGGAAATATAATGGCAACTTATACCGTGCAATTGGTGCGTATGCCTTTTGGGTTTGAACATACACTTAGTGTTAGTAATATTCATTTGAGGGAGCCATAATGGACTAAGCCTTGAATTAGGTCCCTTGAACCAAACTTCAATTACCACACACATGATATTGACTTAGGACATAGATAGAGCAAGTTAGCACATTAATGACCTTGTGCTTAATCTTGATTCTTGTGAGGTCTTTAGGGTTAGTTCAAACCCATAGCCACGGCCCACGACAACTCTCACTTGGGTGAGCCCTCCAAAGGTATATGTGTGACCCATACTTCACGAAAATCCCACTTCAGTTAAGGGTGAAAGCCCAGCCTCACACAACATTTTCATAGCACTTTACCTTAGGGATGGGAATGAGGTATC
The DNA here is from genome assembly GCA_014898725.1 of Jacaranda copaia. Lineage (NCBI taxonomy): Eukaryota > Viridiplantae > Streptophyta > Magnoliopsida > Lamiales > Bignoniaceae > Jacaranda > Jacaranda copaia. The sequence continues at coordinate 333,973 of JACGDI010005521.1, forward strand.
TCATGTACACTCTTATTAAAAATTAGTGCTATATACGAGTCACGGAGTATGGGTTGTTCCTACCCATTAAACCTACTTCATGGGGTCTTCGATCACAAAGGTTGGATTACTCCTAGGGATGATTTCCTTACAAGCTTAGCCCATCCCACTCAATTATTAAGAATCTAGACTTTGTACAAGTCCCTTGAGGTAGTTATCTATCTAATGGAATATAACATCAAATGCCTCTTATTTTATTTTATTTTATTTTTCATCCATTTCCTCCTCCTTGTTTTTACTCAATTTTTTACATGCACCTGTTTTAAAAGATAAAACTCCACAAATAATATATTATTAATCATAAGAATGAAGAAGTTAGAGCAATAAATTTCAAATTTCGTTTGCAAACTAAATAAATATTTCCAACTCCACACTTCACTAAGTTGGAAAGATTACTCATTTCCATTCCCTTTTTTTTCTTTATAAAATCAATGTGGAATTAACCACAAGAATATCTCATGATTCAATAATAACTCCCACCTTCTTTCTCATAACTCTGTAACTAATTCCACAACTCTACAAAGAAAGTGATGCATAAACTTACAAATATTGAGCTGCTATTTCACTATTTCTTATAATAAGATAAACAGCCACTTAAGATTAAATAAATATTCCACTCATTGAATCTCTCTAAGAATGGAAAAAATAAATCATGCACGGTTTCATCAGAAATTAGCATTTTCTTTCTTTCGTTTTTTAACGAACTGACAAAATGAACTTTTCTCTTGAAAGCAATCTCATTCTTAAGAAATACTAATTAAAACAATTCACTCTAGATCAAAAAATTAAATTTATATACATTATCAAATATTTTCCCTTGTCATGTATAGCGTAAATTTCAACTAAGTAATTTGATTGAGCCTAACACCCATTTGATTTTAAGACACAAATTCAGGTTATAACAGAACATATCATATATACATTATATCTGGCTGGGTGAGTTAAATATGTTAGACATTTAGATTCTTGCTTGAATTCCAATAGGCTAGAACCTGAGTTTGATCATTCTTTTGGAATTCCAAGCAATGACTTGCTACTACAAAAATAATCAAAATGATCAATTCAAACGTTATAACAAAAAATACACTTATAATTAGTACAGTTATAATACAAATTGCACAAAATCAATGTTTCAATAATCAGCCCTATTTATTATAATAAAAGCTCTATTTGAATTTCATACCTATAATTAGAGCAAACTAACCATTAAATAAGCAACTCATGATTCATTGCTTTGGCATTAATGTCTAATTTTCATATGATTATTATTTCATATATAAACTCCACAATCTTTCATGCCTCAATATTAAATTTCAAGTATAAATGTTATGTATGATCTCATCAAGAAGAATATCAATTTCATTCTTTATGAGTACTTAAATTTACTTGGCATATGTAACAGAACTCCAGAATGTATTTATCTTGTTTCATTTTGATTAATTAAATTGTACACAACAATACATCTCATAAAAATAGCTGTGCCTCTTGAGCAATAACCAACCCTTAGAGTAACAAAAACTTCTTAATATTTTGGTTCAAGAATTGAGGATAATAAAGTTCACATATTAAAAAATTATTAATTAACAAAATTCTCTCATCAAACTCGACTTCCACAGATTTCGAAACTCATGTATAGTATGTCTTCCAGGCATAGCAAGTATAACAAGGTTAGGCAGCAAATATTAAAAGCAGCTACAAATTCACTAATGGCAATGGCATTGTATATGTCCGCTTTTCTTCAATTTCCTCCGTAAGTTTGGGATAAGTTTTCCGTATTATTTTTTAAGTTAAAATGCATGACCACTTGGACTCATCCAGTGGATAGCGAGACTAGCATATAAATGAAAGGCATGGTTATACAAATCATACCTGGGTATTTGCATAGGTTTAATTATCTACAACCACAAAAGCTTGACCAAGAATGTGTCCTTGTTTGAATCGCAAAAAATATCGAGGAAATTGAGTTAGATCAATGGAGAGTCACGATATTTGTCGTTGTCCTAAAGGAATGATTGTCTCCCTTTATATGGGTATTAACGACTGATTATAACTCTAAAATAAAATCTCATTAGTTCTCAGCTGTGTTTTATCTCATGTGCACGACTACAAGGAGACTAGGAAGTGGCCCATAGTCACATTGCTGAAACACAAAAACTCTTACAGGAGAATAGTATGAAAAAGTCTAAAACTCATCAACTTTATGTGCTGAAGGAAGGTTATGGCCCCTTTATATAAGAGTAAAAGTTGGATCACTTAGCAAGGATTAATGGGCCACTAAAAACATCATAAAAACACAATGAAACCACCATAAATCCAATTATAATTAGGCTCAATAATGATTAGGAATAACATGGTCAAACACTTATAAAATCATAATAAAATAATTGATAAGGCCATAAAATAAAATAAATCAAAATTAATAGGCACATTAGTTGTGACATTTAAACAAATAATAAAATAATTTTGTTGGAAATAAAATAAATGGAAGAAATTTTAAAACTTGTTTCCAACAAAATTATGTTCAATAGAAACTTACATGTTTGTTGGCTCCTCAGTAAAACATAAATTTTCTTTTATTTTTATATAACTTCTCTTTTTATTGCAAAATGATAAAATGAAAAAATTAAAGAAGATTAAACATAGATCGTAATGTGATAATCTTTTTTAAATATCAAAGCGTTCTTATGTAAAAAATTTTAAAATTGAATGAGAGTTGAGAGCATGTTCTTGAGTCATTTTGTTCAAGAGCAATGCAACTATATATGAATTCATATTTTTTTCTCACTTTTTTTATAGAATTACTTTTTTTTTCTTTTTTTCTTTTTTTGTAATCATTCAGAATTAATGTGCATGAAGAACAAAAATATGAAAATTTAAAAATATACATAAAAATATTTATAATTAGCTTTCAAATTTTCAAATATTTTTTCTTTTCGTTTTTCTATTAAAATGGTTGTTTCAAGCCATCGGCTAGATTTGTATTAGCTTAAACGAGATTTTATTTTTAACAACCATCCGTCTCATCTTCGAGAAATGAATTTTGATATATGCAATCAAAATTGGGTATGTCTAAAATTAGGTACTCTCTAATAAGTGTTTAACGCTAGACTAATTATTTAAGAGAGTGCTTGCCGCCTGTTAAGTGGATTATAATTACCTGCTACTTGTTCAGTAGGTTGTAATTACCTGCAACCTATATTATAGATTATTTATGGTTTGTACTTGTATATATTTGGTTCATTAAACCAAATATACATTATTCATTGAGTATTAAAGCCTTTTAAAAAGGTTCAAGTAAATAAGATCTATCTAGAAAAAGAATTTAAACATATGAATTTACTTTAATCTTGTAACATCCCTAAAATTTGATATTTTTAAAAAACAATGATTTAAAAATCAAGGAACGGGTTGGTCAGATTTAGGGCTCGAAAAATGAATGAATTGTAAGAAAATTGAAAGTTTTGGGGTTAAATTGCAATTAGGCAAGGCTTGATTAGATCACATTTTAGAATTTTGGGGGTTTGTATGAAATTATTTTGGGTCAAATGTGCCAATGTAAGGCACTAACTTAATCTTGAGGTCGAAATAAATGCACTCAAAATCTTGGAGGACCTACTTGGAGCTGGGCAAAAACCTTGGGGGTTAAAATATAATTTCCAAAAATAAGATTTTAAATAGCAAATTTCCCCCCTTCTTCTTCATTTCCTCCCACATGTACACACCTTCTCTATCTCTCTGGTGACTTCTCTAATGAGCCCATAAACTACCAAACCAAGCCAACCAACATCTTTACCTCGTTTCTTGGAACAAATTGGAGTATCACATAGTAGAAACTAACCAGTGAAGCAACGGGAAATCTTGGCTTAAGTTGAAGCCGTGAAGGAGGTGATTGGTTCCTTAGCTTTGGTGACTGAAACTTGGGTGTGAGTAGTGGATGTTTATGGGTTTAGCTCAAGGCGTATCCCGGTACCTCCAATTTGGCGAATGGGCTGACAGTGGATGAAAATTAGGCATAGTGGCGCGCGGTGGTGAGTTATGTTGTAGCAGCTTCAAAGCTGCAATTGACTTTCAATTCAACAGAGAAAGCTAAAATTGACTTGGGCATTTTGTTGGTTGAGCTGAAAGGCATCATTTGGTGGTGGTGTTGATTGACTTTGGTGTCGATGGCGCGGTTATGGAGCTGGGATAGTCTCTTCAACTCGTTGTGACGATCATGGCAGGGTTCTTGGCTTGTGATTTTGATGTCTCGATAATAAAATATTGGGTAATGATCAAATTTGGGCTTCAGGGTTTTGTATTGTTAAAATTCGTGTGAATTTTGTATTTTTGAAGAAAATTAAGAAACATGTATCAAGTGATGATCCCTATACACATGCATGGACCTTGTTTGAAATGGTGGACTTGGATCTATATTAATACACATTAAATTTGGGATTATTGTGATTATTTATGTAAGAAAACCCTAATTTTATGAATTTTGAACCTAAATGACAGTAATTAGGTTATTGAGCTAATTAACATGTTATTATTAATTTGGGATAATGATATGAGATTAATTATATAATTAAGGACCTAATTGTATTCCTTTATCAAAATTGGTGTTATTAGCTTGTCTTTATTGAGGCTATCGATTTAGTTGATTAAGTATCAATTTTAGGTTGTTATTTGTATAAATGTGATTATATGGTCGAACGAGGATCTTGACTGTGGAACCTATTCTTTTAGATTAGGTAACGTGGAATTTGGGACCTGCTAACCAGTAGACCACTGATTGTGACCTGCATTTTTGAGACTATGAGGTAAGGTTTTGCTTCTCTAGCACTTTCTCGTACCTATCTATTTTTATGATAAACCCCAGTGAGGATTTCTATTTCTGTGTTGTGCTTGTTGAACTCCATATGTTACTTGATATCTCAATTGTTATATGTTACTTAATGTGTACACCTTTGTGAGGGTTACTACTTATTTCTGTTATGATGTCCAAAACTCTTACATATTATTTATTTTTTGTCCATTGTACCCCATAGTCTTGCTAGTTAACCCTGTATTACTTGTTAGTTTCTAATAAATATGTTGATTGTTCAAGAAATCTTGTCAGTCTAGTGTTTTATTGTATTTTTCCTTGTTGACTTATTTTGTAACCCTGATATAGCCTTGTTGGCTAGTATAATAAATGTTCTAGATTGCACCTTGTTATATTGAGGAATTGTTATTTTATAGGTTAAATTCTTATTTGTTGGCATTTATCTTATTACTCATGGGACACCATAAGTGGTTTCCACCTGGAGAGATGCCATGGGGGTTTGGGATTGGGTACTAGGTCTAAAAGATAGCTGGGCGGAATGGATGGATGGAGACAGGTCTTACGACTGGTACCCATCTACAGGTAGCTGGAGGTAGCGAACTGTGAGTGATAGGATTTGACATGCGGTCGACCATGCCATAAAAATAAATTGTTGCTAGCCAAGCTAAGTGCTTGAGCAATGGAGCGATAAGGAGATCTAAATTATGCTATATCAATGCCCAATACTAGCAATTATAATTTGATTTGGGAGTAGTAAGATTGGAATGACCAATGGTCTATTAAACTTGATCTTATGCGTTCTATTTATATTATCAATTCATGTTAAAAATTATTGTTTATCACCAAATTTTGCTCATATTGAACAGTCTTGCTTATTATTAAATTTTTTTGTTGATTGTTGTGTGTTAGTAGCTTTTCTTTGCATCCTATCATTTTCTTCCCCCTCACTAAGTCCTTAGGACTTACCCTCCTATACTATTTTGATTTTCTGAGATAGGAATAGGTGATGAACTCAAACCTTTAGCTTGGGCATGAACATATTTTGTAATAGATTAGGTGTTTGAATGTATATGTGAAATCATTTGAATGTTAAGTTTGGATTTTGAGATGTTGTGATATGTCAGGATTGACAATATTAACCTATAGGTATGTATATGTCTTGTAAACTATTAAGAAATGAACCATGGGATGTATTTAGTGTTATGCTAAGGTCTATTTAAGATAAAGTCTGTTGTTGCCTTTTATAAGTTCTGAAAATTTTTCGTATAGGCCTATTGCTTGTATTATGGTTTGAAATCAAGCTTGAACTGGTGGCGTCTGAGCTAGGGTGTTATCTCGATAGAGGGTGCTACAGAGGTGGTATTAGAGCTTAGCTTACTGATGACCTAGGTGTTGAACACTATTGGGATTAATAGCTAACTTTTGTTTAGGTTAGTTAAGATACAAATCTTGGGAATTGCGAATATATTAGAAGGTTTCATGGGATCCAAGGGAATCAAAAATGGATCTAAATAGTCTGGTGTTATTGAGATAGAATTTGTGGTTTCTATATTGCAGGATGGCTAACAATCATAAGAAAGAAGCACGAAGTCAAGATTAAGGCTTAGAACAAGAGAAAATGAGCTTACTAAGGATATGTCAGACACTTGAGGATAGATTATGCGATTAGCATAAGTCATTTATGCAAAGCAGAGCAGCATTAGCCCATTTGAAATTGATATTGGGTTTTAAGGGATATCTCATGGAGAAGCTTGTGAAAGACATAGAACGAGATGGAAAATTGGTTAGGACACAATACAAGCTCAAGTGTAAGGACTTAGTGCCATGCGAGCCTAAATAGAGGAAGATCCAGAGGAGAACTTGGATGACAAGTAAGGATCATTTCGAGAAGGCATATAGTGCCAAAAGGTGATTACCTTGGGATGAATAAATTCTTGCCAATTGCTTTGGATGAAAATTTGATTATGTGGGTTTGTAGGAAAAGGATTATTGTGGACAATAGTACATTTAAGAGATGTGTGATTATTTGGACTGAGTGACGTTTTAGCTTATGCGAAGAATTGAAATATGACAGTGTCTAAAGGTAAGGGGTGACTTGACGGAAAGATAAATATGATAGATAGAATGCTGTTAAGAAAAAAAGTATATGATGCGCATATACAACTATGGCATAGATGGTATGATTATGTTGATAAGAGATACAAAGATAGGAAACTGAGACCATGGGCTATAGAAATTAAGAAATAATCAATGACAAGAGGATACATTTTCAGGATAACTAGTATATGATCCAATAATCTATGAATGTCAAGCACGGGGCACTTTGAATTTCAAAAAGGTGAAATTAGGATAAATAACTCACATTTAGACATACTTTGTGAGATTTTAGAATTTTAAGTTGAAGATTCTCCTGAACAAAGTTGCATTTCATGATTTAAAAAGGTCACATGGATAGATTTATATTGGATAAATTTGTATGATGTGACTCAAACAATATAGTTATTAGGAGATTGGTTGTTGGTAACAATGAGGTTATAAGAAATCATTGAAGAAATCAAACAAGTGAAACTGGATTGAGCAATAAAGAGCAATTGAGGATGCTTACATTAGAACTATTTTGTGGGAAGAACTAAAGGTGATGTTAGGTTTTATTTCTCTCCTGCTAGTAGATCCAATAATAGAAAGATTTGTGGTATAAACTTAGTGCAATGGAAGGACGGATCTTATAACCCTATTAAAGAGCAAATATGGTTAGTGATCTTAAGAGTACAACAAAAACTATATAAAGGATGGCCATGAGGAATCTCTAGAGTTTTACCCATCTCAATCACTAAAAGGATCAGATAAGTAAAATGGTTTGGACTAACGACTGACATTTGGAGTATCAAGAAACTTGATGACTAAAAGAAATAAGTATCTGCTTATTTTTTGTAGGAGGCATCTTACATCATCGATAAGAGTCAGTAGAACAATAGTAAGAGCTCAACAAAACTTGTCAAGTTTGGGAAGTTAGGAAACCTTTTCTTTATAAGCTATGTAACTTAATGCACATGTTTGGGGTGATTAGAATCAAAGTTAAGGAAATGATACTACTGAATGAGAAACTCAAGAAGAAGGTAGGCCAAGAATTGCCCTTTTACTTATAACATAGATATTGTGAATTAAGATAATATTTCAGGATTGGTTATAAGGATTTTGACTAGGACCTTTAAATATCTTAAGAATGGAGAAACTAGACATATTATATATGTGTTTAAGCTATCATCTTGCAAACATTAAGGAAAAGATTTTATCAAGGTTATAGATAATTAAGCACGACCAAAAAATATATCAAAGCACAAAAGTTCTTGGGGCTCTTCAATGGATATTAATGGTGTATTTAGGTCTTTTCAAAATCAATAAGTACATTGGTGAAATCAATTAAGGAAATGCTCGGTACATATATGTTTTGGGTCAACCTAAGATTAGCAAACACTTTAGGTTTGAAATGAAATTAATATTTCCAATGGTTGGCGAAATAAGTAAAGGATAAGTATAAATATCACAAGAATAGAGGGGAACATCAGGTCGAGAGTATTGTATAATTTTTGAACATTAGAAATAAGTTTGAACATTGTTTTAACTAAATGTCTCAAATAGAACTTAAAGAGCAACAAATGGGTTGTTAGTAACTATATCTAGTATGTTTGGTTTTGTGAACTAGTAGCTAACTATATGGGAATGTATGACTTGTTATGAGCACTAGCATGTTAAGTTTGAACTTGAATACTATTTAATGTAAAAATCATGTAAGTGTGAACTTGTGGAATTGATGATCATTTATTGCCATAACGGTTTCATAATTTATTAACCAATGGCAACTACCTTTTTAGGAGATAATGGAGAAACCTTAAGTATTGAAATAAAATGTGATGATGTGTGTAAGTCTTACTCAATTTCAGATAAGCATAAAGTGATTAGTGATGTCATGGGATCACCAAGGAGGCTTAATACTCTTTTTAGGATAGTTTTATTTACTTCATGTAAGCTCAATTGTAGCAATCAAGAGAAACTTTAAGTTATGATGGGTAATGGACCCATGAATTTTGGGATTATTGATCAATCCTAGAAATTTAAAATGACACCGCATGACTTGGTAAAAATGGATATGTTGAAAAAAATTTGGGAAAGAAGATTCTTAATATCTTAAATTGCTGAATGTCACCGAGGAATTGAGGAAGTATGTCCTGACAATAAGAGAATCCACATGTGGTTGTGGTATCGAGGAAACGGAAGTGGTGGCTAAATACTCGAAGGTATTTCCAGAGAAATCAAGCTCAAAACCCCCATACCATGTAGAAAAATTGTTTGATCTTTTGCAAGGACAAGAACCTTTTCAAAGCTTGAGTTGAAGTAAAGGTACCACCAGCTGAAGATTAGAAAAGACCACATAAAGTACTTATGCATGGTTCTTGGAACCTTAAGAGAGATCAGTTATATCCTAAATTTAGTAAGTACGGGCTTTGGATAAATAAGGTGACTTTTCTCGGCATATTGTATCCCATGATAGATTAGAGGTTGATTCCTCTAAGATAGAGGTAGTAGTCAAATGGAAGAAACCAGAAAACATGATAGAAGTTCATAGTTTTTTGGGCCTTGTCAGCTATTAATGAAAATAGTGTAGAGCTTTTCTAAAATAGTTGACATGTTGACCAAATTGACTCAGAGAAGTCAACCATGTGACTAGAATGAAGATCTACATATGAGACATCATAATGGATAGAAATTCTAGATGACTACGATTCTTCCATCACCTATCACCCAAAAAGGTAAATGTAGTGGCCAATGCTTTGAGCTTAAGGGACTGGATGGCTCACTTACTAGAAGCAAGAGCATCAAAAAGCCTAAACACGGGTGCTATGTTGAAATCAATACAGCGAATGGGAATATAGATATAAGTATAGTCTGAATTACAAGGTGAAAGGCGAAGAAATCCCACACCTGTAAGATATAGATAATGAAACAGAAAGAAAGGGTTCGAAGTACTAGAGAGTCTAAGTTCAATGCTGGTGATCAAGGTATTCTTTTGTTACGTAAGAAAATATGAGTGCCCATAGGAAATGGAATAGAGATTGTTAGATGAGGCACACCAGTTAAGATATACGATGCATCTAAGAGGCATAAAGATGTATTGGGACTTGAAAAAGCAATCATGAAAAAATGTAATGAAGAGATAATATAGATCAACGGACTAAATCTACTTATTTTTTGTCAATTGGAACAATACTTAGATGAGAATCTGGGACCAAATTCTTTTAAGAGGAAGAGGTCTGTAACATTCCTAAAATTTAGTATTTTTGAAAAATAAGGATTTAAAAATCAAGGTACGGGTTGGTCAAATTTAAAGGCTCAAAAAATGAATAAAAAGGATTTGATTGTAAGAAAATTAAAAGTTTTGGGGTCAAATTACAATTAAGCAAGACTTGATTAGATCACATTTTAGAAATTTAGGGATTTGCAAGGAATTGTTTTGGGTCATATGTGTCAATGTAAGGCACTAACTTAATATTGGGGCTGAAATAAAAGCACTTAAAATCTTGGAAGACCTACTTGCAACTGGGCAAAAACTTTGGGGGTTAAAATATAATTTCCAAAAATAAGATTATATGTAGCAAATTTTACCCCTCTTCTTCTTCATTTCCTCCTGCATGCACACACCTCCTTTCTCTATGGTGATTTCTCCAGTGAGCCCATAAACTACAAAACCAAGTCAACTAATGTCTTCACCTCACTTTTAGGAACATATCAGAGTATCATGCAACATAAATCGATCAGTGAAGCAATGGGAAATCTTGGCTTAAGTAAAAGCCACGAAAGAGGTGGTGGGTTCCTTAGCTTCAACGACTACAACTTGGGTGTGAGTAGTGGATGTTGATGAGTTTAGCTCAAAAGTATCTTGGTACCTCCAATTGGTGAATAAGCTAGCAGAGGAAAAGAATTAGGTACGATGGCAAGTGTTGTTGCAATAGCTTCAAGGATGCAATTAACATCCAATTTGGCAGAGAAAGCTAAAATATTTATGGGCATTTTGTAGGTTGAACTGAAAGGCATCTTTTGGTGGTGTTGTTGACTAACTCTGGTGATGGCAGCACAGCAATAGAGCTAGGACAATTTCTTTAGTTTGTTGTGACGATTGTGGCGGTATTCCTGGCTTGTGATTTTGACATCTTGGTAATAATATACTAGGTAATGGTTGAGTTTAGGCTTTAGGGTTTTGTATTGTTAAAATTTGTATGAAGTTTGTATTTTCGAAGAAAAGTTAAGAAATATGTATCAAGTGATGATCCCTATATGCATACATAGACCTCATTTGAAACAGTGGACTTGGATTTGTATTAATACTTGTTAAATTTGGAATTATTAAGATTATTTATGTAAGAAAATCCTAATTTTATGAATTTGGGACCTAAATGATAGTAATTTTATAACACCCCGGCCAGGAGGCACTTGCGTCCAACTGAGGTGCTACTTACTTTATACCACCACTCTTACCATAATAGAAAATACACACCTCAAAATCTTCCAAATAATTAACTTCTACAATAACTTTTATCGAGTGTCGAATTCTGAATTGAAATATCCTAAATGGCACTTAGCACTTCTATCACCCTCATTACCTCATGTTTTGCCTAGGTCAGTGTATCTTCATTGTGTGATTTTATCTGGGGTAAAGAACGAAAGAAACAACAATACAAAGTAAGTCCAAATGACTTAGTGAGATAATTTAGCCATAACAACAAGGTGATAATTTCATAAATAGTAGAGATAAGTAGAAGTATAAATATTTTCAGAAATTGTGAGAGAAGGTTTTATTCAAAATTTAAGGATGATACAACCTATTACTGTCCCATAATGAGACTTTACCAAAATTCACTATCTTTCACTGAGGTTTCAAAACATAAACATTGAGCTGAGAACTTGAATATTGGATATAGTTAAGGAACAAAAGACAGGATTAAATAACACTAGAAATGAAATCCATAATACTTTTACAAAATATATTGTTGGTAGTTCTCCTACCTTGGTTCTCCACTTTATAAAAAAAACCACAGAAACCCTTATTCCTCTAGTTCGAGTGATTAGCTCAGATATTCACAAACAGATGGCATGGCTAGATTCATGCTTTATCTCTCCTATAGACAGTTGCCTCTAATCGGCTATGAGACAGGATACTAGAAATAGGGTATCAATGGAAACCAACCACTGTCGGTCCTACTGCCCAATCATCTTTTGGTATCGATCCTAGAGCCCACCCCTAAGGGTATTGATCATATTCACTGATAACACAGAATGTACCCAACAACAATTCACAGTACCAATCAAAACACCATTTAACATAATTACAAATAATTCCAGCACCACGCTGGTTTTCAAGAAGACATGGCAATACAATATATATATTTTGAAATTATTTTTAGCTTCCATAACACAATCATCAATTTAAGATAAAGTAATGTCAATTAAAGACAACAGAAACACTTAATATGGAAGGGCAATGTGGAGTACTATTTTTAACACATAAATCGAAAGAAAGCAAATGAACAGGCTATAGTAACAAGTATATATATTCTTTTCTCAACAATGAATCTCATACTATTGAGTATAAACTCACCTAATAAATGCAAAGGAATTCCTACTCGTGGTCGCTTAAGTCATGGCTTTCTAGTTAGCCTGAGAACTATCATAAGATAACTTGAGTTATCATTCTATCAATCCTTTGATCCTTAACTATAAATATAACTAATATTTTTATCGACTTAAAGGTATTCTAACATAGTCTTGATAATTCTTAGATGTTTAAGTAGTCCATGACCTTGCTTCCCACTTGATGTAAAGTTCAGAGTAGATAACCTTGACCCAACATTGATTGTGATTTATAAATCATATTTCTTAGTACATTTAAACATTCTTGTCAATTTCCTTAATTACTCTAATTGCTCAGTCATAATTCTCAAGTTCCATGTCACACAAAAATGCAAGACAATTACCTATCATATTCTTTAACTCGACGTGTCGGTAAACTGGTTGCTAAAATCTTACGGAAGGTCTCAACAACAATCTAATAATTTATTTTCATCCCAACATTCATATAACTTAAAACTCATATTTGGATATAATCCTATTTAGTTTATAACATATCATGTTACTAGGCCCACGAATGCAAATATAAAGCCATCATTCTTAATTTATCAAGTTTGAATCTTACAATTAATTCCTAATGCAATGCTTATAAAATTAAATCATCGATCTGAGTCAAACTATAATCTAATAATTTTGATTTAATAAGATTAATCCATAACTTGGGCTAACTATAGTTTAATAGTCTAGGTTCATGTCATAACAAGACTTTGATATGAAAATTCAATTACATTTAACAAATGAATCGAATTAAAATTTGATTATTGAAAATTACCCAAACTGGGTCAAATCAGAATCCAGTTATTAGTCGAGAATAGACCAGATGAGTTCAAAATTGAATTCTGAGCAAACTGCCCAGAGACTGCTGCCATGTGCCATAGCTGGAGATAGAGACTACCATCACTACCGGGTGCGCCTCGATGCTAGGAGTAAAATGCCCTAATCAATTTTTAATTTCTACGATGATAGGAGTTTAATTGGCTATATAAAGCTGTGGCCAACCCTAGTCTTTGCCGTCGCCCCGCACTGTTAATATTAAAGCCACCATCAGACTACCCATAAGATTCCAACCAAAATGCATACCAGCCCACTTAGAACCTATCATCGAAAAGCTCAAACCCACCACACCTATTGCCAATTATCGTCAGCCTCCTTGTTTCAACCATTTCATCGATTATTTTTGGTCAAGGTTGGTATGGTTGGGCTCCTCTTAGCTAGAGGAAGCCAAACATGGTTTTAGTTTCAAGTTTCATGGCCATTTTCAGATGATTCACCGGTGAGGAATCTCTTGGGATATTTTTGAGAATTTAAAAAAATTCTGTCCTCAATCTTATATATATAAACATATTTCTCAGCCCATTCAATTCAACCCCAAATTTTCGGACCATCCCACTTTTCACCCCAAAATTTTTAACCGCCTCACAATTTGATCCCTAGCTTTCAATTAAGTCCTCCAACTTTCAACTCTTAAGCATTAGCCCCCAAGATTTTTGTTTCTAGGCCATTGGGTCCAACTAGTTTATTTTAAGGTCCTCAAACTTTGGATTTATTAACATTAACCCCCTAACTTTATAATTTTGGGTAATCAAATCCTTATTTTATTTGCGATCCAAACCCTCGATTATAAATATTTAATTCTACTGTAATTAAATCAACCCAAAATTAATCAAGCTAAATTTATAGATTTCACTTTTATAATATTTTATGATTTTAAAATTCAAGGTAATGCCTCAGCTGGGATTAATCCATCCCTTTTAATCCTCAAAATTTTCCATACATCATTGTGTATTCAGAGACTAGCTCTTTTCTCAATTGTTTTGATCGATGGATCTATAGTTTTACAAGATTATATTGGATATGTATTGTCAAAGCCTAGGAAACATGTACTCACGACATGTCCTTCAATCTTCTTCAGCTCACCATGCCCTCAACTTTGGTATGATCAAGGTTCCATCTTTTCCCAAGGAATCATGTGTTTTGTATCTTATGATGTAAGGATTGGTTTATCCTAAAACACACAGCTTAGATTTCTTGTAACTCTTTTAGTCCTTCTTATCCCTTTTGGTTCGAATGTTGGTACTTTAACTTGATAGGCTATGACCATATTTTGCAAGAAATTCCATCATTAATATGACTAACCCTGATGTAGTGAGATATCCCAAGATAGCAAATTCTATATCTCAAACGGAACAATCCCATTTCCACACTCAAATCTCTTATGATATGTGCAATCATCTCTTCGTAACCATTTCTTTAGTTAGCATGGATATATGAAACTAGCATGCACATTCTATAGGAAGAATGATAACTAACATAAATTAATCTTGGTCCTTAGTTCACAAAATTATCTTTTATCCTTATTCGTCCTTTAAGACCACCAATTTTCTTAACTAGATTAATCAATGAACTTATTATCATAAGAACCCCAAGTACACTCTTAAATTGTATCCTAGCTCTTCTCGATCAACTATAACCTTGACCTCAGTAAGATTATCCTGATGATTCTTTGTGGTGTCATATTCTTTTAAATATGTCTTTTTCCCCAATTGATAGTCGATTAACTTAATGTATATTTGATATTCCTATGGATATATATGACACACCAAGTATGAATAGAGTATAAATTTTTCCCAAATTCCAAATCTACTCAAATCTACCAACTATCTTGAATAGATTTACTAGAGCCTGGTTAAATAAATCCACCAACTATCTCTCATATATGTAATTATAGAAGGAGCCTAACCACCCCCAAAGGACATTATATCTATCCCCGGTACCTGTATTACAAATGAGAGATAATTCCTAAAATGCTTTCTCCACTGACTCATAACTAAGAATAGTTCAACTGAGTTCAATCTTAAGATAAACTACACACCCTTGTCTTGGGCAAAGTAATGTACATAGAGCCAAGTATTATGATCCCATATTCAATGAGGCTTTTCTAATTCATATTCTTGTCCCGTAAGTTCCGGTACTCTAGTTGCTAATTCTTTCATAAACCTCCTTATAAGAAGCCAAAGAATTTACCAAAGTCCTTTCCATGAAGTCTTTTACAATACCTTCAAAATTACTAGGTTAGTTATGTTTATCACTATCCCACAAAAGCCGCTTTTATTGTTAACCTATTGAGATATGGTTTCATCAGAGTTGGATTCCCACCCAATATTTTCTCAAATTCTATCCAAATCTCACTAAGCTAGTTGAGGTTATCAATAAACCATAAAAGCATCATGTCGTCTCTATTAGATTCCTTGATCGGCTTGTTTACTTCAAAATCTTTTCCTAAATTGACATAAAGGGGTTGTTGCTAGCATCTATCTTTTCCTATATATTTCCCACTAAAGGATCTCTATGTAACACTAAAATCTATTCATGACCATTTATAGTGATCCAAGTGACTTCATTTGCACCTGACTAATACTTTTAACTAGCGTGAGTTTCCGGCATATCAAAATGTTGGTTCAAAGGGACATCTTAAACCAATTTAACTTGCACTGTTCAACCTAAAATGAATATAAAGAATGGGAAGGTTACTATGTGATTATTTAAAGATACTCAATAGTCGCCATTATGTGCATACAATTATTAGTATCATAGTTTTCCACTCATATGATACTCACATCAAAAGTGACTTAACATCCTTGAAATAGTGTAACAATTCATACACTTAAATATTACAATCCATTTACTCACCCAAGTTGCATTAACTTAAATGACATTACTAACCTAGAATTTATAATGTCATCAATATCAAGGTCTTAATAGTCCAGGTAGATAATAACCAAAAAGTTTAGCATAATTACATATCCCAAATATGCATAATAAATTCAAGTCAAAGCTGTCGTCAACAGCAACCCATGTAAGTATAGACATTTACACGAGTCACTCTAGAGTTCAAGCTTATGCATATAATACTTCACATAACCAAGCTAGGTTCGGTATATTAAAAACCAATAATGAATCATTTGTTTTAACACCACCTAAGATATCATAACAAGCTATACATATCCATATAGTTCATTACTAGTTTGCAAAATTTATATACCTTAGGTGCAGTCACAAGTAATGCGTCAAACTTTTGATTCCTTCTATGGGATAAAGCTTAAATTATATAGAACTTGGGCCTCAATTGACATTCAAACTTAGACAGTACCTTTAACCACCTATGTGCCCTTTTCCTTCTGAACACTTAAGGGTAATAGCTTGACTTTAAGATAATCTCAAACAAAATATTCATTGCTATTGTACTGCATGCATTTCCATACTTCTTCCAACACATGTTCTCATTATGAAGGGAGTCACCACAAAAGCTACGGGCTTCAGTCGAGGATAGCTGAGGAATTTGGGGTCATCCTAATAGTTTATTTCGTTTTTAGGTGAATCTCACATAGTACTGATGACGTCATTTAGCTAATTACACTTAATATTCAATCACCGTAACTTAACATCCTACCCTTCCACTACTAAAATCTACTCAAGGTTCCTCACTTCCATGTAGGATCTTTAGTTGTCATTCACATGTCCTATATCTTTAGATCTCAATGATTGGTTATATCTCACCAAAACCATAGTTATTGTCTTTTGTCAAATCCTTTCTAAATTAGCACTCTATTAAAATATTTCTTACCTCATCATTTCCATTCAATTTCTCTAAATCCTTTCTCCTAGATTCTTGTACCCTTACTTAGTATTTTCTTCCAAACTCCTTTACTAACCATAGATATCTTCTGTATTCCTTAACAACCTCATTGTCATAGTCAACCTCTATTTTGTTTGTTTGTGGTCATTTTATAATCATATCAATAAGGTTTTGTACTATTAATGAACTAACCTCCCACATATTCAAATTATGCCCACATCTCCATGACAGCCATCTTGACCATGAAAGATTTCCTTGTGGGAATTGTTCCTTATTTTCCTTTCAAATACCACAATATGATCATACTAATCAATCCTATTATTGTAATATCGGTTCCTTTGTGATAACACATTGTATGGACCTTAACCACATGTATGAAACAAAATTCTAATTACCCTAAAATGATCCTTTGCTTCTCAAGTTCTATTATTACAAGATATACCTACACAACAATGCAATACTGAAAATACTACTCCACCCAACACTAATGAAGTCATATGCTTAACATTTCGAGAGTAACGGATTAGATATTGGTTGGCCACCCCAACACCAATCTTTTACTCTGTCATTATTAAGCAATATCCCAAAAATTCACATCGTAGCCAAGTCTTCATACCAACATTAGCCTCCATTAATCTCAATATTCCATACACCGGGAGATTCGAGTTGTCAACATACTATTTCCCAAATAACCTTACCTTAAACCACAACATACTTTGATGCCCAAGACAATAATCCCATAAGATCCCTTTTATCCATCAAATTCAACCTTATCTAAAATATTTATAAGCTCATAAACTAATTGAAATGCTCCCAAACAATTTCACACTTAATGTCATTTCCCAAGGATAATACTCCCACCAAATATAAAAACTCACATGCTCGATACCTTAGGAGTCACAGATTATACATTGGTTGCATACCCTAATTATAACTCTTCATGTCCATTAGATCGAACATTATCCAAAAATTCATATCCTAAATAGAATTTAGAATTGCGCTTAATCTTCGCTAGCCAACACTTTCGTGTCTTTTTCAACCTCAAAATCAAGCTTACTCCTTACGAATCAAACCTTTCATATTCCAAGGAGCATATCCTAGCATAGCTCAGGTTTCTAAATCTAAGCTTTGATACCTTCTATAATGGCCTAGCCAGGAGGTGTTTGCTTCCGACTGAGGTGCTACCTATCTTATACCACCATTCTTACCATAATAGAAAATACACTCCTCAAAATCTTCTAAATAATTAACTTCTACAACAATATTTATTGAGTGTCGAATTCTGAATCGAAATATCCTGAATGGCACTTAGCACTTCTATTACCCTCATTACCTCATGTTTTGCTTGGGTTAGTCTATCTTTGTTGAGTGATTCTATCTGGGGTAAAGAGCGAAAGAAACAACAATACAATGTAAGTCTGAATGACTTAGTGAGATAATTTAGCCAAAACAACAAGGTGACAATTTCACAAATAGTAGAGATAAGTAGAAGTATAAATATTTTCAAAAATTATGAGAGAAGATTTTATTCAAAATTTAAGGATAATCCAACCTATTACCGTCCAATAATCGTGATGAGACTTCACCAAAATTCACTATCTCTCACTAAGGTTTCAAAACATAAACATTGAGCTGAAAACATAAATATCAGATACAGTTAAGGAACAAAAGACAGGATTAACTAATACTAAAAATGAAATCATAATACCTTTACAAAACATGCTATTGATAGTTCTAATACCTTGTTTATCCACTTTAAAAAAAAAAAACATAGAAACCCTTATTTCTCCAGCCCGAGTGATTGGCTCAAATATTCACAAACAGATGGCATGGCTAAGTTCATGCTTTATCCTACTCGTAGACAGTTGCCTCTAACTGGCTATGAGATAGGAGGATACCAGAAATAAGGTATCAATCGGAGACCAGCCACTGTTGGTCCATACTGCATGGTCATAGATAGTTACCTCCAATTAGCTATGAGATAGAATACCAGGAATTGGGTATCGATTGAAAACCAGTTACCATTGGTTCGTACCACCTGATCATCTTTAGGTATTAATCCTAAGGCTTACCCCCAAGGGTATTAGTCATATTCACTGATAACACAAAATGTACCCAACAACAATTCATAGCACCAATCAAAATACCATGTTAACATCATTACAAATAAATACAACACCACGTAGGTTTCCAAGAAGACATGGCGATACAATACAAATATTTCAAAATTATTTTCAGCTTCCTTAACATAATTGCCAATTTAAGATAAAGCGATGTCAATTAAAGACAAAAAAAGTGCTCAATATAGAAGGGCGATGATGTTCAGTACTATTTTTAACACATAGATCAAAAGAAAGGAAATGAATAGAATATAGTAACAAGTATATATATTCTTTCCCCAGCAAAAAATCTCATACTATTGAGTATAAACTCACTTGATAAATGTAGAGAAATTCCTACTCGTGGTCGCTTAAGTCATGGCTTCCTAGTTAACCTAAGAATTGCCATAATATAACTTGAGTTATCATTCTGTCAATCCTTTGATTCTTAACTACAAATATAACTAACGTTTTTATCAACTTAAAGGTATTCTAACATAGTCCTGGTAATTCTTAGATGTTTAAGTAGTCCATGACCTTGCTTCCCACTTGATGTAAAGTTCAGAGTAGATAATCGTAATCCAACATTGATTGCGATTTTTAAATCATAAGTCTTAATACATTTAAACATTCTTGTCAATTTCCTCAATTACTCTAACAGCTCAGCTATAATTCTCAAATTCCTTGTCACACAGAAATGCAAGACAATTACCTATCATCTTCCTTAACTCAACATGTCGGTAAATTGGTTGCTAAAATCTTACAGAAGGTCTCAACAACAATCTAATAATTTATTTTCATCCCAACATTCATATAACTTAAAACTCATATTTGGATGTAATCCTATTTAGTTTATAACATATCATGTTACAAGGCCCACAAATATAAATAAAAAGCCATTCTTCTTAATTTACCAAGTTCGAATCATGCAATTAATTTCTAACGTAACACTTATAGAATTAAACTATCGATCTGAGTCAAACTATAATCTAATAATTTTGATTTAATAAGATTAATCCATAACTTGAGCTAACTATAGTTTAATGGTCTATGTTCATGTCATAACTAGACTTTGATCTAAAATTCAATTACATTTAACAAATGAATCGAATTAAATTTTGATTATTGAAAATTACCCAAACTAGGTCAAATCAAAATCCAGTTATCGATTGAGAATAGCCCAAATAAGTCTGGAATTAAATTATGAGCAAACTACCCAGAGACCACCGCCACACTCCACCTCCAAAGATGAAGATTTCCAACACCACCGAGTGTGCCTCGACGCCAAGAGTAAAATGCTTTAACCAATTTTTGATTTCTACGACGATAGATCGGTCAATTGGCCATTTAAAGCCACAGCCAAACCTAGCTTCTGCTGTCACATGCCACTATTAATTCTCCCACTACCGTTCATTGAAATCTAAAATTAAAGCTACCATCAGACTACCCATAAGATTTCAACCAAAACCTACAATAGCCCACCTGGAACCCATCGCCGAAAATCTCAAAACCACCACACCCGTCACCCATCACTGTCAGCCTCCTTGTTTTGACCATTTCACCAGTTTCTTTTATCAAGGTTGGTATGGTTGTGCTCCTCTCAACTAGAGAAAGCTAACCATGGTTTTAGTTTCAAGTTTCATGGTCATTTTCCAATGATTCGCTCGTGGGGAAGCTCTCGGACCATTTTTGAGAATTTGAGGAAATGTTTTCCTCAATTTTATATATATAAACATATTTTTCAGCTCATTTAATTCAACCCCAAAATTTTTGACTGTCCCACTTTTCACCCCAAAACTTTTAACCACCTCACAATTTGGTCCCTTGCTTTCAATTAAGTCCTCCAACTTTCAACTCTTACACATTGGCCCCCAAGATTTTTGTTTATGGGCCATTAGGTCCAACTAGTTTATTTTAAGGTCCTCAAACTTTGGATTTATTCACATTAACCCCCTAACTTATAATTTCGGGCAATCAAGTCCTTTTATTTGCAATCCAAACCCTCAATTATAAATATTTAATTTCATTGTAATTAAATCAACCTAAAATTAATCAAGCTAAATTTATCAATTTCATATTTTGTAATATTTTATAATTTTAAAATGTGGGGTGTTACAAATTGGGTTGTTGAGCTAATTGACATGTTATTACTGATTTAGAACAACAATATGAGGTTAATTATAAAATTAAGGAATAGATTGTATTCCTTTGTCAAAATTGGCATTATTAGCATGTCTTTATTGAGGCTATTGATTTAGTTGATTAAGTATTGATTATATATCGTTATTTGTATAATAGTGATTATATGATCGAATGAGGATCTTGATTGTGGAACTTATTCTTTTGGATTCGGTAATATGGAATTTGGGACCTACTAACCAGTAGACTACTGATCATGACTTGCATTTTTGAGACTACGAGGTGAGGGTTGGCCTCTCTGGCACTTTCTCATACCTGTTTGTTTTTGTGATAAATCCCAGTGAGGATTTCTATTTCTATGTCATGCTTATTGAAATCCATATGTTGCTTAATATCTCAATTATTATCCATTACTTAGCGTGTACACCCATGTGAGGGTTGCTACTTGCTTTTGTTCTGGTGTCCATAACTTTTACATATTATTTATTTTCTATCCCTCATATCCCATAGCTTTGCCAGTTAACCCCATTACTTGTTAGTTTCTAACAAATGTGTTGATTGTTCAAGAAATCTTATCAGTCTAGTGTTCTACTATATTTTTCCTTGTTGACTCATTTTGTAATCCTGAAATGGCCTTGCAAGCTAATATAATAAATGTTCCAGATTGTACCTTTTTATATTCAGGAATTGTCATTTTAAAGGTTAAATTCTTATCTATTGGCATTATCGTATTTTAACTCATGGGACATCACGGGTAGTTTTCACCCAAAGAGATGCCACGGGGGTTTGGGCCTGGGAACTCAGTCCGAAAGATGGTTTGGCAGAACAAATCAATGGAGACAGGTCTTACAGCTAGTACCCACATATGATCTTAACTTACAGGTAGTTGAAAGTAGCAAACTGTGAATGATGAGATCTGACATACAGTCGACCATACCATAAAAATAAATTATTACCTGTCGAGCTAAGTGCTTAAGCAATGGAGTGATAAGGAGTCTAAATTATGCTATACTGATGCTCGGTACTAGCAATTATAATTTGGTTTGGGAGTAATAAGGTTGGAATGACCAACAATCTATTAAACTTGATCTCATGCATTCTATGTATATTATCGATTCATGTTAAAAATTCTTGCTTATCATCGAATTTTGCTCATATTGAAAAGTCTTGCTTATTAATGAATTTGGTTGTTGATGTTGTGTCTCAATAACTTTTCTTTGCATCCTATCATTTTCTTCGCATCCTGTCATTTTCTTCTCCCTCACTAAGTTTTAGGACTTACCCTTCTGTACTATTTTGATTTTCTGAGATAGGAATAGGTGATGAACTCATACCTCCAACTTGGGCATGAATATATTTTGTAATAGATTTGGTGTTTGAATGTATATGTGAAATCATTTGAGTGTTAAGTTTGGATTTTTAGATGTTGTGATATGTCAGGACTAACGATATTAACCTATAGGTATGTATATGTCTTGTAGACTGTTAAAGAATGAACCATGGGATGTATTTAGTGTTTTGTCAAGGTCTGTTTAAGATGAAGTTAGCTGTTGTCTCTAATAAGTTCTAAAAAAATTTCTTATGGGCCTATTGCTTGTATTATGGTTTTAAATCAAGCTTAAATTGGTGGCGCCTCAGCTTGAGTGTTATCTTGAGAGGGGGTGCTACAAATCCATTCTTAAATTTGGATTAAAATAATTAATATTTCATAATTGATTATAAATAATGGTTATTCACCTTTTAACTTCATCATCGTATTTTATCACCACCAGTTGAGAATTTAATTTAAAATGCAATTTAATGTTTTACAAATTCAAATATACTCTATGAAATACAGAAAGTGGTAAAGTATTTTTAAAGCACTCTCAATTAAATATTATGTAAACTTTAACCATGAATTTAAAGTTTTGCCATGTATAAGGCCAATTTCATCACACAAAATAGTCTCAGTTGAATGGGATTTGACAAATATTACATATATATATATATATTATTATATTAAATACTCAAATTGAATACTAAGTTACTAATAATATTATAAAATTTTACTATAGAATAAGGTTTAAGATGAATGAAGTTAGTTAATTAAAGTCGAAATTCATATAATATAGTGGAAAGTTCATGAGCCGATTCATAAATTTTAATTTTTTATATTTAAGAAAGTATTTTCATATTTTAAATAAATAAGAAATATAATAATATTAATAATAATAAATTTTTGTTAATTTTTTTCATATTTTATGAAATAAATAATAAATAAAAATTAAAAAATAGTGATAAACAAGGAAAATAACGGTCGCAAGTTCATGACTCTTGGTTCCAATTGTGAGAGTGATCATGGAGAAGAACATGGCTGAGGATTCGGAAGCATTAATAGGCGGAAAAGATGAAAATTTGAATCAAAAAGTAATATAAAAATTAAAAATATCAATTTGCATAAAATTCCTATTAAATAGGTATGTGTAAAAAAATATTCGACACGATATTTAAAATTCGATTATAATCCACAACTATAAATAGAATCCATTAAAATATATTTTTCTTGTTTAGATGTCACTTGACTTAAGAGTTCGAGCTACAATCGGGTCCCAATATGTGCTCTTTTAAATAATTTTTTTTATTAATAATACAAACAAGGTTGTATGGTGATATAAACATATAAAAAAATTAAAATTTTGTTTAGATTCATTTTGGGAGAAGTCTTTTTCTCTAGAAATATATTGAAATATTTCTCCAAAATTTTAATTTTCATTCAAATCAAATCATTGAACAAATGTATATTTGTAATCATTATATCACTATAACAATAAAATAAAGAGTTTACGTGAAAACATATCTATTTTCTTTTTAATTATTATATCATTATAAAGACTATATTATTTTTTTAATTATTACAAAGACTATATTATTATCTAAACAAATTTCAAGCTTTCTGGCGCTTAGGACAACAATCAAACAAAGTATTACAATTCTGCGTGATGTTTGAGAATTAAGGAACAAATACCTGATGAATACAAGAAAGAATTTGAGAAGGGATGTTGTATGGAGAGAAAACTGGGGAAAGAGATTGATATGATTGATTGTTAAGGATGAAATTGAGAAAAAAAAAATTAAGAAAAATAATCTGCAAAAATGAAAAAAAGAAGTGGAGAATAATTAATAAGTGTTAATAAACAGTTCAGATCATTTGACGGAAAAAAAATGAATATTAGTTCATTAAAAATTAATATAAAAATAAATAATATAAATTTATGTAGAAACCTGTTGAGTAGGTTGTTTATAAAAACATTAATTTATATATTTATTAAAAATATTTTTAATTAAGTAAATACTCATGGCATTAATAGAGCTGGGTACCTAATATTAAACTTTTACCAGCTGAACCTTTTTTAGACAATCCCATCAAAATTTTATCGCATCTTTCCTTTTTCCTCTCGCACTGAGATGGGCTAAAAATAAATTGGCTTCTAATTAAAACCCAAATTTGTTCATGACAGGTAACCATAGGGTTTTGTAAGACTAACCCAATATTTGATATTATTTTTCGAGCCCAATCAACCTCTTTCCCTATCATCATATAAATACTCGTAGATTTAGTATTATAAGATACGCAATCTTTATTTGTTTCTTATAATTTTCTTTGCGTATTACCTTTTTTCTCGAGTACTATTTTGAGTGTCGAAGAGTTTTGATAGGGGCATATATTAGTGACCTTGACAATTTTATTAAGCGTAGAATTAAATCAACACGGATACTAAAATGTGTTTGGATTTGAATCAAAAGCAAATTTCTTCATAAACATACCAATCGGTGTTGTATGTGGAAAAATTATTTTTAATTATTTAAATTTATTTGAATTGAAGAAGGTATGACAGAATCACCAATGAAGGAGATGTTAGCATAGTCCTGTCCGTAGGGTCATCCCTTGCCTGAGTCCTCTCCACTCTCATCGCTAGCACGGACAAGCAATATTGCAAAAACATTAAATATTTATTAATTTTCAATAATTATTGAATTTATACAAATATTATATTTATATTTTATACATATACATGAAATATGTACATATGTTATATATAATAAATCATGTAATTACATACACAATAAATTTTACACATGAAACTGAGAAATTAAAAAGTCAAGCCAAGACAAATTAAATGAAACATGATATTTTGATCAACTCAATTTATTATAGGAATGAAACTACATAAAATCTTTGCTATACCAACATGAATATTAATGTGACTAATATTGGACCTAAGGGCTTTTTGATAATTTGACTGACGAAGTAAATAGACCACCCGAAAGTTCAAAGGACAACTCAAACCCATAAAGAGGGCAGAAAAACCATGATTAGCAAGTATAGGAGCGAAATGAGATACAAGAAATAATATGCAAAATTTATCAGAGTGGAAGAACACCTGAGAAGATTAGATCTCTCTCTCTATATATTTTCGAGAAGATGAATCGACACTTTACTATTTTCCAAAAAGGATCCCCTTCTACTTTTTAGTAGCATCATTTTAGTGTCGTGTATGGGAAGCTCAAAGGAAGAAGAAGGAACATTAAGGATGCAAATGAGATTGAGAGCTCACAAACATAGTAATAAAATAAAGTGACCCTAACATCGGCAAATGTGGAGAGTCACTAACAAGAAGTACCACCTAGTCTAATACCAAACCCAACTCACATGATTAGTACCTGAGGAGGCACCCTATAGCAAGCTCATCTTCTTAGAGAACTAGTCTTACCTGTCATGTAGGAAGCATTGAGAACTCTATAGAGAGCATTACTACCTAGGTTGTAGCGAAAGTAGTTGCCTAATATGCTGAGGAGCATCATCTTCGAGAGCCAAACAATCCTTCCATATGAGTATGGGGCTTTATCCTACCAGAAAGATCCAAGTGAAGAGTTGATTTAGGACATGATGTCACTCCCCTTTCCTTACCTCATCAAGGAGATACTCACTTTTCACTCCAAGCGACTCCCACTTGGCATGTACTAGAGCATCCAAGAATCCAAGTGCATTCTTTGGTACCGCAACAATCCAGAGGGATAGAAAGCTAGTATAATCTACTGGCCAATGCTCTCCGAGGTATAATCCTTTCTCTACAATGATCTTAGTATAGGCACTCTTTATGGGATAAAGATAACCCAACTGCCAAAGTTCGATGGCCTCAAGAACACTTGGATAACTTTTTAACAAGGATTGGGCTGTATGACTTAAGTAAAGCCACATACTGCAAGCTCTTCTATACCATCCCTATGAAGTGAGCCCTGATGTGGTTTAATCAGATATCGGCTAATGCCCCAAGACAACACTCTATCTATTCACCATTAAGCAATAAAATGGAGAATCTTTAAGAACTTACCTCAACCGCTTTGTACAAGGTATCCACAAGATCCCATATATAAGCTAAGAGTTCCTCTTTAGCATCATTCAACAAAACTTAGAACATCTTTTAGGAGTCAATTATTGGAACTCCTCAGGCATGTTGAGAAATACATCCACATGGAGGAAGCAGGGATCACTCAAAGGACCTCTAAGAGAAAAATGCGCAAAAGGGGTAATCACACCAAATAAAGAGATCAAAGGCATAGCTCTTCTCGCACACTCACCATGCACACACCCCTCATCGTATCCTAAACACAAATCCTAACCATTGTGTCACAACATGGTCTTACTCAGCAACCACTACAAAAAAACTCAATAGACCCTAAGAAGCCTAAATCAAACAAATGGTGCCATTTCTATCATACGAGCAGACATACCATAGAGGAATGCTGTCATTTGAAGGATAAAATTAAGAAGCTAATCCAAAAAGGATACCTCTAGGAGTACATAGCTCAAAAGGTAGTCCAACATAAGGAAAAACTTGCCCAAATAAAAAGAGTGAGAGGTGTAAGCAGAAGTCAAGTAACTACATAGATCCCTAGAAGCATCAACGTTAGAATAACTCTGACAATCTCCCTATAGCATAAGTTATTTCAGTGATATCTAGAGGATCATATGGAGAAGACTCTTCCAACACAAGGAATGCATTAACATGGGCAGTCAGGCAAGCACAAGCTCACACAGTTGGCTTTATTCTTAGAGTATGCAAAATGCACCCACCAATACCTCTATTGTAACCTATGCTTCATTATTAAGGCCTTTCTTAGACTCCATGGTAGGAATATTAACTGAAATTTGGATCTAACATAACCAAATCCTCTTCAGGTACCACTTTATCTCACTCAAAATACAACGACAACTCTTAATAGTCTGCTCATAAATCACCATCAACTCCGCGTCAACTACCTTAAAAAACTTATCAAAACCTCTAAATTCTCTAACAAATCTCATAGTAGTAGCATTAATGAAGCTCCTCCCCATTTCAAAACTTATAAATTTCTCTCAACTCTTTATTTCTTTCACATACTTTATCTTCAAGCGCTTATGCTCCTTAATTAGCTGATGCAACTCCTCCTCATTCTGGTTATGCTACTTAATTGCCTCAGCAACTTATTCCTTAAGATATTTTGTCAAGAATAGAGATTGCTTTACTTTGCGAGATATCTACTCAACCAAGTTCAATCCCTGCATAAAAAAGGAATGCAAAAATGTTCCAAAGTGAAAAAAAATCATTGCAAAGCAACAAAGAAAAAAGGTAATCAAGATAAAGAAATGAACTTATGCCCGAGCAAAGTTGCCAACATCTATTTTGGTTAATTGGAAAGAAAAGAATAGCGCCAACTTTTCTTGATCATCTAGCATGCCACATCCAACAAGCAATCAACGCTAAAAGTAGTCTTATCAACATTCTAGCGGGTGTCCACTCAACAATTCCACCACAAACAATAGTGGAATAGTCATTTGCGCTCACTAATATGAAAATGAGATTGTGGACAAGTTGTGGATCCATGAACATGCTTCACACCGTAGTAGAAACACCTGTTGCTGGAGCTAGTAGGGTGCGTGCCTCCCTTAGCCACCAACTTGGGGGATTAGGGCAATGCCCACTTGGTGGCATCTCCCAACAACGCTACATTACAATACATCTCTTAGGTATCCTTTCTTCTGCTTTTCGATCACAAATTCTTGCAATTGTGAAGTCAATATTTTTTGTCATGCCCCAAAATCAAACCATATAGTCTAGTCGTAAGTTGTGAAACTCATCCCTAACTAAAAGATATCACTTATCTAAAATCATGATCCTAGAACAATTGGAATCCAGCATTCATAACAATCTAAATAAATCTTGCAACAGAAAAACCTAAAATGCCTAATATGCTAACCTCAACTAAAGACCATATGAAGAGAAACTAATAAGCTAATACAAAGTAAAACTAGTCTACAACAAAGTCCCAAAACAAGAATTCATCCTGATTCTCATTGTAAGCAATATCCCCCTCCTTACTAAGGTTAGGGTCTAGGTCTACTAGAAGGAAGTTAAAGAAAAATAGAGTGTAAGTAAAGGACTCAGTGAATACCAAGTGTGTGCAATGTGAGTTCAAAAATATATCACAATCAAAAGATACTAGAAATAAATACTTGAGAAAAATACTGAGAAATAGTTATAAAACACTTGATTAATAATGAAAAATAGTTATAAGCATTCGAGAAGACAATGAAAAGCAGTTATGCATTATATAGTAGTAAAACAGAATATAACGGTAAACATTTTTAATAGGCCAACAATTAAATGCAATGGTCGAACTAATGTTCATTGTAGTTAGTTAAACTTATAACTCCTACCATAACAATCCCTTATCACTTTGGGCAAGATATGACCTTACCAAATAGTGCCTAAGCGTAGGTCCTCGGGAAATCTTAGACCCACCTCAGCCACAAATGGCTTTTGTTGTTCCTTGGGGGGATTGGGACTTGGGTTTCAACTAGCAAGCCCGTTGCTACCTAGTGAAGTCCCTCACACACCTAGATCAAGTTTGATCCAACTAATATTAACAGTAATCATAGCAGCAACAATAAATTCAGTTATTAGTTGATCATTGGATTTAACTGCTAGTATATAAATATTATTAAATAAAAAGAGATCATAAAAGAGCATGTTTTCTTTTAACTTGTAACAAAACAAGAAAATTTTATGTGCACAGTGGAATATAAATATAGTGCAGTGTAAATTGAAGAAAAGTTTCATGGAATGCATTATAGTGTATAACCTTCTAGGTTTTAAAAGGTATTTATACTACATATAAATTTAGGCACTCATTATATTTATTGGTCGAATCAAAAGTAGATTACGCCATGTCAAATTCTTAATCACTTGCTGAAATATTAATGATATTCAACTTAATCAATTTATAATCCATAGAACTTCAATTATACTCTAGCTTATATCATTCACAGCATCACGTCTCTTATAGGGCTATAAGAATTAAATTTCTCTCCTTTTATTTTATATACCAACTAGTATCAGTTCCAAATAATTGAATCAAAACTCTTGTATGCTCAAAATTCAATCATAAATATACTCAATCAATTGGGTTTGATCTAGCCTATTTAGTAATTTGTCCAATCTAGACTTGTGAAAGCAAAATTCATCAATTTGAAAAGGTAGGCATATATATGTATATATAGGCATTCAAATATCATTTCTAATCAAATCTCATATGTATAAAATAACTAAAATTACAAGCTATGTACGTGAACAAAACTAATCAGAATAGCTATATATATGCGAACATACCTACACTAAGCAACCTTCAAGGTCCACACACACTTATATATCTGAAGATACATATACCGACATAACTTATGGGGAAAAAAATCCTTTGTTAAAGTTTAAACCATTGACCCACCATCCATATATGCAATCATAGGTGTCTACTATTCTGATAAATGGGTGAGATGCACTATTTTGACAATCAATTCATCTCGTATGTATGCATTAAGTTGAGAATTATAGCTAGCAATGATTTCTTCAAATCAACGAAATATGCCTTTTATATATTGATGTGATTATAATGCTGCTGCGCACGTTTCCTCCTTCGTTTCTTTTCTTGTTCTTTCTTGCTTTTCTTCTCTATCTTACAATCGTCCTCCTTAACTCCTTTGTATTTATCTCTCTCTCTCTAAATATGATT
Source organism: Jacaranda copaia (assembly GCA_014898725.1). NCBI lineage: Eukaryota > Viridiplantae > Streptophyta > Magnoliopsida > Lamiales > Bignoniaceae > Jacaranda > Jacaranda copaia. Next base: position 364,457 of record JACGDI010005521.1, read on the forward strand.
AGGGTTTTGTTTTTAGAGAATATCTATATGGAAGAAGTAGTTTAATTCAAATACGACTTTAATCATTTTCCTTTTAGAATTAGGACAATTCCCGTTATAATTTTAGTATCTCTATTATTAATTCTTAAAATTCAATAATTTAACTTCTTGTATTAATATAATATTAATTCAATTTATACTCCCCAAATATCTATAATATATATACATACATACACCTAAATCATTAATCATCACTATTTGATCAAGAGATAATTTAATATTATCTATATTATATATATAAATATATTTTTCTAAAAATATAGTTCATGCCTTACCTCGATTTTAAATGAAATAATAAATAAAATAAAATAAGGTATAGTAATCGATTAAAGATGAAATAAAATTTTGGGGCATTATATTTTTCCTGCCAACAAAGGGGAAAAAAACCAAGTCAACATATAAACAATGTGTAGGAATACACAAAAATACGTGTACAAGCACAAGCAAGAGTAGTAAGTCAAAAGATGAAAGGGTAATTGACACTCTGCACCCTAAAAACACATTTAATAAGCACTTTGCATCCTCAAAATATAAAAATGGCAAAATGCATCTTGAAAATATATTTCTTTCAGCAAGATGCAGACCAAGTAATTTTTTGACAAGATAACTAAATTTAGACAAGGGCAAAAATGTCTAAATGCCTTCTAGACAACTTTCTTACCATCATTAAATAAGACAAATTTATAATTTTATGTGGAAAGTCAAAACTTCCACATAAGTCCAAAAAATAAAAAGAAAATGAAAAATAGCAAACAATGGAATGACTAAACTCATGCCATTAGTTAACTTATCCAAAAAAAATTGAAAAAAAATCATGACATAATTTAATCACTTTATTTTCCTTTTTTT
>JACGDI010005521.1:368743-384620 GCA_014898725.1 Jacaranda copaia
TTTTTTTTTTTTTTTTGTATTAAACTTGATGAATAATAAATTTAGTCAAGTATTGAGTGTTATATTATGCACATATCAAAATTAAATACATGTACCATTATTAGCCAATACTCTCATTCTCTTAAGACATAGTTAAAATGCAAATTAGAGTTTTAAAATTATAAATCAATAAAAATAATACATGCTATTAATCATCTTTATCAGATACATGTTTTGGCCAAAGTTCTAACACTACAAGCATCCTTTCACAAATTAATATATCACATCAATTGAAGTAAGTACAAAGTATAGTAAATTTATAGAAACATGCTTCAATCATTTGTATTTTATAAAATAATATATTTATTAAAAAAAATTAAAATTTATACTACATTTTTATGGCTCATTTTTAATATTTAAAAAATAATAATTAATTAAATTTTAAATATAAAATGAAATATTTTATATTAAATTACACACAATATTAGGGCTTATTCATTAGGGTTGACATCAACCTATTAAACATCTTCCAAAACAAAAAATTCAACCACCACTAGGGGTGTTCATTAGGTACAAACCGAACACTGAAATTTCGATACACCAAAACATTATACAAATACTAAACCAAACTATTTTATTTGACTCAGTTAAAATTGAATTTTTTTCGATTTGGTTTGGTTAAAAACCAAAATACCAAATTTTTTAATTTTAATATTAATATGAATATATTATATTATATATATTAATATATATGTATATTAAACCAAAATACCAAAATATTATATTATATATTAATTATAATATATATTAATTAACAATTCGCTAATTTAATTTGGCTTGGTTAACTAGTACAAAAAATTGAAATCAAATTGAATGCCAATTTTTTTTAAAAAATAATCGGAATACCGAATCAAAACTTTTGATTCAATATTTGGTAAAAACAAAATTTCGATTTTGATTCAATTTAACCGATTTACCAAACTGTGAACAGCCCTAGCACCACTAAAAAATTAAAAAAAAAATAAAACAATTAAAAAAAAATTCCCAAGCCATGCCTCTTGCGACTTTGGGGCAACAACATACAAATAAAAAGCAAAAAATAGAAAAGATAGTTAAAGTGTGATTTACAGACATGCCTTATCATAATTTTACAATACCTCCAAGACCGCAGTAGTTTTATAAAATTTATTTTTTCTAACAATATTTTTATAAATTACCTATGTTAAACATAATCATTCAAACTCTTTTCATTATTTGTTGATTTTTTTCAGTTAACATTTTTTATAAAATAAAATAAAATAATAAAAACAATAAAAATAATTAACAGAAAAAACTCAAGGGCAACGCTTGTGGAAGGGTGGTTGGAATTTAATTAAGAGGCGTGGCCTCTTAATTCCTCCCATTCAAAATAAATAAATAAATAATAGAAAACATGGTTAAATTTTGCAATACTTCAAGGGATGCGATAATTTTGTAAACGTTATTTTTTCTTACAATATTTTTATAAATTAGCCCATAATATCTGAATTTGTATCCGTTGGACATCAGTCGAATTTAAATATATCCATGTTCAATTATGATTATTCTGATACATTCATATTTGATTAAACTTACCTGTATTTAATTTTTTTTAAATATTTATATTCAATGATAATTATTTAGATATCCATTTACGATTATCCAAATATATGAATTTATTAACCTATAACAAATACATATTTTTAATTAATAGAAGGAATTGTATAGTTTCATTGAAAAGAAAGCAATTATACTATTTAATTAATAATTAATTTTATAATTTATTATTAGCACTAATTAATATTAATAATGATATTTTGTATGTTAATTTTAAACTCAACCAACAAAGTAAAAGATTAGCAAAAACTTAATAAAGCAAAAGAAACCAGGGAGTTGATGATTAAGAAACCTTTGGTATGACAAAAAAATTCATATAAAATTAATAATTAATATATATGATACAATAATAAAAACAATAAATACATACACATAAGCCTACAGAATCCAAATTTTCAAATTCAGAAGTACACACCAATGGGAACAAGTCGCCATATACTCAAGGTCAACTTCTCCATCCCTGTGAATAGAAATGAAGAACTAAGGGAGTCGATGATGAAGAAAGAAAAAGACCCAAGTTAAAAGTTTAGATGCTGACAAATCAACAACTTGACCTAGCGATATTAATTATCCAATCTAACTGACAAGCCAAGTATGAATTAAATCTAAGGTGCTAATTAGGAGGACATTTGTCATTATCGAAGCAATTTTAATAGTAATCAAGGACAGAGGACTATTGTACGACCTTCGCAGGAAGATCATTGATCCAGAGACACGTGGCTGCATCACCAACAAGTCGGACGTGTCCTTGTATTGATAATACATAGTTCTCCCCTATAAATACCCATGCAATCCCATTTTGTAAGGGAATCCCCGCATAGCGAGATTATCCTTAGAGGCTTAAATGATCATGAAATGACCTCAAGTGTAATGAATGTTCTTGTATCTTTATGAGATTTAGGACCCATATTATACAAATTAACTTTTGATTTATTCTTAATCATATCAATTACATTTAGATACAAAATATGTTGACCTTGACTTGTCTGGCTTTTGATACTACGAAGAAATTGGGAGGAAAGAAAGAACGAGGAAACAAGAAGTTGGAGGGAAGTGGTGTGGGGCAGAGGATGGCCTCCTTCTCGCTTGAGTAGAATACATTTTCAAAGAAGGAGACCGTATATGCAAGCGGCTTTGGCAAAAATAAGCATTTACTTCATAGAAGGAAGAAGCAATTCAAGTATACACGAAAAGTAAAACATTTGTATTGTGAACATGCACAACAAATAGTGGAATAACGATGAAATTGATATGACTACCTGAAAATATTTTCCTACCTACTTTTGAGTTGTTAAGAATTCAATTCATTTAATAAATCATAAAAGAGGCTGGGATTGTTAAGTATTGTCGAGCGGTCGCTATTCAACTTTTTTATTATAATTGGAGTAAATTTTGTTTTTCTTTTTCTTTCTTTCTCAAACAATAAAAATTACTCTATTCAAATTTTTAGTGAAATACTATTTTCTTTTATTGTAATTGAATTAATTTTTTTTTTCTTTTTTCTTTCTTGCTCAAGCAACAAAAATTAGATCAACTATTTCAATCAAATGATGTTGAATGCATTTCTCATCTCCTCTCGAAAAATTTGAGGACTATTTCTTTATAAAATTTTGCTCAAGTTATACACAGCTATTTTGGCAGGCCCTAGTGAGCATCACCCAGCACTCTCAGGAACTTGAGATAACTGCAAATGCAAGGTGAACAACATCAGGAGGAGCAAATATTGAATTTGATTGGTTGTGAAAACCTTGAATTTGATTTACATGTAATTTACCATCCATGATGACATTGTGCATGGGAATAGTGCTTTTTGATTATGTGAATTTCTTTTCTTGGTATTTCAATATCGTCAAAATGTATAAATTTACGAAATTTAATGACACTTTGATTCATTTTTTGAAAATACTTAAATGCGCATAAACTATGTTATTCTATATAGAAAATGGTTGCTTCCTAACTAAATTACTTGCGCCATTTAATGAAATTCTAAATTCTTAAAAATTTAATTTTTTTCAATGTTTTGGAATATTAGTACTTTTATGAATACCTTGATTTATAAATTATCAAATTAATTAAATTAATAACTTTATTGTATAGTTCTTAAGCTCATCAAATGCATATATATTTATATATATCTATACTAAAACTAAAAATGCCACTTAAAACGCATCTGGTACTACCATACATAGGAAAAGGGCCTTTTAACCATACTTATCCAATCTTATCAAATTCTGAATTCCTAAATTTTGAAAATAAATTAATGATTCACAATAATTTCATTAAATGTTTTATATAACAATATTAGTTCTGAATTTTTTGATTCTTAAATTATTAAAATTTGTCAACTAAACTTTAATGGCCTTTTAACACATTTTTCAAACTCATTCCCACTCATAAATTCAAAAAAAATTCAATCAAAACTAATACGACTTATACAAATTTAAGGAATGTTTAATTAAAATTAATGCCATCAAATTGGCAAAAATTTAATAAAAATTTAAAGAAATCAAGTGTCTACATGGTACAATCTATAATACATTTCATCTCATATTTGTTATGTCTTTCTCATACCACTTATTTATATAAAAACATCATCACCAAGCTATTTTCAATTTCTCTCATAATTCACATTAAATTGTCAACATATATATTTTCTATGAAATATTATCTGCTTGAAGCGTCCTCTCTAGTTTTATTGTTTCACTATGTGATTTACCAAACTTATTCTTTTTCCATTTTCCACTTCAATCATGTAATGTTTATACGGATTTACTGAATTTCTCCATTTGTTATATTAATTATTCACCTATAACTTTTAAATGAGTTTCTTTCTTTCCTTTTTTTTTTTTTTGGTCAATTTATTCTAGTTTATATATCGCACATGCTCGTTAATAAAAACCTATAATTACATTTGAAGTAATAAAAAATGCTATGCATGATTGGTAATAATTAAAATAGAATTTTAATTAAGAGTATTTTAATAATTTGACTAAAAATAATGAATCAACCCTAAAATTGATTGACTAAATAAATGGGTCCGGGAGCCTAAAAACAAGCCAAGCCCCTGAAAGAAATGAGACATAAAAAATTATTTACAAATTTTCTTAAAGTGGAAGAACTTTCGAAAACAATAAATTTCTTATTGCGCGATTCCAAGAAAATAAATCGATGCTCTACTATTTTTTTGAAAACAAAACTCGTTCCACTTCCAAGCACATCAAATATAAAGAGAAAAAATTTAAAATAAGAAACAACCCCCAAAATGCTTAAAGAAAAATAAGAAAAACAAAGTTGGGGGCTCCACCAGCAGGTTCCACGAGCCAGGGGGCTAACCGCGTTAGTTTCAATATCAGGACCACTTAATACTAAGGGGTATACACAACTGACATAAGTTCTGAAAAAATTATATAACTTTCTATACAGGCAATCCCCTAGCACGTGAAAATTGGAGGTTGTGTAATCATTTGTTTTTTTTTTTCCTGAAAGAAAGAATAGTCAATATAAAAGGACATTTATTTGGAATATGGGTATGATGCGAACTAAAATTAACATCAATAACTCTAATCTAATAGAATATAGAAAAAAACACGTGGAATGGATCTTCTTCCTTAGAAGTAAGCGTGAAAGCTTTGATACAAAGGATAAACTTTTTATACTTTCTGGAACCTAATATTTTTCAATATAAAATCCAAGTGTGTGTGTGTGTGTATATATATTGCATGCAAGTGAAACCTCGCGATGCTTATCATGTACGTATTTTTATCATTCCTACTATCCAGAAAATTCGAACCCCCAAATCCTTCAAATCTACAACGAGTAGGAATATGAACTTATCTTCAAATATCCCCCGCTTTAAGCCGGAGGGTGCTAATTAAATGCCTTAGCCATTCTGCTGGGTCATCTCAACTCCTGTGCTGCTCCTAGTCTTCACATTGGTTTCCATGCTGCCCCAAGCTTTAGCTCGGGCGATGGTTATACGTTATCTCAGCTTGGCCAGACGTGGCAGGTAGCACTCATGGTTGGGTGAAATCATATATTCATATACTGTAGAGTCAAAATGATTTATAAAAAAATGATTGAAGTTATAATAAAATAAAGTACAATAATAACAAAATCAAATTAAAAAATATGGGGAAGGATAGGGCAGCCATTGGTGACTCATTCTAGTCAACTGCTAGTGAGTCCTTTTGCCAGCACATTGCCTTCATTTAATAATTAAATCTTCTCACCTACTTGCTTCTTGTCGCTGCTTCTTCTTCTTCTCTATGAAATTGCATGGCAAAGACTGAATTTTCCTTCAAGAAAACAGGTCCATAACTTCAACAATTTTGGCCTAATATCCTCTTTGTTGTGGTGGTGAGCAAAATTTTTAGAATTTATTTTCAGGATGAAGAAAAGATTTTAGAAAAAGGAATAAAATATTTATTAGCTAAAATTGTTGGAATGCTAATAGCAAAAGGATTAGGAGAAACTTAATAAAGTAAACGAAACCAGCAAGAAAATTCCCTTGATGTTCACATGAAGTAATCAGATGATTTAGAGTAAGTAACCAAGGGCAATTCATGAAAAGACACCAGTAGAGTATCAAATTCTTTCAACAAAAATTTTTTATTGATGCACGCAGTGATAAAAAGTTAAATTTTAAAATTTTTAGACACAATACAACTCCAATATAACTTGCTAATATACATAATAAGTGTAATATGTACTATTTATCAAAAATTAAGATCTTAGAACAACTGATTTAACGTGTTATTTAGGTAATTTTTACTGATCCGCCTCGACGACCTTATGATTCTTTTGGTGTATGGTCAATTTATGGTATAACAAGTCGAAACAGCAGCAACGTCCAGTTTTTAAAAAACGCTGGCCAGTGGTATTGGATACAAATTCAAGGAAGAATTTTCGTCTCATTTTCCCCCCTCACTGTGAGCCCTTCAACTTGATGTTGTTTCTCTATATAGCCAGGCAGATAAGCCGCTGCAAACCTAAGGCCTAACCACTCGAGCTTCTTTCTAGAAAACTTCAATTTTTCCTTCAATACTCAAGTTTTCTTTTTGTTGATTTAAAAAAAAAACAAGTTTTCTGTTTAAGATGGCTGTCGATGCTGTTGCCTCTGTGATACTTCAGAAGCTAAGGGACTTGCTCTCTGAGGAGTCTTTTACAAACAACAAAGTAATTGGCAGTCAGCTTGGAGAGATGCAGTTGGCCCTGGAGGAAATGAGGGGCTTCTTCATTGATGCTGCAGACAAGGAAACAAGTGTTGAAGCCATCAAGAAGTGGACTGATGATTATCTGCGCCATCTCTACTCTGTGGAGGACTCCATTGAGTCGTTTGCCCTCCGGATCGCCAGACAGAAGAAGAGGCTTGGTTTCCTCATGAACCATGCTCTCTTTCTCAAGAAATTCACAGCTTGTAAAATGCTCAGCAGGAAGCTTGAGAAAACTCAGAGGAAGATTCAGTTGCTCAAAGATCACACACCAGCCGGCCTTGAAGACGCTAGCCTGAGGCCAATTCGTTCCCTGGGAAGCAACGGCGTTGATTATAGCTTTGATCGGTGGGCTGGTGAGACACCTGAAGAAATAGGAGGAGAAGATGATGAAGAAGAAGGAGAAGGAGGAGGAGGGGACGAGACGGAGCAAAATTCAGATTCTCTTGTTGATCTTAAAACTGAAGATCTCAGATTGAGATTAAGGCATAGTGTTAGTACTACCTCTCTTTCAATCACAGAGGGGAGTCCAAGAAGTTTACTCTGGAACAGTTCATTCGATCCACGGTCATTAAGAGATGCTTCACTCATACGGGAGCGTTTTCAGCAGTCTCGGCTCATGTATAGCTATTCCTATGATGGGAGAGTACTATACATAGTTGGCTATGAAGCCGAGTTGCGTGAGCTACTGAATAGGTTAACGAGAGAGGACGATTTGGGTGACCGGGTCGTCTCAGTTGTGGGTGAAGTGGGCTCAGGCAAGACGATGTTGGCTCGTGCTGTTTATGGAAATAGACTCATTAAGAACAGGTTCAAGGCTGGTTCTTGTGCTTTTGTGACCATTTTTAAGGAATGCACGACGATAGATATCCTGCTTAACTTGTTGAAGCAGGTGGAGAAAACAAAAGAACAAGATGATAGACAGCTGGAGGATTGGCTCAAAGAGAGGATCAGGCAGGAGTTGAGGGGAAAGAGATACTTGATTGTGCTGGATGGTGTTGAGAGTCCAGATCAGTGGGAAAGTCTTAAAGGAGCACTTCCAGATGAACAAAATGGTAGTAAGATAATTCTCACAACTTGTGACGATCGTGTGGCGCTGCTTGCCAATCAAGAGTGCCAGCAGACACACTTCTTGAAGAAGCTGGAAAATGAAGAGAGCTGGACTTTGTTCTTGAAAAAAGTGGGCTTAGAAAAAGTTTCAAAGGGCTCTCTGAAGGAGAGAATTATTCAGGTCTGCAGTGGGCTGCCTCTGAATATTGTTCTTCTTGGTAGTTTGTTATCAACGAAAAAAGACAACAGAGGCTTCTTCGAAGAATGGACATTGATTCTTGAAAAACAAGAAAACTGGACAACATCAGACATCTTGATGTTGTGCTACAATGATCTTGATGCCCACTTGAAACTCTGTCTGCTCTATATGATGCTGTTTCCGAAAGAGTTGGACATTCCCGTCAGGAGGCTGCAGCGGCTATGGCTCGCTGAGGGATTCGTTAAGCGACCACAGAATCAAGATACCTTTCAAGAAGACGTGGTTCAGGAGTACTTTGACAATCTGGTCAAGCGCAGCTTGATACTGGTTTCCAAACTGAGGTCTGATGGGAATCCTAGAAAATGTCGATTGCTAGGTGTCCTCCATGATTTCTTGTCGCCCAAAGCACAAGACATCGGCCTTTTCCATGTCCACCGCGGCTCAGTTTGCCATGAAGACAGTCCATTTGGTAAGCGTAGGCTCGTTGAGTATGCTGATGGTAAGAAATGTTCACTTGAATCCTCTCAGCATTTACGGTCTTACATATCTTTCAACTTCCAGAAAAAAGATACTCCAGCTAAGGATGTAGAAATTCTTCTTAACAATATGATAGGTAAGGGGTTTGGTTTGCTGAGGGTTCTTGATCTAGAAGGGGTCTACAAACCTAGTTTGCCTGAAAATCTAGGTCACTTGTTTCACTTGAGGTACTTAGGATTAAGGTGGACTTTTTTGGACAAACTCCCCAAATCTGTAGGTGAACTGATATATCTTGAAACTTTGGATCTGAAACACACATACATAAACAGAATCCCACCTTCCATTTGGAGATTGAACCATCTCCGGCATCTCAATCTGCATGAAGTTCATCTAGACAAGGATATGCCTTTGTGTACGTGTAGATCATTGCCAAAACTCCTAACTCTCTGGGGATTATCCATCGATCATGAGAGCCCCGTGAAGAATGGTTTGAGCAAGTTAACTCAACTTAGAGAATTAGGTATATCGTTCCGTTTGGACAACATGGCCAAAGGTAATAATTCTACAGAAGATTTGGTAGATTGGATTTCCAAGCTAACAAGTCTTCAGTCTTTAAGGTTGAGATCTAAATATGATTCAGGCTACCCTGCAAATCTTAGTTTAAAGCCATTCTCAGGCTTGACTCAACTCTCCCACATGAATTTACTTGGGAAGTTGCAAAATCTCCCTGAAAGAGATCATTTCCCACCTAACATCAAGGTTCTTACATTATCTGTCTCACAATTAGACCATGATCCCATGCCTGTCCTAGGACAGCTCCGAAGCTTAACTGTTCTGAGGCTTCTGGCTAACTCATACGTAGGAGAGAAAATTGTCTGCCCACATGGGACGTTTCGGGGACTCGAGGTTCTGAAACTGTGGATGCTCAAAGAGTTGAGGATATGGGAAGTGGAAGAAGGTGCAATGAATAAACTCAAAGAACTCAACATCAGACGCTGTTGTAAGCTGGAAAACATTCCCAACAGGCTGTTGCAGCAAGGAACCTTAAAGGATTTGATCTTAACAAATATGTCCGAAAAATTTAAAGAGGACGTCGAAAAGATTGACAGAAAGGTGTCCATTACTGTTAAGGATTACAAGTTCACTCCACTTCCTGTAAGTTTTATTACGTCAGTTTCATTATTGTATCCCAAATGCAATTCAATTTATAATTCAAACAAGTGGATTGCTTGCAGGGGGAAGAAGCTGATGATGCTACAAATGGGACGGCAAATGGAGGAGAAATATAATGAGTCAATCAAATATTTCCTTCTCAAGTCTTTCAGAAGAAAGAAAAAGTTTTAAGGCCTCTAGGCTCTGGTGGAAATCAAGGCTGAAATTTTTTGGAATTTCCTATTAGCTTTTCATACAAGTCAGTTTTTAGCATAAAAAGGTCGCTTTTAACACTGCAAAAATCAATTGGTTTGTGAAAAAAGCTACAGCTTTTCGAACAGTCTGTACTCTTTTAAGGTCTTTTGTCTTTTGTCTTTTTCTTTTTCTTTTTCTCTTTATTGTTGGTTGTGAAAGGAACTTCACCTGGAGTAAGATATTCTTGGTACACAACAAATTTCATCATGTGCCAAGCATCCACAAGAATCTGCATATAAACAGCAATATATATCTGTATATATTTCGAAAGGGAACAAACCATCAAGGAAAAAAAAATGAAAACATCAAAAGAGGAAGGTGAGAAGGGAAAGGGAAATTCTCAACCATCTTTGGGGGCGAAAATTTCAGGAGCAAAATCAAGTTGAGCGGAGTTTGGTCAAAAATTTCAAATTCAAGTTGAAATATATATATATATATATATATTAGGCCTAAATTCTTGAATGAACTTAATTTTTTAAATTAGAGGTTAAATTGAATTCAATTAAAATTGAATTTTTAAATTACTATGAACCCCAATTTGAAATCAAAACGCAAAATAATAATAATATTATCATTATTAAAATAAAAATTATTAAATTATATGGCGACTTGTGGTGGTTCGAAATAGCTCACGCTTATCTTAATCCTTACAAACGACTCGACCCACTTATTTTCACCATAGTTAAATTCTTTCACAAAATGGATGTAGAGTTCTTCTCTTTCTCTTTCTCTTTCGTATAAACTTTTTCTTCAAGAACCCTCAATATTCTCTTACCTCTACGCCAGGACAAATGCAGAGTACAGCACATGGTTGTCAACTTTTCTGACCCAAAAATATCTGGATGTTTATACAGCCAAAAATGACTTTTCCATGTGGACTGTTTGCTTGAGGCCAAACCTTACAATTCTTGTTTTTTATTTTTTGCCGCCTAAAAGAAATCTCAATGGCTGAAAGTCATTTTCTTAACAGCTAGTGGTGTGGGGCGGGGGGCTGTACGACGATGCTCAAATAATTCACCAAACATTGATTGACGAGGGACAACGTAAAGTCTCGGAGAGTTAATATCTCTGGACGATTTTTATCAAAACAAAAAAAAATGCTGTGGATATGAGCTGTAAACTACGAAATAGTTAATGTTATTTACGTGCTTCGCTTATGTTTTAGGTGGCATTTAACTATAATTAGAATGGTTAATCAGTTAAATTTAGATGGAATTAGTTATATTCAAATTTAAATTTACATGCTTTGTTTATATTTTAAGTGGCATTTAGCAATAATTAGGACTATTAATGAGTTAGATTTTGATCAAATCAATCAAATTCGAATCCAAATTTAATTATCAAAATTTATATTTAAATTCGACTTAATATCCTCTATGATCTTTGTTAATTAATATCATATTTGAATTCGATAAATATTCAAAATTCAATAAAAAAATTCTACTCGATTTAATATTTTTTTCTTTCCCCCCCTTTTGTGTTGCATAAAAATATTGTATTTATAAAGTAAATTTATATCATATTTAAATTTTTAACAACTTTTTATGATAAATTAGTCTAAAAGTTAAATATTTAAATACTAAACTCATATTTAACATTATATTAATACATAAATGAATTATTATTATACATTATTATATTTGACATTTTATCATACTTTTCTTATTTTTGAAGTTGTAGACTCAATATTAATAACATAATATAGACGTAAATGTATGTATTATGTCAATATAATATATAAATTTATTTTAAAATCTTTATTAACATTATATATAAAAGTATTAATTTAATCAAAAACTTATTAAGTTCATATTTGAATTTTTAATAAATCAAATTGCTTAATTTATATCCGATCTATTAATTTCAAATTGTGGATATTTATAATCAAATCTAATTTATAAAAAATTTTAATTGGATAAAAATCCTAAAATTTAAATCAAATTCAAATTAAAATTCCATTTATTGATAGCCTTAACTATAATTATAAGAAAAGACAAATATGACCTACTTGAATGAGCCACTGAGCCCACGATGATGGATTGTCTAGCTTAATGGACCCAATCTGCTAAGAATTAGTCATCATAAATTTTAAAAATCATGACTAGAAAAGATATTAAATAGCATTTTAATTAATTTAAACAATTTTCCAAAACAAATACGCTCTAAAAGTAGAAATTTGCAACTTCAATTTTCAAAAGAATTTCGATTCCAAATTTATTTTTGGTCCTCTATTCCACTTAAGCCTAACAAACTACCACGACATACATACAAGCTATGGAGTTGAAGATTGTAGTCTTGAAATAAACCTACCTCCGGTCAACAAATATACAACAAATGATTAACATATATCATTTCATTAAAAGAATACTGCTATTTGATCATCTGATAGAGTTAATCCATATTTGGAACAGTCAGTCAAACTAAGGCAACTAACCAAAATTTACATTTAATGGAGCAAGATGGAATCAATCTCTAATTTCTTAATTTCTTTTGAGATTCATAATTGTTAAGTGTGAAAGGTGATGTGAGACAAAAGGTGTTTGACTTTTCAAAGCAAGACGCTAAGACGAGGATTTATAATATATGATGTATATTTAATAAACTATTTAGATAGAGATCCTGAAAGATATGCAACAAATATGATATGACAAAAATTAAATTCAAGTCTTATTTCAGTATGCGCCTCAACCTTTTATGTTGTTGAGACTGGAGTGTGCTCTTTTGTTCCTCTTTTTAGGTATTACCTGTTTTTCAATTTTCTCTCTTTTTTCTTTTCTATTTTTTCCAATCTTAGATTTTGAATTTTGATAGTTAAGGAGACAACAACATGTCTCACCTCTGAAAAAGGCGAGAAAGGTGCACCTTTCTAGTGTCTTGCTGAGGCGATTCAATCGCCTGAGTGAGGAAAAAAGTAATTTTGGTGAGTGCATTCGGCAACTATCTTGAGATGTTAAAAGTCTTTTAAAACAAAAATTTTATTCCACTGTGAATATGTAGAATTTCTTTCCAAAAAAAAGAAAAAGCTACAAAAGCCTATTTGACTATCAACTTAGCTCTAGCATGGCCCTGAGATATCTGAAACTGCTCCGTAATACCTAAATGTGCCATCAGAAGCCAAACATGAGTCAGAAGCTCTCCACCCTTTCTAAGCTGACGAGCGTGGTGATTCCCTCTACAATGAGTGGCCGCATACGCCAACATCTCCACCCAAACTTTACTTATGATCTCCCATCTGTTTTCCCTTCTTGCTAGCAAAGATTTAGCCAGCTTGCAGGCATCAAACAGCACAGATTTGCTCCTATCCCCCTTCACTTTTGCTGGTGGCACTTCTGTGTTCACCTGAAGCAACTTCTCACAGGCTCTGCCTTTGCTAGATTTCACATTTCTTTCTTCAAAAAACTCTCTGGCTTCAGCAGACGTGTCGCGGAACCTGATCATCCCAATCCCTATTGGCAGCATAAAAGGGCACGTTATGAGAAGATACAGCATATAATCTGATATGTGTTTGCTGTGCTCTGAAATTTGCTTCCTTTCAATGCAACTGGAGTCCACATTTTCTTGATTGTCACCCCATTCCAGGCAATAGCAAATATCTGTGGCAATGTGCCAGAGAAGAACTCTCTGATCAAATTCGAATTCTTTAGTCCAATCAAGTGAGAGACGTTCGTAGTTTTCCAGAGTAAAACTTCCTCTTCTGTTCCACAAAGATGTGGGATCACAGCCAAGGATTCTTGTGTAGCTGTCCAATTCCTTGAAAATCAGATCTTTTAGCTCTGGAGAGACATCAACAAAGGTCTTATACCAGTGCTTTTCTAGGTAGTTGTCTACACGAAAACGCTTCTGTATACTCCTAAGGAACTTTGGGATTCTTAAATAGCTTCCAGCTTTCTCCCTAACACAAAGATCTAGTAAATTGTGTTGAGCCATTTTCTTGGACCATCTCTTTTTGTTTGGCCGTTGAAACCACCGAATGATCAGGGACAAACGAGACGTTGTCTTGCGTCTGCCCAGCCAATTATGAGTCCAGTCTGAGTTTATTAGAACCCAAGCAGCATATATTTCCAGTAAAATAGCCACCACCAGCAACAAGTAAGTAATTGTCAAGTCAAGCTTCTTGTATGTGCTGTTGTCGCAGAGGAAGAGAAAAGCCATCAAAGCGAATAAAGTGAAAGAGAAAGTGATTGCTCTTAGGACAAAGCCTGTCAATCGATATACTGTGGATGTTTTTGTGTAAAGCTCATCGAACACGAACCCAAGTTCAACCTCAATGACAGCAAAAGCTTGTTCAGGGGACAGCTTCTGGAAGTAAGGCTGGCTGCTGTCCCGATCTTGAAAACTTAAGATCGCATCTGCAAAGAGGCATTTAAATGTCAAGAACAGGTCATAGGCTTCAGGTATTAGTTTCCCACTATCATTAGGGAAAGAATGCTGAGCCGGAACAGGGATTTCTATAACCTCTGCTGCTTCAACAAAAAAGCCCTCAGCCTTCTTCAAGGTGTATTCTTCCATGAATTTTGCATAGTTGGGCCCTGGATCAGGCTCTGTCAGCATAGAGTCCCTGAAATTCTCACTATTTGCTGCCCAAAGGGCGAACAAACGCTCTCCATACTTGATTAGGCCGGCTACAAAAATAAGTACGCTCAAAGCAGGCAGCCAAGAAGAACCTGGCAAAGCAACAAGCAAAATATAGAATGAAACTCCTGTTTGAATCACCAAGCCCACCAAATGCCTTAACCAAAGCTCATTATCTTCAAGAGAGTATGCTGTGATGGTATCAGGGCCGCCTAAGTGCAGGAGAAAGAATTGAGCCCAAAACCACATCAATTGATTGAGGGGATCCTTAGCATTTACCCCATTCTTGCAATCATCCAGAGTGTTTTTAGAGATGATGCCAAGCGAAACAATTGCAACCCAGTCGGCCAATAAGTAAGCACACCAAAGAGTGATTCTGATCCAGATTTTGCATATGTGCTTCCTGCGGTTGCCCATTGTGACAAGTAATATCTGTAAGGTGAGGCTGATGACAATTAGCACCCTTACTTCCCATTCACTCAAAAATTTGATAAAACTGTCTGGAAATACTTCTATAAGCCTCCTCCTCTTCTCCACAAACATCAGACCACTAGCCACTAGTCATTTTGGCCAAAAATCAAACACAAGGTCAGTTCATTTTAGCCATATTTTCAATGCCCACAAGAACATAAAACTTGCTTCAGAAAAGATGTTTCATAGAAAATAATTTTAAACCCAAGTAAAGAAAAGATTTTGATCACATCAAACTGCAGCACATCTTATTCCAATTCAACAAATGCAAAACATAATCACATAAAAGATCAGTTCCATTAAACTGAACTAAAAGCAAAATTCAAACATTAGCAACTTTCACTAACTGCAAAAGGTTCATCAAGGGAGTTGAAGGGCAAGAATGGTGCAGTACCTGCTGAAAGCATCATCAGACTATGATGGTGAAAAATATGTTAAAAAATCTTTCTGCCTACTTTAATGGCCTCCAAGAGTTCAAAAAACAAACCAACAAATATACTGACAAATTAATTTTGGTTACATTTAGATATAAAATATGTTGACCTTGACTTGTCTGGCATTTGATACTACGAAGAAATTGGGAGGAAAGAAAGAACGAGGAAACAAGAAGTTGGAGGGAAGTGGTGTGGGGCAGAGGATGGCCTCCGTCTCGCTTGAGTAGAATACATTTTCAAAGAAGGAGATGGCTTTGGCAAAAATAAGCATTTACTTCGTAGAAGGAAGAAGCAATTCAACTATACACGAAAAGTAAAACATTTGTACTGTGAACATGCACAACAAATAGTGGTGATGTTGCAAAGAGCTTGATGGTCCGGAACTCCGGTGGATTTAGATGATATTAGGCTTGAGATCTGCAACAAGAACAAACGTAAACTAG
>JACGDI010005521.1:394086-411294 GCA_014898725.1 Jacaranda copaia
GAGAGAGAGAGAGAGAGGGTGGGGGGGAATTATCCCCTAATTTTTGTTTGAGAAAGCAGAATCTGTCTTCTAGAAATGGCTTAGTAAAGATGTCCGCTAAATGAATTTGTGTCTCAATAAAGGATATGCAGTCATCACCCTTTTGAACATAATTTTTAATGAAGTGTTGCTTGATTTCTATATGTTTCATGCGTGAGTGATAGACTGGATTCTTTGTAATATAGATAGCACTAGTGTTGTCACATAAGATAGATATGCTAGAGAATTGTAATCCATAATCACTAAGGATTTGTTTCATCCACAACACCTATGAGCAACAATTACCTAGCGCCATGTATTCAGCCTCAATTGTTGACATAGCTACCACACTTTGTTTCTTTGCACACAAACTTACTAGACATGACCCTAGTAGTTGGGAAGTTCTAGTAATTCTTTTTCGATCAATCTTATACCCTGCATAGTCAGCATCAAAATACCCAAGAAGATTAAAAGTTTTGGACTGAGGGTACCAAATGCCATTATTGGTGATTCCTTTGAGATAGCGGAGGATTCTTTTTATAGCCTTAAGATGTGACTCTTTCAGTTGTCCTTGAAATCGGGCTCTCAAACTAGTGGCAAACAATATATCTAGGTGATTGGAAGTTAGATACATCAAGCTTCTGATCATGCTGCTGTATGTTCTTTCATCCACACTTTTACCTTTAGGATCAAGTTCCAACTTTGTAAATGCAACCATGGAAACATTGGACTCTTTACAATCCTACATTCTAAACTTTTGCAAAAGTTCCTTAGTGTAGTTTTCTTGAGATATAATGATTCCAGTGATAGTTTGTTTGATTTGGAGACCAAAGAAAACATTTAGCTCACCCATAAGACACATTTCAAATTTCATTGTCATGCATGATGCAAACTTATCAAAAAGATCTTTATGAGTACCACCCAAAATTATATCATCCACATATACTTAAACAAGTAGTAAATGACCGTTTGATATTTTTGTAAAAAGTGTAGTATCTACTTTACCTATGCAAAAATATTTTGAGATAAGGAAAGAACTTAAATGATCATACTATGCTCTAGAGGCTTGCTTCAAACCATAAAGAACTTTTGATCATTTAAAGACATGGTTTGGAAAATTTAAAATTTTGAAACCAGGAGATTGTTCAACAAAGACTTCTTCTTTTAGATGTCCATTTAAAAAAATATTTTTGACATCCATTTGATAGAGATTGAAATTTTTATGTGATGCATAAGCTAACAACATGTGAATAGATTCAAGACGTGCAACAGGTGCATAAGTTTCATTCTAATTAATACCCTATTGTTAAGAGTACCCTTTTGCAACAAGTCTAGCATTTTTTTAAGAACTTTACCATGTTCATCTAGTTTGTTTTGAAAAACCCATTTAGCACCAATTACTTGGTGATTATTAGGTCTCCTTACTAAGTTCCAAACCTGATTTTTCTCAAATTGATTGGGTTTTTCTTTCATTGCACTCAGCCAGGAATTTTCATTCAACGCCTCATTTATATTGCATGGTTTGTATAGGACCAAAACACAAGGTCATAATATTGTGAATTAGTTGTTTTAGTTATGGACATTGTAGTAATTCCAACTTTTGGGTCTCCAACGATGTTTTGTGTCAGATGGCTTGAGACATATTTGGATTTGCTGATTTTGTCTTTAGTTCCATCATTAAAAGTTTCACTTGAAGTTGAGACTGCCTCAGTGAGATTTTGGGATATATCTCTTTTGCCTTCCTTTTCTAGTTGAAATGCCTTTATTACTTGATCAAAACCTGCAATTTCTATGCTCAAGGAATCCTTAGCTAGAAGAGGGTTAGCTTCATCAAATACCACATACATAGATTCTTGTATAGTCGTTTTTCTATTATTAAAAACTCTAGAAGCTTTATTGTGTGTTGAGTAACCAACAAATATTCCCTCATCTAATTTTGAATTAAATTTAGCAACTTGATCTCTATCATTCATGATGTGACATTCGCACATAAATGCACGAAAATAAGATATATTGGGTATCTTACCTTTCTAGAGTTCATATGAAGTCTTTTTCATAAAATGTCTCAGGAAGACTCTGTTGATGACCTAGCATGCTGTGTTGACTGCCTTAGCCTAAAGATGCTTAGGAAGATCATACTCATTCAACATTGTACGGGCTATTTCCTACAAAACTCTATTTTTTCTTTCAACCACCCCGTTTTGTTGGAATGTTCTTGGAGTAGAAAAGTTGTGAGTATATCCAACATCATTACAAAAAGTAGCAAAGTTATGATTCTTAAATTCCATGCCATGATCACTTTTAATGGTCTTAATCAAAAGCCCTTTTTCATTTTAGATGTTCTTTGAGAGTGTTATGAAATGGTGCAGAGCTTTATTTTTGTATGAAAGAAATCTTACCCATGTGTGTCGAGAAAAATCATCTATGATGACAAAAACATATTTGTTTCCACCAAAAGATTGAGTTTTCATGGGTCCAAACAAGTCAAGATGCAGAAGTTCCAGTAGTTTTAAAGATGCAATATCATTTATTGGTTGAAAAGAGGATCTCATTTGTTTACCTTTCATGCATGCATGACATATTTTGGTTTTTAAAAACTTTATTTTGGGTTGCCTTTCTCCAAATCCTTTTTAACCAAGTGATTCAAGAGTTTCATGTTAGCATGACCAACACATCTATGCCAAGTTCAACAAGATTCATCAGTAGCAACTAGGTATTCAACATTTTGTCTAGAAAGATCATCTAGGTTTATGTAATATATGTTTCTCTCATTGATTACAGTGAAAATGGTTTCATCATGCTTGGTTACCACGCATTCAGAGGGGTTAAAGTGTACCGATAGCCATTATCACATAATTGGCTTATACTAATAAGATTGTGTTTCAACCTATCTACCAACCATACATTTTCAATGGAAGTTCCATCTTTGTTTCCTACTGTTTCCCTGACAATGGTTTTTTCTTTTGTGTTGTTTGCAAACAATACATTTCCTTCATTATATTATTGTATCTCAGAAAAGAATAAATTGTTTCATGTCATGTGTCTAGAACATCTACTGTTCAGATACCAAAGATCTATTTGAACTTCCCTCTAGATTGGTTTATGTAACATAACAGTTTGTGAATTTTGGTACCCAATTATTGTTGGGTCTGAAGTTGTTAGACTTTGGTACCCACATACACTTGACTCCGATTTCTCCTCTTATGGGACATTTGTGTGCCATGTGATCTGTTCTAACATAATAATGACAAGTCCTATAGAAAAATCTCGTGTATCTAAAACCACGATCAGCTTTATTTGTGCCCTTAATAGATCTTTTCAAATTATAGTTTTCATTAAGAAAAGACTGAATTTCTTTTTCAAGACATTGAATCTTCTCAACCAGTTTATTTCTTTCCTCAGAGTTTTTCCTTATGATTTTATCATAGTGATGTATCAATTCTTTCTTTTCATTAAGATTAGTCTCTAATTGTTCTTTACAGAGATTTATTTCTATTTGAAGTTCAGTGAGTCAATTATGTCACTCTATGTGAATATCAAGATCTTTATCACAATCAACGTTAAAACTACTGGAACTTAATTGAGAATATAAGGTTACTTATCTGTTGGCCAAGAGACAATTTTTTTCATTATCAAACTGATCTGAGTCTAAATCATCCCAAGTGGTTGTCATGGCTCTTTATTTTGAATCTCTTTCAGGTTTTGGGCTCCTTTTCAGTTTTGGACAATCCAACCTTTTATCCCCTGCTTCATGGCATTCATGACAAATAATCTGTGCAGTTCGAAATTCCCTAATGTTTCTTCTTAAGTTTGTTCTAGGATCTCTCCTAAAATGGTTTTTCACTTGGGTAAGATGTTAAAATTACATGGTTATCATGGTAATTTCTTCATTAACTATTTCTTCATCCATGTCGCTAGAAAGGGAACTTTTTGGGAACAAGATTGACTTATTTGGACTCTCTTATATAGACAAATTTTCAGTGAAGTCAACATATCTCACAAACCAAAAAATTAGATTTTGAGAAATGTCGCATCAAAGAATAAAATTTGAAAATTGCTTTTTTCCATCTTTGGCGAACATTGTTCAAAACTCTTCCTACAAAGGGCAAATTATAAAAGTTCTTTAGCATAATTGACACCAAATGTCCCATGTGCAATGCTGAACTTGACAGTCGAACATATCTTCCCAAGGTACCCACTTATTTCTTTTGTTTGGTGGCAAGTAAAAGTGAAGATCCAAACTTGCTTTTTTTTTTTTTTATCAATGGTCGACTTATTCATAGTTGGATTGCATATTTAATCGAGTCTAATAATAATATTTTATTTTAGGTGAAAATAGATAGAATTTTTCATATTCTCAACGAGCACAATAGATCAAATTTGGATGTGCATAAATAAAAAAAAATATGAAAAGTGACAATTAATTTCATGAAAGCTTATGAATATATTGAAATGATTGTTTGAAAACTATTGAAGATCCCAAACAAGGAACCAAACAAAAGAAAATATCAAGATATTTTGTTGGGAAGCACCATAGAAGAATTAGATTGTAGTTAATTTTGATTTTGCATTTATAGAAGTTTGGGGTCAAATTACAATTGTCGTTCCAAATCATAAGGGTGATATTATTTAAGGTGAATTATGGCTACCACTCATTAGGTTTGTTTTAATTACAAAAAGGTCTTTATTTTTTCAAAACTTACAAAAACCCCTAAATTGACAAACCTGTTTGTGAGGGAGACAGAAAATACGAAAAGTGAAAAATGCCCAAATAGCAAAGCTATTAAAAAATAAAAATAAAAAAGGTTGAAGATTGGTGAAATGGCAAAAAATCGGAATGCCCATCTATGTATTATGGCATCTTAAAATTTCAAATTATGATGAATAGTATGTAATGTATATATATCTAAAATAATTTATTCATATTATTAAATTTATTCAATAATATTAAATAAGAAATATATTTATTAGTGAGTTACATATTAAACAATATAAAACTAGTAAGCATATCTAAAATAATTTAATTAAACTATTTATTAAAATAATAAAATATCTAAAATAAAGATATTTAAAAAATTTAATTATTTATTCAAATAATAAATCTATCTAAATAATTAATAATATTTAGTTAAATTTATTAATTAGTTAAAAACACAATGAAATAAAAAATTGTATTATTTAATAATAAATAAGTAAACAATTTAAATATATGTATTTTACTAAATTATTTAGTCATTAAAAAATGATATTTTTTACATTTAATTGCATATTTATCAAAATAATAATCATATCTAAGATAAAAATATTTAAAATAATTAAATTATTTATTCAAATAATAAATATATTTAAAATAATTAATGAAGTTTAGTTAAATTTATTAATTAAAGTACGACAAGTAAAAAATTTAAAACTATTTTAATTAGAAATAAATAAGTAAAAAATATAAATATATATTTTAAATAATTTAATTATAACTAATTTATTTATTAATTAAAAAAGATAGTTCTTTTTTTTAAAAAAAATAAAAATTCCACCTCTTCCCCCCTCCCTTCCCATCCTTCTTCTTCCACTGGCCATGGCATGGAATGGTTAGCTGTTGCTGTCCATGGCAGTTGCAGTTGTCATAAGCACTAGGCGGTTGGCAACAGAAAATAGCAATGGCCACTGGTGGCCATGGCCAAGTGACCGCGCTGTGCTACGACTGCCATGGCAGTAGTAGTTCCATGGCGGCTACTGATCACCATGGCCAAATTTGGTGGGGGAGTGGAAAGGTGGAATGTGTGTGTGTATATATATATATATATATGTATATATCATACATATTATATATAGTATTATATTATATATATGTATATAAATCCCTTATAGTTTTCTCACAATTAACACTTTATAATATAGTAATATTACCATTTAATCCTTATATAAATTTAAAATATGATGATACAACCTTTAAGGGTATTTTTGTCCATAAATTAGGTCAAATCTGGTCAAAATTGAGGTTTTGAAGTGAAGGGTAATTTTAAAATTTCACATGCATTTTTTAATGGTATTTGCTAAAACCCCAACAATAGCTAACGATTGAATTAATTTGTTGGGGGATGACAAACTTTAGAAGAGTTTTTGTAATTATAAAAAAAACGAAAACCTTTTCGTAATTACGTCAATCTTCTGGATTGATATCAATAATGCACCCTATTATTTATGAATGGTTTGATAGTGATTGGTAGCTAAATGCAAATGCCACACAAGCACATGTTGCAACGGAAGCAATTAGAATGCTATTCAATAAGGATTTCAAAACGTCATTGTGGAAGGAGATGCAAGATATGATTGAAAAGGTTAATGTGATTTTAATTATGAAGTTTGTGGCGAGCTAAAATGCACATCCAGAAAATCAAACAACTTATTAAAAGATTATGGAAATTAAAAATGTTTGAAGATTAATAAAAAGTACAATTCTCCTGCTCGTGACATTGCACAATGGGCATACCCTAGACATTCTATTCCAATATTTGAGTCATTGCCTTGTTCATATTTTTCGTTGATTTTAAAAACTTGTACTTCTTATGTTCCGTTTTCTTTTATATATATTGATGTTTACCCATAAAAGAAAGTTAGTTCAATTTTTAATGCCCCTTACAAAGTTATTAAAAATATATGATCTTTAATCAATGTATATTGATGTTTACCTATTCAACAAAGCAGAAAAGAAAAGGTATAGGTTGGCTCAGTTTTTATGCCCTTTAACAAAGTTATTTAGAATATATGCTCTTTAATAAATCCAACCCATAATGAGCCGACTCAAGATTTTTAGAAAAGTTATTCCGTTGCCGGGACTTGAACCTGGGTCTCTCAGGTGAGAGCCATGTATCCTAACCATCCATGCAACAACTGAATCATGGTGTTGAATGTCATGATAACGGTTCTAAAACACTCCAAACCACTGGGCCAACCCCAAATTAAAACTAGTCCTTAGATCATACAAACCCACCCTCATGTCAAGTTCCACATCGTGTACCTCCTTATTGATGATCTCCTATATATGGACAACCTTTTATCCTTTTCATTTACATAGTAACTGATGAGAAACTTTTATTTGGAAGTTGGAAGAAATTATTACTACTAGTTTATCCTTCATAATTACATAAAGATAGATGCATAAGAAGTTCAGTCATCTGGTCGGTCATCCTCCAAAGCTCCCATTTCCGGCACCAACTTCTGAGTTGCGTCATCTGGCTGGTCATCTCCCAAGGCTCCCATTTCTGGCACCAACTTCTGCACTGGGTCATCATTGCTATGATCCGGGCAAGATTCTTCAAGAGAACTAGTGATATTCTGAACCACTTTTGCTGCATCTGCTCCATCAAGACTAGTTGACTCACCATTTTTTATGTCTTCTAAGCTCTCTTTGACTGAAGATGCTTTTGCTGCATCTGCTCCATCAAGACTAGTTAACTCATCACTTTTTATGTCTTCTAAGCTCTCTTCAACTCGATAATAAACCTTCAGAAAGCAGTAAATATCTTAGTAATAGCCATTAAATCTAAGTAAATCCCACAAGAGTAACAAGGTAGTCCTTTAATTTGAAATTTTAGGAGATTCATCAGTAGATGGAAAGTGGACTATACAAGAATTTTTCATTTGATAATGCTGTAGTTGTATTTCCCCCTGGCCTCATTCTGGAACCAATCACTCATATGGCTCTTTGTCCCTATTTTGACTGTTGTGCTGGTTATCATAAATAGGAGTTACAAATATCTGCAAGAATACAACTATCTATTGGACCAGAATACATGGTCCTTTGGGAATTCTTCAAGCTCTAGCAGATAGGAGAAAACTGTTTTTCAAGGGGATCTTCTCTGAGAGACTCCTTTATTCAGTAATGGATCATCTATAACGTTTTTATCATCCATAATGGTTATATCAATTCTACTAAGTTACTCGGTAATTTCTTTTGACTATTGTGATCTAAAGGCAATTGTCAAAAGTTTGAGGCAGATGTAACGCATTCAAATAATGAAGGTGAATATATAAAGCTGGAGAATAAGTCGAAATATATACTGCTGTCACTATTTTTATGTGCACCTGCCCAAAACATTTCCAAGGTCAATCATGCATTCTGAAAATTTTCCCATTTTCAACTACAGCTGACCAAAGACATATGAAGCCAGAGAGTATATCAAAAAGGACCTAAGTTGAAAACATACCACACATGTACGTGGAGGAGAAAGCACTTTGAAGGAATTGGGACGGTTATTAAAATTTGTTTCAGGAACACCAGGTATTCCTTCAGGGGTGGTGAAATGATCCACAGCATGGCCCACCTGTCAAGAAATTCTTTGATGTCATGGAAAAATAATCAAAGCAAGCTTTTATTGCAGAAAAGGTCCATGGAATATCAACAAGCCAAGAAGTTCTACAGTAGTCCACTAATGGGAAGGGGAACACAGGAAAATTTCGAGTTCACTGACACTAATCAATCACCCTAAAACCTATATTCTGCACTATAAGTAGCAGCAGCAGGATCACGTAAACATGGTGAGAAAAATCAGGAGCAATGGTTCGGAAAGAAACTTTGAAGAGAACTTAATTACAAGTTTGGCATCTTCTCATCTACTACTTTGATAAGGGACTTCAACAATCAAGAGTTATTAACACCAATCTCTTGTTCAGAGGGGGGGAGTTTGTTTCCCCCCAGGTTTATTTAAAGTACAAGGCTTCCTTACTCTTCCAGGTCCTCCGAATTCCCAAGCATCACTGTCCAAAGCAACTCTATATTTTCCTGGCAAGTCACAACCAACTTTATACCTGTGCATGAATATGTGTAAATGATGTATTAAGGAAAAATGAAACTAGGACGAAAGATCAAATTATACTTATCTCCAAAATTAGCACAAAAATTCTTAAAGGAGCCATGAAACTAAATTGCTTAATAAGTAGATACCCCTCATATGTATTTTCAGGATGGAAGTTAAACACAAATACTAAATCTCGACGCTCAAAAACAATAACCTGCAATAAACATCCAACAATGCAAAACCATTAATTTAGAAAACAACATTTCTGAAACCAGCAAAGCGAAACTTGAAAATCATGTGCATCACATTAGGTCTTTTTGCACCAAAAACTAAAAGTATCTGGCAAAAGCTTAGATAAATATCTAACAAATATTTTTACCTTGTTATCTTCATCCATACAGCTTACAATCTGTTTTGCTGATGAAAGGAACTTAAATTTTTCATCAAGTAAATTCATGGCTCTGTCATAAGCATTCAGAAACTGCATTTTTACAATCAAAAGTGAGAAAATTTTCGAGTGAGACGCAAGTATTTGAATGAAGTATAAGTAAAAGTTAATTCAGAGAGAAACATATATTGTTACTGGAATAGAGCTTTATTTTTTCTCTTCTGTGCAAAATTCATAATGGATGGCATCAACCAAATCAAAACTTTGGAATATAACAAAAATAATGTATGGGAAAGAGATCAAATGTTTCATAGATAATATTTTAATTTATTATACAAATTAGAAGTCGGAGAATGGAAGCTAATGCAGGTATTGAACTAGAGGACTTTTTGCTGCAATAAATTGGGTAGGATAGTTTCAGTGATAAATTTTCTCTAGACACCAATATCTGGAAGCACAAAAACATAATAAGCACATTTAACATCACTTAAAATGAACCTTGAATCTTAGATGATCTGTATCCACAAGGTCCCATTGGCGTCTGCACTTATCATAACTCCAACCATTGCCTTCTCTGGGGAAGTCAATCCAGTCTGGATGACCAAACTACAATAAATATCAATAAGACAATAATTCAGTTCTGTTAAAAAAACTGGAAAAGAAATACCCATAACTGTCAGAATTAGAGAAATTATATCTTTGCACATTCTATCAAATGAATTCCTTCCAACTGATTGCCAAGTCAGCCCTATGAGTTACTTTTTTACAAGTTTTAACTACTGTTTAACATTTATAAATCCTTAACCATTTTTCATGATAAGATTATACGAAAGTCAGAAAAGTTGAGAATTCCATTCACAACTTGACTCAGCTGTCTTATCCACAAACGATAGTGCTATGCATATAGCAGAAGCTCCAAAATAGAGCAATCTATTACTGTCAATATGCATCATCTACAAGTTCTCAACCTTAAAGTCAACTTACCTCATTTCCCATGAAATTAAGGTAACCCTCTCCTCCTAATGCCATCGTCAGGAAATGAATCATCTGCAGAAAAGATTTAACAATTTTGTACCATGTACTCGGCTCAACCAAGCATAGGACACATTCTCTAGATTAAATGAACAGAATATAATTGAAAATACCTTGTGAAGTGCAATTCCTCGCTCAATTACTGGAGAAGCCTCAGTCAAACAGGACATGCCAGAATACATTTCTTTATCCATCAGGAAAAATGCTATTGTTTTGTCACCCACAATAGCCTAGTCATGGCACAACAGCACAAAACAATGTAAATACAGGAGAATTTACTGAAACAGATCAAAATTAATATAAAATATTTAACAGATCTCCCTCTACATGAGAATGGTAATTTTATTTAATGTGTGATATTTCAAAGCAACCAATTTAGCAAAAAGGCGCTTCAAAAGAAACCTGACCATTAGCAGCATGCCGGGTAAATGTAAGGGAAGAGGTAGACCTATATGCAAAGAGACAATTAAAAAGGATTTGAAATTTTTTTATTTAAGTAATTGTCAGAGTTAAGTATAAGCAGATAGTCCACACAGCGAACCCTGGATAAGTATGAGATAAAACTTAAGTTCAAGTTTAATTGTATAATACCTGATCATGACTCTCAGCATAAGCTATACACTTTTCAGTGTACCTCCTGTTTGTTAAACTCCAAGTTATTTCACTCATTGACCATTCTTCATCCTTCTTATTCTTCAAGTAGTCAATCCACTTGTCAGGAATGGCCATTGCTAGGCGGTAATCAAAGCCAATCCCACCTTCAGAGACAGGCCGGCCAAGTCCAGGCAGGCCAGAAACATCTTCAGCAATCACAATTGCATCAGGCAATACACTGCGTATTAGATTATTGGCCAACATCAAATAAACCACAGCATCAACGTCTGTGGCCTCACTAAAGTACTCATTATAGTCCCCAGTGAATGCCATGTTTATTCCATGATGGTGATACAACATTGAGGTTACTCCATCAAATCGAAATCCATCAAATTTAAACTCATCCAACCACCACCTCAGATTGGACAGAAGGAATCGAAGAACTTCCCAATTTGCATAATTGAATAGTCTGCTGTCCCACAATGTATGATAGCCTTGATCTCCAGTGTGAAAGTAAGAATCTTGAGAGCTTTGCCCAACATCGAAACCATTAAGACCATCAGTGACATTGTTACTTGCATGGCTGTGCACAACATCCATCAACACTTGAAGACCTAAGCTATGTGCCTTATCAATCAAATACTTAAGGTCTTCCGGGGTCCCAGATCGACTGCTCACTGCAAAAAAGTTTGTAACATGATATCCAAATGAACCATAGTAGGAGTGCTCCATTATGGCCATCAACTGGACTGTATTATAATTGTTTGCATGAATGCGAGGCAAAATGTCATCTGCAAACTCCCTATATGAATTTACACGGGGTTCTGTACTACTCATTCCAACATGGGCTTCATATATCCGTGGTGACTCAGGTTTGGGTGGACGAGGGTGCTTGAACTGGTACCTGCAAGGCTAATGAAATGAGAGATTGTTTGCTGATGTAGTATTATGTCTATAGGACAGGACTACTGCCATCCTTCTTCCAAAATAAAATTTTCAAACTTAAGTAAAAACTTCTTTGCATGTAATGATAATTATACTTTCTTGATGGCAAAACCTTTGTAAAACATATGAAAGGAATAAAGCAACTTAATGACCAGAAAATCTAGAGCTGAATATGTTTGCTTTCAATCTTTATATTAGTCGATGTTGAAATACCTTTCTGAAGGTGGCGGGTCCCAGTACACACCATCATAAGGTGCAGCAAATGTCGTTGGATCCTGAGTCGCATACTTTATCCATGCAGGGAGGCGGTCGACCCAAACTCCATTGCTATGCTTAAATCTGAACTTTACTCTTGAGTTGTGAGGAATTGCCGGATTTCCATCAAAATCAGGAATTCTGATACTCCACACGCCAAATTGATCTTTCTCCATCTTGTGTCCAGAACCATTCCACCCATTAAAATCACCAATAACTTCCGCATCCCTGAGTTGCAAATGAGTTACATGTGAGGCTTTAACTTGGCATGCCAAAAATAAGCCAAAAAATCGAAAAATTTTGCGACATAAAATTTTGAAGAAAAGAAATCAGAAAAATAAAAACAAACTGAAAACCCTCGCAGGTATGAGCTCAACAGACTCACTGTGCAGCAGGGGCCCATTCACGGTACACAATGCAACCTTCTTCTCGGTTAAATCCAAATTTCAGGTAACCTGAATATAATGGTTAGCATTGAACATAAAGACATCTTCAACAGTGAACAATCCAGTTTATGAGATCCTTTGTTCTCACAAAGTTGAATGGTCTGTAACAGAAAAAAATCAATTGCACAAAACCAACGACCGTAGAGCCCTAATTTAGCAGTCTCATATTTTTATGTTAAAGGTGGAAGCTGTGACATAATCTAAATTTTAGGTACTGCTTAAATAATTCAGACACAAAGATAAAAAGCTCCTCACTTGTATTCCATCATTACCTTGTGCAAATTCCTCAAGGCTTCCCTCATGTTTTTCAATGAGCTTTTTCTGATCTACATATCTCCACATTCTATATCTGAAATGATCTTTATAAGGTTCCAATCCTGGATCTAAACTAAAGAGGCCCATGTTTTCAGTGTCTTCCTCCATATTTGCTACTGTGGAATGGTCATCGGTCATAACTGCTGAGACGGATGAACTGCATGCCTGGTGGGTAAGTGCCAAAAAAGAACTACTTTATTCTCATTATATAGAGAAATAAACACATAAAAATTGAGGGGAGCAAATAAATGTATCATTCCTAATAGTTCATGTGCCAGAAAACACTTAACACTTGCTTCTACTTTTTATTGCTTCATAAAAGATAGTGCATGAATGAAAAAAACAATGAGGAAAGTATGATTATTAATCCTAAGAAAAGCATGATCTATTGGTAAAAGGTAAATCCTTTTTCTGCTCACCAGCACACATAAGGATGCCAGGAAACCAGCATTTACGTGGTCTTTTTTTTTTTTTTGTTTTTATTTCTTGACCCTAGCAATTTTTCAGAAGTACAAAATAGAACAATGAAATACAATAGGATACCTTCACATGAGCTATACTACTTAATGGGGAAATTGCTCTGCTATTTGCCAGCAATTTTTGAGAGCCAAAGATGAGTCCAGATGGTTGCTTAATGATGCACCTGCCATTAACTGAGGCCTGTCCAACAAATTTCAGAATAGATTTCAACGACAACTTCTTTACTATATCCAATAAAATACAAATTGGCCCCAACTTCATTCAATGAGAAAAACAATAGAAAACATAGAGGTTCTCTATTGTTTGACTGTCAAGGAAACATCACACGTGAAAATATGTCTTCAGAAGGTATTATCCATACATCTAAAAGAAGCTCATTTATTGTTATTATCATAATCCTCGGTGAAAATATGACGACATAAACCGGACATATCACCGTTAAAAGTTGCAATACAATTAATTATTTCATAAATCAATTATGAACCGAAATCTACGGCAACAATTAATCCATATTTTTAGCTTCATTTCAATTAATAGTTAATCACTTGATGAGCTTCCTCTGGTATATTCAGAAAATTGCCAGAAAAAGAAAAGGACCAAAAAAAAAAACTCTGCGTATTGCCGCTAACATTAAGCTCCAGAAAAATCATTTTCAGTCAAATATCTATCAATTAGACCGACATGAATTGCCAATAATTCAATTATTAAACCAAAAAAAAAAAGTGAAATTCAAAAAAAAAAAAAAAAAAAGAGGAAGGGAAAAAGAAAAAAAATGAAAATAAAAAGGACGATGAATTACCACTGAGGAATTTTTGGGAGGTGAAGACCAAAGAGCAGGAGTGGGAAGAAGATTGCACGAACTGTACATTTTCGCAGTACTCAAGTTAAAGAAGAACCGTAGAGAGGAGAGACTGCATGAACCGGACATTTCTCACCTGACATGGCATCCCCAAGACCTTAATTATATATATAACGTGGATTTGTGATGATGCCACGGGGATTACCTTAATGCCAATGAAAACTAACGACTTTGACATTTTTACCCTTCAATAATTGGCCTCAATTTTGCTTATATTAAAGTGGTATCTCATGAAACTTGGGTCCTAATTTCTTATAAAGATTTGCAATTGAAATCATTTGTGATATTAGTTTAACAAACAATTAATTTGAGTAAGAATCATAACGGATCGAATTTGAGGCACATTTATTTTTATAAATTTGAAACTTAATTAAAGATTCAATCGGTAAGTTCATAAATTGGTTGGACTCGTTAAATTCTCTCAATCCTCCATTTATAATTCTAAAAATAATATTAACTAATATTACTAGCAAAGACTAAATGATTTACAATTTTATATATAAGCTATTTATTGATTTTATATTTATATTTTAATTTGTAAATGTACTATATTTATACTTCATGCGTGAGTGTGAGATATACATTACACAAAGTCAAGCCTCAAAGTAGGGTGAACCCATTCCAGTAAAATTCGGATCCGGCTTAAAGTTCAACTGAATTCGGATCCAGTAGGGTGAATCCAATTCAAATGTAGTAAATATAAAATTAATTTCGAATTAAATTTAAATTAATCCATTGGCATCTAGCCGGTCCCACCCATCACTTTGAAAATTAAGATCCGTCCAAATTCCAAACCTATCGCAAACACGAAAAATCAAAGATGAATTCAAGTTAAACTTATCTAATTATTATTATTATTATCATCATTAATTTCGGGTTATATTTTACTAAAATTGTGAAAAGAAATTCATTTTTAGACGGTAGCTATAATATCTTAGAGCAATTAGGACTTGTAGGGTGACCCCCGGACTCTCAACGGACCATATCTATAATTCCACGGGCCACCACCACGTCCCCCACGCTCCTGACTAAAAGCGAACATGTCTTTTGTTTGCTTCGTGATTTGATTGATTGCAGGGGGAAGCAAGGCATATGCTCCGCGAATTACAAATGTTTTACAGCTCAAAAGGTTGAAATAAACTAAAGTTTTTTCATTTTATTTGATGTTGTTATAAGTTAAAATAAGGTTAGGACTATTAAATCAAGCAAACATAAGTTAATTACAAGAATATCTGTGAAAACTTTTGTTCTGAATATTATAGGAAGCGAACAATACATTCATCAAGCTATGATGTATATAAAATAATTTAAAGTATATTTCCTTTTGTAATAAAAAATAAAAAAGTATGACATGACTATTTTCAGTATGTCCGAGAATGGACATATAATTTATGTTTGGACAAAACATTAATTAAATAGAGAAATTCAAGACTAATAAACAATATATTGTCATTAAATAATATTAGATGATTTAGATAACGTTATTTTGGAAAAAAAAATAATCATTGACTTATTAAATTATTAATTGAGTCACAACATGTAAAATTTAATAGCAGACAGAAATTAAAAAAAAAAAAATCCCATTTGGTTGAAAAAGCAAACAATTATAAGTGTGAAAATTCTTGCAAAATTTTCATCAAGTCTAATTATTGAAATTTGAAGATGATTCAAATTCTAGAAGAAAATGAAAAAAAGGGGTTTTAATTGGGATTTTTTCGAACTTCTAAACTATATAAGCTTCTTGAGTTTTATGTATAAGAAATTAAATTTTGATTATTGCGGCCACTACATCCTCACACTTTTGTTTGCTTCATGGTTTGATTGGTTGCAACTTGCAAGAGAAAGGAAAGCATATTCTTGGCAAAATAACAATTGAAGTAGGTTAGAATTTTTTTATGATTTAATTTTTTTATTGTTGGTTGAGATAAGATTAAGACTATTGAATTATTCAAATAACAGGTTACTCCCAATAGTATTTGCAAAACTTGCCTTAATGAAATATATTTGTGTTTGGGTAAGGCTTATGATTGATAAAATTTGAAATTAAGAGGGTGTTTGGGTAAGTTTATAAGTTCTTCAAATAAGATATTTAAGAGCTTTCAAGTTGATAAAAAGTATTGAATAATTTTTTTGAAAAAAAAAAAGCTTATAAAATTTTAAAATAAGATATTATAAGCTTATAAGCTCTTTTGAAAAAAGTAAGAGCTTGTTCTTTAGCATTTTGGGCATTTTGTAAAAAATATTTTGGGAGAATGGATTTTTGGGAGAAAATTTGGAGAATGTGCCAAGCATTTCTTTTTGTTTTAGAAAAATAGAGAAAATGACTTGAGAATGAGATGATTATTCTTTTTTATTTTGAGAGGAGACAAACTTTATTGTAGAGATCAAATCAGTTGAATTTTTGTTTAGTTTGTGGGGTGAAATTATTTTTTATGTAATCTATATCTATATATATATATATATATATTTATAGTTTGATGATGATGATGATGATGATGATGATGATGATGATGATGTGTGTGTGTATATATGTTTGTCTGTGTAATGATTGAAATACGATTGTAATTAAATGATGTGTAATTAATTTATTTTAACAATTTATATGTTTTTTAAAATACAAAATGACATATGATGTATTATACTTTGTCCAATGTATGGATAAAATAAAAGACAACTACTTAGTAATAATTTTAAATTAAATTATAAATAATAATTGTAACAAAACAAATGAATTATCTAAATTTAACTGTATTGATTTAATAAAATAAACATATTATTATTGATGTTGCAAAGAGCTTGTCAGTCCGGAACTCCGGTGGATTAAAATGATATTGGGCCTGAGATCTGCAACCAAGAACAAACGTAAACTAACTGAGGTGCCCCGGCTAAGGCACTCCGATGCTCAAGTCAGATTTTCGGTAAGACGGAGAATATTTAGAGAGTGTATAGTGAATAGTGTATTTGCAATACCTTGAGCGTGGTGGTGCTGGTGGAATTTATAATTTGATCATGGTGTGAATTTATCCAAGTACCCTTATCAGGTGTGCTTGGGTTTTTCTCCTGTCCGGGGTTTGATAG
>JACGDI010005521.1:411394-456449 GCA_014898725.1 Jacaranda copaia
TAGAGCAGCTAATAACTGAGCAGATATCTGGGCTGAGACCTGCTCACTTATCATTTGCAACAGTTGGGATATTGGCAGTGTCACCAGCTGTTCCTGGGGGGCACTGGCACCCTGAGTAGTTGGGTGTTGCTGGGGGTTAGAGAGTGATGGGAAAGTAGATCTTCAGTTTTCCTCCCTCCTGGAAGCGACTCTTCCTGTGTTTACCATTTTTTTTTCGTTGCAAACTCAAGGTTTCCCACAGACGACGCCAAATGATGCTGCAAAGAGCTTGTCGGTTCGAAACTCCGGTGGATTAGAATGATATTGGGCCTGAGATCTACAACTAAGAACAAACGTAAACTAGCCGAGGTACCCCGGCTAAGGCACTCTGACGCTCAAGTTAGATTTTCGGTAAGACGGAGAATATTTAGAGAGTGTATAGTGAATAGTATATTTGCAATACCTTGAGCGTGGTGGTGCTGGTGGAATTTATAATCTGATCATGGTGTGAATTTAACCAAGTACCTTTATCAGGTGTGCTTGGGTTTTCCTCCTGTCAGGGGTTTGATAGTCATTTTATGCCCAAATCTCAGGGCTGTGCCATGTGGCACAATCTCCTATTTTCTTGGATAGTCACGTCAGTGGGCGCGCGCCTCTGCCAGAGTTGTTAGCAGAGTTGTCAGGGTTGATGGGAGCGGTTACATCCGTAGGCAGCAGTCACATCTGCTGCTACGTGTAATCATTGCTTAAAGGTTCAACTTATCCCATTTGCAGCCGGGGGTCGATTCATGTCGACCAAGCTTAGTTGATGAGTTTGGAAGAGGCCCTCAGGTCGATACGGGTCGACCACGGGGCTTCGCATACGTGCTCGATACTAGTCGACTAGACTGACGTTCACCTCTGGGCTATCAGCATAAGACCTTGGAAGAGGCCCTCATGTCGATATGGGTCGACCACGGGGCTTGGCGTATGGGGTCGATACTGGTCGACCAGGCTGACTTGCCTCTAGGCTTAGTGGGCTGAATCTTCTGAATCTGGGCCTGTGGGGCCTACTTGTGGAACCTGATGCATATTATCTCTTCTTGTTTGGAAGGTGTCCATACCATATGCTAGCTTGATCATCGACAGAGGCCCTTGATTTTGATAGACATCATGCAGTAGGGGTATATATGGAACATCATGATGGGCATCTCCTTTCCTCTATGATCATATCGATGATAATGTCAATACATGCACAACTTGGTTATGAAATGATGTACAAGACGTAGCAGAATCTGCAACAACAATCAAGTTAAGGTAATCCTCACCCAACTGTCCTCCAACATCAATAGCATCTTCCATATTACCTGTATCATCAGTTGGTGTCGACATTGCAGATATCTCGCGTAATAAATCATAACGGGGCTCCTCTAGTCAAAATAATGCGAATATGAAAGGTTGATCTGTAAAGGGAAAATAATTAAAAAATTGTTAGATTGTACTTCAAAAGGATACATCAAATAATTTGAATAAATAATTTGTTATATTGAACATATACTTACTTTATCAAACTTATCATGCAAAATAGGTGGCACATACATCTCTCTCGTATGTTCATTGTAGGGGTGTAAATGAGCCGAGTCTAGCCCGAGCCTACTAGGCTTAAGCTTAGCTTGTTTACTTATTCGTGAACTTGAGCTCGGGCTTGAGTGAGCTAAGACAACCGAGCTGGACCTCAGCTTGTCAGAATAGGCTCAAGCTCAAGCTCAGGCTCAACTCGTTAAAGCTCGATTCGTATGAGCTTGGATGAGTTTGAGTTTATATAAGCTTGGATGTGCTCCAACTTGTATAAGTCTGGATGAGCTCAAGCCCGTTTAAGCTTTAAACAAAATTTATAATAACAAACAGCATACCATAAATAACATTATAAAAATATAATTTAACAGTACCAATACAACTCTTATAGTTGTCAAATTCCAAATTACATATTTTCCAATCAAAATACTACATTCGACATCAAAAAATATTAAAGAGGCTATCATAGGATATTCCAAGTCTTCTCAACCTACAAAGACAAAGAAGATATTACATAAACAAAGTAATAAAAACAAATGTGCTCTATGCATTTGGGCCCAACTCATAAAAGGGAAATATTTAAACAGAATAATTGCACAAATTAAGCACCTGGTGAAATGCATGCCTTTGAAAAATCTTAATGCTGTCAACCAAAAAGATTGCACATGGTATGGGATGTGATAAGTGTTATTTATCAAATGGATACTTTAAAATCCAATCTAAAAAATTCTTTGAGAAATATGAAGTTGTCAAAGGACCAATGATATTCCTCCAGATTGAATCCTTCTAGCAAGATCTGCCAAGATAATTATGATTACATTATATTTCCCAAAACATAGGAAAAATATTTTCTAGCTAATACCATTATATGCATCTGCCGAACCCTCCAACTGCAACCTTAAGTTCAGCAACTATTTCACAATATATGAAGGCAAAGAAACTAATAACATACACAGACAATTAAGAGTTAGAATTTCAAGAAAATTCAGGAAAGGCAACAAGCAAACAAAATAACCTACTGCAGTTTTAACCAAACTAATCCAATCCAAAAAAATGTACTAAGAGTTAGAAATTAGAATTTCAAGAAATTCAGGAAAGGCAACAAGCAAACAAAACAAAGTTATTGCAATTCTAACCAAACTAATCCCATCTAAAAATTGTAATGAAAACTAAAAAGCCTCAATAGAATCAAACCACTTTTAAAATATCATTATGGTAAACCAAACAAATTTTATACCATTGTTGTAGCTCAATCGACCAAGAGAGGATCATGGAGGTACAATTACTATTGGTTTCTTCTCTTCCTACAAATCTAAGTGGAAATACGTTAAATTAACTATAACTCATATTAGAAGTATGTAAAAGAAGAAGGAAATATTTCTCACCTTGCTCTTCTTTTTCTTCACTCCATGGAGATTGTGTAACCAATCACCTCCACATAGTAACCTTTGCACTGTTTCTAGTGATAATAAGGAACGTTATGGATCAATTACTCTAGTGTCGGCACTAAATGTAGCTTTTGAAGCTACAGTGGTGATAGAAATAGCAAGGATGTCATGAGCCATTCTCAACAGAATGTGATACTTCATTGTTGACTCCCCCTTCCACCAACTTAAAGCATTAGAGGAAAGAGAATCCGCATCATGAATAAAGAATCTATCCTCCAAATAGCTATCAAGTTCTGACCTTTGAGATGGGCTATTCTACACTCTCTTCAGATACTTTAAGTAATCATTCCAACCTAAAGTAGAACTTTAACCCATCAAACTATCGATTTATGAACCTGATGTTCAAGCTCCCTCTCTTACAGATCCAGAATGATACTCATTCACATATTCTACATAAATCTCACACAAAACACTCCGAACTGTTGTGATGCTTTCATGAACATCTTGTTCTGAATACATATGAGAATAGGCAAACTTAAGGGTCTCATCTTGCATCTTGGATCCAAAATAGAACCTATCGCCATCAATAAGTTACATTCTCCCCATTATTTATCAAACTTGGTCTTCATCATACGAGTTATATCACAAATGAAGTCATTTTCATCTTGTGACTTATGATCCAACATTACCTTGACATTATGCATTTCAAATAAATATAGATTGGAAGTTAAATAATCATTACAAAAAATTACCTTAGATGCTTTATTGAAGATTGCCAAAACCTAACAAACTTTCTCCACTTTAAGCCAATCTTCCTCGCTTGGATAATAATAAAAGTTAGGCTCACAATCATGAAATCTAGAAAATGCCTTTTTCAACTTTGTTGCAGTAGCTAGCATCTCATAAGTGGAGTTCCAACATGTTTTACAGTCTAGAATGAGTCTCCTATCTAGTAATTGAAGTTGTTGCACAATCTTTGAAAAACTCTGAAGCATTGGCTCACTTTGATTGATATAACTAACGTTTTCATAAATATCTTCAATTATGTGTTTGATCTCTGAAAGGCCATCTTGAACCATAAGGTTCAAAATATGTGCACAACACATGTGAAACAACTTTTCTCCACATAATAACGTTTTTCTCCTTGAGAAAGTATCCTTCAAAAATTGGATTGCTGAGTTATTATTTAATGCATTATCTACTGAAATTGTGTACACCTTGTTCTCAGTCCCCTATTCTTTCAAACACTTATATATAGTATCTGCAATCTCTTTACCATGATGATGCGGAGGTGTATGAACAAAATTAAGAACACGCTTTTGCAAGCTCCAATCAGCATCTTCAAAATGTCCTGTAAGCACTATATATCCAATCTTTTGATTACTCAATTTCCACAAATCCGTCATCAAGCTAATTTTGCTAACACCCTTCAATAATGCCTTCTACTTCTTTTTTTCAACTTCATAAACATGCTCATAATCATTCTTTTTTGTATTCCAAGATATATTTTACCACTCAATTAATCCCCATTTCTGTATCACATTAAAGCCTTCCTCTTCCACAATACTAAATGGGTGCTCATGCATCACAATCCAATGAGCTATCCCCTCCCTCATTTTCTTCCTATAAAATCTTCCATCTATGAAAGCTGAACTAAAAGCACTTGCATCTACTTTGGAATGAGCTAGGGGGAAGTTGATCATTTGTTGTTCAATTTTAAACCTCTTTCGCAAAGTACAAGTTTCAAGGTGTCGCCCCAAATGACTTGTTGTATTGCTCTTCATACTAAAATATCTTTTGCAATGAACATATTAAGCTTTCCTTATGCCTTAAACCATTTCTTATTTTAAACTCAAGCTAAATAATGGAAGTCTTTTACCTTTTTTCTTTTTGAAATGGCTATCATTATCATCATTGCGTCCCTCCTCATTAGTATCATTATCTTCAGTTGGGTCAAGGGATAGATCACCAGTACTATTAAGATTCATCTTATCATTATTCTCCACCTCTATTGCTGTACATGAATTTGCCTCCAGCATAGATGAAACTTCTGGTGTGCTCGACATTGACATACCTAAGAGAAGAAATCCCAAAATCAACAAAATCCCAAAAAGAAACAATATTCATGTTATAATATATTAACACTAAACAAATAGCCATAATGAGGTTTATATGATCTAAAGAAAAGTAAGAAATAAATCTAGGAAAACTAATTCTAGTGAGAGTTATTTCATTCTTTAGTGGGCTTAGGTAGAAAATCTAGCAAAAAAATATTAATCTCTACGTGAAATCTCTAGTTTTCATGTGCAAAGAAGAATTAAACATATAAAAATTGCTTCTAAATAATGGCTCAAGTGATATTTTTCCATGATTGAACTATCTACCCTAAGTTGCAGAAAAATATATAACGAAAGAAAGTCTACATTGGAATTTTAGAAAATAAAAAGCAAAAAAAAGTGAAAACCAAAAAGGAAGATTAGTTGATAACATAATTTGTATTTGAATTGTCTTCTAGTCTCATTCATGCTGGCATGAAAATTTAAGTACATTGCAAAAAGTTTCCTAAAAATCCCTGTAAGCTATGAGCCCTTTTTTTTAGATATGTACGGGGCAACATCAAAGTTCACTTACATGGAAATACAGTATATTTGCAAATACACGTGAAGTGAAAAATAGCAGCTGAATGGAATTTGAAGCACTTAATATGCCTACATATATGAATAGATAAATATTTACAAATAAAGTTTAGTTGCATAAATTCATGGCCAAAAATATGTTAATCAAGAAATGATTTTATAAAATCTGAATTGTGGTCCCCTTTAGCATTACAAAATCCAAACCCAGGTACTCAGCAAATTACCATCACATATCAACAACTAAAATAATAATAATTAAAAAAACACTCTTTTAATCACAATGCTCTTTATTTGAACACACATACACAGTCACATCTACGTGAAATTGAAATTTTGCCAGTAAATTAGAAATAGGAAGCTCAATTACTTGAGAGTGAAGAAAGTAGAGAATTGAATCGATGTGGGTAGTAGTGAGCAGCAACAGAAAACACCAAGAACAGAGAAGAGAAATGGGAACAGAAGAGGCACAAGAAAGAGAAATAGAGAACTGGTGCACGGTAAATGGAATCGAGAATAGAGAGGACTAATGAGGCTCAACTGAGGGCTTTTCTCTAAATGTCGAAGAGAGAGAGGGAGTAAAAGATAGTTGATATTTTTGAGCGTGAGGCAAAAGGACTTAGGGTTTTTCTTTTCAATTTTGAAACAATTTTATTTTTTCTTAAAGATAAAAATATTATTATTATTATTATATAAAAATATATATATTAAAAAATTTATTTAAGCTCACGAGCCTGTCGAGTCAAATACTATTGAGCTTGGCTCGGCTTTCTTGACTGGCGAGCTTAGGCTCGGTTTAGCTCAGCCCATTTAAATTCAAGCCAAATTTGAGCTTTCATCAAGTCGAGCTTGAACCATTTGCGAATAGTCTCATGTCATTTACTCCCCTAGTTTATTGTATCGTACACTTGGGTACTTCAAGATTATGCTCATTATTTCATACCTATGCTTCAAATTGTTGAACCTCTCAGTAACGAACTCTATGGTGAAAGGACACTGGAAATGCTGCCTCAACTTATATGCCAGTTTGGGTATACATATCTAAACACACATGTCATTAGTTAAGGAGACGAAGGTGTTAGCATCTAACAACATGTGGATAAATCTCTCCTCCACATTCAAACCCCATATGTCGGGGATATGGGAAGTAAGAGCATCTAACGATCGATGTCGACTTATAGCACCACTTACATTTGCATTAATAATGAATATAATACATCTAAAATCATGTCACTCACTTAGTCAAAGTTACAATAGTGTCAGACTTAGTAATAAAACATAATTCAAACATCCCTCAAATGTTAACAGTTTTGAATTATCATTAAAATTCACGCTACTACTAGCAACTTAATAAGTACAACAACTGGAAGAATTAAAGCGACAAGTATAACAAAGATAAGATATCCACATAATGAGATGAGTAGTGATGATTTGGTGAAGCCAGCATATGTAGCATGTGATGGTCCCGAGTGGGTATCACTGCTAAATCCACCACTAATGTTTATATGATATGAGTGCTCTTTGACGTAGGATGAGTAGAACTACTAGCATCCAAATGACAATATATCCAGTAAAAGTACTGGTGTTACGCTTTCTAAAACTTTGATGACTCTGAGTCTATGAGCCAACCTATATGAAAGAGACTAGGTGATCCCCCCATTGGACATCTATAGAAAAATCTACCGTAATTTGCAAGTGTCTTGGCCATATATACCCTCATCGATCTTGCCTCACAAGCATATAAGAGAGGGTTACGTGTACCTATCGATGTTGACATAAGATACATAAGCTACATACAATACACACATTATTATTATGATAGATAAAAAGAAAAAATCCAAAAAATAATTGGCAAACACGTAATCTCATAAAGCATAATAATTTGTCCATTACAATATATGGACAAAGATAATGTCCCTAAACACATAAGTGAGTAATACAACAAACCATCATAACTAGTAGACATTACATTTGATGTGATACTTAATACATAAGCACTCATAATTCTACCTACTCCTATAGCCCGCGATTATGTCAAGTCATACTACTATTCCACATTTGCATTACTCTCTAATCCCTGAACGCTGATTGCACATTGATCACTTCATAGCTTGGATGACCTCTACGGTAGAAGGTATGCCAATCTATCTCCTACTTTGTGAGTGGCTCGTTAAAAATTTTACCATCACGACTGAACTTATGAATAAAATTATATAAAACACAACAAGCAATGAACAAATTCCACTGATGATCGAGCAAGAAGTTAGGCATGCCCAATTTTAGAATTGGAAACCTCTTTTTTAGAACCTTAAATGAGCATTCTATATGGTTCCTCAATCTCAAATGTGCATGATTGAACATCTCTCTAGGACTA
Organism: Jacaranda copaia; assembly: GCA_014898725.1. Classification (NCBI taxonomy): domain Eukaryota; kingdom Viridiplantae; phylum Streptophyta; class Magnoliopsida; order Lamiales; family Bignoniaceae; genus Jacaranda; species Jacaranda copaia. The sequence goes on from JACGDI010005521.1 coordinate 419,323, forward strand.
TTATAGGTTATAGAATTTTTGAACTCTTACATATGGTAACGCGATTACTTGTATAGTACGAGAAAGCATATGTAATTTGTAAAACTCGCATCCACAAGATAGCACTTTCCTAAGATAAGGAAAATGACACCTTTTAAATTATAATTACCAATGAAGAGACAACTGCTAATTGAATAATACAATATGGATGATTCTATTACAATAGGTAACCTGGTGGAGAAAATGGGAATTGTAGGTTATTTTGAATCGCAGTAAGCAATACCCTTGCATCATTAGCATTGCCTCCCATCCCACATTCACCTATGTGAACATAAGATCAAAACTGCATATAGCAAGAACATTCTAGCATGTTTGGCCCTTGTGTGACCTTTATACATTTTGTTGAGTAAGAGGGCCCCATACTGTGATGAGAGTGCCATCATTCATTCCTATAACTCTCTATATTATCACAAATATGTTATTGAAAGGGGCCATGGCAATTAATTTATTAATATTAAGAAGAAGTATTAATCATAGTCAAGCGAACCTTAAAGTAAGGATAAAATTCATGATTTCTCTCAATTTGTAGTGCCACTTCATCAAATTATGGGGAAGATATGATCTCAAGCGCCAAGCAAAATAGCGTATGTAAAACTCTATATATGTGGTGATTAACGGTGACAAGAAATGTTGGAACCTTTCCATGTTGTTATATTATCTTTGGTGTATCCTTACGATTTGTATAAACATGGCAACCTCTTCAATGACAGAGACTCGTGAAGTAAAAGTCTATGTTAAAAGGCCCTGAGATGTCATTAACTCAACCAATGCTTCAAATGCAGGTTTCTTCATTCGAATATTATCATAAAACCTCTACAGGTGTTCAATATTTTAGCTATCCAGTCAGCACCTTTCATCCAAAAGTTATTGCAGGGAACTCTTCCTGGTGCCAAGTTAAGGGTGATAATCTCCATGACAAAAAATAACTGCTCTGCTCCATCAAAAATGTTACTTTCTAGGGTGCCCAAACAACTATCACGTTCACTCTCTAGGATATAAACATTATCTCAATCTACTTGCCATACTATTGCATATGAACACATAAATTGTTTATTTAATGTACTTAAAATATACTCACATTTTTCAATGGAAAACATATACCAAAATGAAAACACTAGTGAAGCAATACTACGCAACAAACAATATCTTACAGTAGTACAACTCATAATAACAATCATCATAAACATCATATATAAGGTCTAGTACGACATACTAAAGTGCATAAACTAAACATATATAACATGAAACACGTAAAGCAGGACTGATAAGGTAGATTTGGTTTGAGTGTTTGACAAGCTGAAATCTAATAAGAGATGTGTTTTGGATATTTTTGGGGTCAAATTCTACAATCAACAATAAATGTCAGGCTAGTCGAGAAGGCACTTCGATGCTCAAGTCAATAAATTAACTAGATAATAGAGCAATGGAGTGAAAGCTTAAGGTGATAATTGTGCATACTTTATTGAGGGCTAGAATGGGGTATTTATAGCCTTGTCATGGTGTATGATATGTCTTTGATGCCCTTGTTTTGTAGGAAGGGCTATTATCCTTACTTGATGGCTTTCTAGTCTTACCCAAAGTGTGTACTATTTTAGGTAGCGCTGCTTTCAGCTATTTTAGGACAACGTGTTACACTAAAGATGCTTTCTAGCCTGACATGGCTGTAAAAGGTTATACTGTTGGTGGCATGTGCCATTAATGCAGCAACATAACACTTGGCAAGGCATTCATTGCTGTCGAAGGGCTCTCATCGCACCTCAACCACTCTAGTTGAGATGGACACTTCTATAGGAACATTTTCTAATTTTGGTCACCAAGCCTATTTTGGTCGAAGCTATATCACTCCAATTGAAGGATTGAGGCCACCTAATGGAATCTATCAACCATAGCGTGGTTGATTAGGAACACTAATATTCGCCATGATGGGTAGGAATCCAGAGGTTAAGTGGTGGTCGAATGTCTAGTTGGTCCTAAAAGAAATTAAGCTTAAGGGCAATTGGGTTGCTTTGGGAGCATTAGATTAGTTTTTGTCCCAGTTGAGTGTTATTGGGTTGGGCCTATTAGGCTATCCTATATCATGAGTCCCCCCACACCCGAGTCCTAATCGAGCTCGCCAATGAGAAAGAATGAGAAGTAGCTGAATTGCTGACCAATGGTTGGGTAGAATAAACTAGAATGGAACAAAACAAGTAAAACTTCTTGAAGTCGATGAGGGTTTAGCAAGGTTGACCAGGATTTTGGCATTGAATGCACCTATTACATTTGGTCATACGAAGTGTCAAGCAATAACAATGTAATAATTGCTGACGTTTGAGGTTCTAGGTATTGGGGCCTATAAATAAATGCAATAAAAATCTTTATTTTTACATTTACAGTATTGTGTGAGGTCGAATAGAGCAATTTATTGCATTCAGCCTTCTACTTCTAAGCATCTAAACCGTGTAAGCGTTTCAACCTCCTTGAGCATGCTTTTACTTCTTAATCTCAAACTTAATATAATGACAGCTATGTTCAGAGTTTTTAGTGATGATGAGGATAATCAGGGGAGCGATAGTGAGGCTACCAGGTTAGATACGGCTTCGACCAGTAGTGGGAATAATTCAACTAGCGATTCTGATAGCTCATGGAGTGATAGCTCAACCTTCAATAGTTTTAGTAATAAATAGGTTACCACTAGGGCCGAGGCTAGGCCGAGTGAACCTCCAATGTCCTATGGTTGGTTGTTTACCCTCGATCACTATAGTGAGATTAAGTTGGAGGTTGTAGAGGTGGACCTAAATACCCTTAGGCAAGTATGTCACATTCTTCAAGATTACGAGTTAATTGTCCTTGGACCTAAGGGTAAGATGCATCGACCACCCACTGGTCACATTACTATATTTGAGGATGACCTTAGGTGTGGACTTAGATTCCCCCTTGTCAAGCCAATAATTGACTTGTTGAGAGGTCTTCAAATTTGTATCACCCAGCTCTTCCCCAACTATTTTTTGACCATATACAAATTTGTAGTTTTGATGCTTGTCCATAATCAACCTCTCACCTTTGTTGATTTCAACAACCACTTTCACCTCTCAATATCCCATACGTTGAGAAGTATTGAGGAGTTGAACTTTTATGACTTGATCGCCTACCCTCATCGAAAATTCTTAGTGACTCTAGCCTCCTTCTTTGGCCAAAAATGAAAAACTAAGTACTTTTATGTTCTGGCACCTTGGGATGAGGGTTTCAATATCCCTAAAGGTTGGATGCAAGGGTATTTCAAAATTCCAAGGAACCAAACTCTGACTTAGCCAAACACCTTTGTATAGGATCTGGTTGAGTTTAGTCAGATGGAGGAACCTGGCTATACTGAGAAGAGAAATCGTATGCTGACAGGCTTGTCGCCCTTTTAGCTCAACCTGTCCATAGATGCTCAATTAAGTAGGTGTTTATATGTGTTTTTATTGGCTGTTGTATCTTTACTATTTAGACAAGTCATACATGATTTGGTTTTGTTGTTATACAGATCAAGAAGAGATAATCAGTCAAACACACACCTAAGCTATTGCTCACGTGGAGAGAAACCAATAGAATAGTAAAGGCATGGGGGCCCAATGAGAGACGATCACACTAGCTACGAAAGCTGCTGTTCCTATCACTGCTACTGGTCTTACTCAATTGATGTCTTTCCTGAGCGATAGTCTCATAAGTCCAGGCAAGAGACCTACACTCAAATAAGTGGAGACAACAGTCGATAAAGGAAAGGGAAAGGCTAGGGTGGCAAAGGGCTTCGACCTATTCAGGTATTGAGATGATGTAGGGCTCTTCGACTTGATTGAACTATCCTTTCTGTAGTTAAGGACTAAACTGGTAGTCCACAGCTCCATGTTTATGATGATTGCGGAGGAGATTGGGTCTCTACTGATAAAGGTTTTGATAGCTAGTCTATTTGCCTCCAAGCAGCAGAAGATGATGGAGAAGAGTCATAGCACAGTGATAAAGGCCTTGGCTTATCATGCTAATATGGTAAATATTTTAGTCAAGTAATACTTATTGCTGAATAATTCAAAGTGTTTTGTTTGTGGCGATAAGAATGTTATCTTTACAAGTCGGCTAGCTGGGTTACCATATGTTTTGGAGGTTGGAGTTGGCCCTCGACTAGGTAGATAAGACGCGGGAAAAGCACAGAGAAGTAGAAATGACTAAGGTGGAGCTCAAATATACCAAGATAAAGGTTGAGTGCCTTATAAATTTGTGAAATAGCTGGAATTTCTGGGCTACACCTTTTGAGTAGAGGATCAAGAGGGCTTAAGTTATACTCTCAATGAACAACTGCGTATGTATCCTCTAGATAGTACTCCTACGAAGAGGTCATGCCCTAATGAGGCTGCTCTGACTGAGAGGCCACCTACTACCTTTGCAGTTGTCCCTGCTCATCAAGCGAAGGTTGAGGCCGTGACCACAGAGTTTGATTTTGCCATCAAGAATGGCAAGGTCAATGTGGCAGACTACTTTCTGCCTGGTATGTATCCCTTCTTGGTCGACAAGGTAGGGCCATCTTGATGCTCAAAACATGAGAAAGATAGCCCAGCATAGGTGGAGAGAGATAGGCCAAGCAACCCTTGAAGTTGGGAACCTCATTATTCTAGTTTCCTTGCATGGTGTATTTTTGTAATTTTTATACTTCTGAATGAATGGTTTTTTTTTTAATGGATGGATTCCATAAATGTTATGAAATTTACATTTTGATTCATCAATATGTCTATTATTTAGCCCTTATTTTAATACTTTCCTTGCGGTTGAATGCTAATTGTCAATAGATAATGATATAAACAATTCAACCTTGGAAAAAAAATCAGGTAACACGATTTCCTGAAAAAGGAATTAAACACATTTTTGGTCAATTTAAACATCGAGCAACACAAAAATGATGAAATTTAACTAAGACATTTATATCAAGTTAGGGCATTTGCAATTAGTGGTTCGATATTATTTGCTATCGACTTTTGGATCAATTTAGGTTGCACTTCTTACAGTGGAAAGAATGATGTTAAGGTCGATCAAATTGTGTCGAAATTGATCCCAAGCTTTTGCGATGGGTTAAGCCATTCCAAGTCCATCATTGATCATTGCCATTACGATATAATTAATGTTTTTAGTGTATAAGTTGCATGATTTTTATTTTTCAGTTAAAATTGAGTTTTTGGTCGACTTTGGGGTTGATCCTGAATGATTAAATTATTTATTTAACGTGGCTAAAGAGCCTGAATGACTTAGCTAGTAGCCAATTTTTTGGTCGACTAAGGGAGATGAAATCGCTTATTTTCTGTAGTTAATAAGCCTAAATGTCTTGACTAAAAATTAGCTTTAAGGTCAACTACGTAGTTGACTACAAACAATTAATTCATTAGTTTACTATGGCTGGTGAGCTTGAGTGGGTGGCTAGAAGCCAATTTTTGGTCAACTATAGGGTCGACTATGGATGATTATGTAAGTAGACAGTTGTGGAAATGTGAACAATTTTTATTAATACGAGGCAGTATAGTGGAGACTTGAAGTCTCTTCATAGATAGAATTTCTTCAAACTCACTACATTCCATGGTCGTAGGAGTTTGCTGCCATTCATGTCTACTAATTGATAAGCATTGTGCTTTGACACCTTGATTATGGAATAAGGCCCTCCCATTTTAGGTCAACGTTCCCTATATTTTTCGAAAATTCCACTTTGTTTAGGAAGAAATCTCTGACTTTGAAGTTATATGGTCAGACTCCTTTGTTGTAATGTTCTATCATCTTCAACCAGTATTATTGTATCATGTTGTAAGCTTTCTATCGCAACTTGTCAATGGTTTCTAGGTCAAGTTGCCTTTCGAATTTGTTTCTAATTAGATTAAAATAGATCACTTGAGCTGTGTGTTGTATCAATTCAGATATGATGACTACTTTTGAATCGTAGACCAGGCTATAGGGGCTATGACCTGTAGCTATTCAAGGGTTGTTCTGTATGCCCATAACATATTGGGGAAGTCATCTACCTAACTTGCTCCAGTCTCTTCTAGTTGAACTTTGAGGTAGTCGAGAATAGTTTTATTTGTTACTTCGATTTAACCATTAGCTTAGGGGTTACCGATTGAAGTAAAATGCTGGCAGATCCCCAAAGGCTTCACACAAATTCCTCATGCTCCTACTCTAAAATTAGATTTCATTATCTAAGATCAAGATCTTGGGAAGGCTAAAATAGTAGATAATATTCTTACAAAAGAAACCCTTGATGGCCGCATTAGTTATTTTGGGAACTACCTCCATCTTGACCTACTTAGTAAAGTATTCCATTGCAATAATGATGAACTTTCTTTGATTTGATGTCTTTGGTAAGGAACTAACTATGTTGATCCTTAACTGGTCGAATAGCCACAAGACTTGGACATTTACCATTAGTGCCGTGGGCTGGTACAGCATGTTCAAGTAAACTTGATAGGACGGACACTTTCTAGCGAAGTTGATGGCATTTTTCAATAGTGCGGGCTAGAAATAACCATATCTGATAGCTAAAGACCATCCTCTAGAATAATTCCCACAAATGCCCACATGAACTTCTTGTAAGACCTCACGAGCCTAGTCCAGGATTAAACACCTTAAGGGTGGTCCAGAGATCGACCTTCTGTAAAGTTGGCCATGCTCATCGAGAGCGAATTTGGCTACTTGACCTCTAAGTCTACATACCTCATTCCTATACTCAAGGACTATTTTTTGACTTAAGTAGAGTTTTGTTGTATCTTGCCAAACAAAAGTGGCTTCTTCGACACTCCCCAACAAGTTTTGGTTAAGGGTGTTTATTGTGGGTTTGTTGATGACTAGAAATGTTATTGTTCTATCTCCAGTCCTTTTCATTGAGCTTACACACTTGGATAAGCAATCGACTCGCTCGTTCTTCGATCAGGGCACCTAGTTAAGGGTGAATTTCTTGAAAGACTATTGTAGTTTTTTCACCTCAGCCAGGTATTAACTGATGGTGGATTCTTCGGCCTCGAAGTTCCATTTGACTTGCTCTACAACTAACTAGGAGTTAGTGATTGCCACTAATTACTCGACTCTATGTTCTACTGTCATCTTCATGCTCGTGAAGAGAACTTCATACTCTGTCTCATTACTAGTTACCAAGTAGTCAAGTTTAACTACAAAATCATATTCCTCCATGAGTGGAGAGTAAAGCAAAACACCTGTCCTACCTCCTGAAGCAATTGTTGATCCATTGACATGTAAAGTCTACACAAGAGAGGTGTGGTCACTTTGATTAGGGAGGTCGAGTCTTTTAGTGACGAAATTAACTAAAATTTGTACTTTTATGGCCATTCGGGGTTGGAATGTGATGTTGAATTATCTCAGTTCAATCGCCCATTTGATTAGTCTCCTTGACGTGTCTAGTTTTGATAGTACCTACTTTAAGGGTTGATTTGTTGACACTATGATCATGTGGGACTAGAAATATGGCTATAACTTTTTGGCTACTATGACTAGGGTTAAGGTTGGCAAGCATAGGCAGTGATGAGAGGTATTATTTGAGTTTGACCTAGGCCTGGTCACACTACTCTATCCATTAGAAACCTAATTTCTTTGCATTTCTAAAAATCTTGAAGAAATGTAAACTTTTGTCAGCTAATCGAGCAATGAACCTACCAAAGGCTATGATTCTCTCGACAAGCATTACACGTCTCCAACTGTTTGGGGCGGGGTGATGCTAAAACTGCCTAAATTTTCTAGGGGTTTGCTTCAATGCCTCTTTAACTGACCACATAACCCAAGAACTTGGCCCCTCGAACCCCAAAGGAATATTTATTAGGGTTGAGTTTCATGCTGGATGCCCATAGTATTGAGAACGTGTGATTGAGGTTGACTAAATAATTCTTAGCTTTTTCCATCTTCACAATTATGTTGTCGACATAAGCTTCCATGGATTTTTTGATCTCATTTTTAAACATAAAGTTTACTAATCTTTAATAAGTTGCTTCTACATTTTTGTGCCCAAAGGGTATGATCAAGAAGCAATACACCCCGTTGGGGATGACGAAAGACATTTTATCCCTATCATTGGGTGCTATGAATATTTGATAGTAGCTTTGGAACACATCCATAATACTCAATAATTTAATAGCTAGCAATAGAATTGATTAGTAAATCTATATAAGACAGAGGATAAAGATCTTTAGGGCAAGCCTTATTTAAATCAGTAAAATCATTACACATACGCAATTTTTCCTCATTCTTAAAGACAAGTACAATGTTACAAAGTAAAAATGGGTATTGGATTTCTACAATATATCATATCTCTAAGAGTTTGTTGACCTCCTCTTTGATGATCTAGCATCTTTCAGCATTGAAGGTCCTTATTTTCTACTTCACTGGCTTGTATGAGAGGTCCATATTTAGATGGTGGATAATGATGCTGAGATTAATTCCTTGGAAGTCAAAGGCTTTCCATGCAAACACTTTGATTTTTCTACATAGGAAATCAATCATAAAGCATTCCATATGATGGCCTATGTCATTTTTTATCTTAGTGGTCTTGTTAGGGTTCCCTGGTTCTTGCTCGATTATTTTGAACTCACTGATGAGCTCGGCCTTAGTCTCTTCTAGCTTTCTCTTCTTGGTTGTCTATCTATCTTCAAGTTTTGCTATTAGGGTGTCCCTCAAGGGTTTTAGTTTAGGTCGAGCTTTTTACTCATTTGCTGTGATCGAAATCGTGTAGCACGCTAGGTTTATTGTATGTTGCATAGGAGTTTGCCTTTCTTGATGGTGATCGGGAATTTAACTTTCATATAATAGGTAGAAATGATGTCTCAAAAGTCATTCACAGCTGGTCGACCAATGATGGCATTATATGCAAAAGGCGCATCCACAACCAAGTAGTTGACCATTAGAGTTCTGCATCGAGGGGCCTCTCCAAATGATGTTGATAGATTGATAAATCCTTTAGGGATAATTTTCGAGCCTCTAAAACCAACCAAAGGTGTATGGACAGGCTCAAATTTCAACGGGCCCATTTTCATTCTCTTTAAAGTTGAGAGAAAAATAATGTTCGTGGAGCTACTGTTATCGACTAGGACCTTTCTAACCTTAAAATTGGCAATCTCAATAGATACCACCAGAGAGCAGTCCAATGTGTGATCAACTCATTTGCTCTTAAGATGGGTGAGGTTAACACCAGTGAAGGAAATTGGTTCCTCACTAGTTGAGAGCTGAAAGATTATTTTGACTATAGTGGATTTAGTTGATCCTAGTCTTTGCTGGTTCTATCTTCTAGCAGACTTCAAATCCCCTCCAGTTAGACCTCCTGTAATCATGTTAATAACTCTTTGAATAGGTGGGTGGGGATCCTAGGCAAGTTTTTTTTCTTTGTCCTTCTTCGGGCTAACCGACCTTTCTCTATAGAGAATCTAGTCAGTTTTGCCTCCTCTCTGTCGTGTATTCTCATCAATAAATTTTTTAAGATAGCCTTGTCGAATCAACCTTTTAATGTCATCATGCAGGTTGAAATAATCTTTGGTGTCATGGCCTTTTTGCTTGTGAAAATAATAGTATTTCTTGGATTTTCTCATGGCTTTTATCTCGACTAGCTTCCTGGATTTCTTTAGGAGGTTGTCATGCTAGATGCCGAACAACACCTCCTTTGTCAAGAGATTGAGTAGAGTATAGTCATGGAATTGCTTGATGGGAGATTGACGACCTTCTCTATGCTGTCAATCGTCTTTCTCTTTAGCTTTCTTCTTATTGACCTCAAGGTTGCCATATTTAAGTTCGTTTAAGTCCTCCTAAGTTATGTACCTCTCTGCGAGGTTGAGTAGCTCTTCCATTGATCAAGGTTGTTCGCACACCAAGGCGTTGATGTACTCCTTGTGCCAAAAGCTCAAGAAATCACATCGATCAAAAATGCGATCCATAAGCTGTTGATCTTTTGCACTTTGGTGTTGAATCTAGTGAAAAAATCACAAAGGGACTCTCTCTCATTGTGTTTAACTATGTACAAGTAGGTATGGGGGAGCTTCACTTTCTTTTGACCAGGAAACTGGTGTACGAACTTGTGGCACAACTGGTCATATGATAGATCAACGCCGGCTTGAGCTTCATGAACTAGTTGAGTACAATACCTTGGAAGGTGGTCACCAGCATCTTCATGTGGATATACTCGTTATGCCTATGCAATTGCATTATGTGCTTAAACTGAATGAGGTGTTCATTGGGGTTAGACGAACCATCATATTTGGGTAATTCGATCAGGACCTTAGTATCAATGATGATGCACTCATTGATGATCTCCTGGATGAATGGGGACTCCCTCTTGCGATGAAATCTCTATGTTCCATCATGGTGGGGATTTCTCTCGATGTTCTGAGATTTTTTTATAAACTCCTATTCAGCTACTGGACCTAGTGGGACACTTTATCCTATTTTTCTCAACTTGGGACATGTTCCTATTTAACTTAGGCTTTAAGCGCTCGACCTTATTGCGCTGCTAGGCTTGAATGAGTTAAGTACAGTGATCTACCGAGTTTGTGACCTTTTCCTGAGGGGCTGGTCGCTTTTCTTCTCTTAGGAAATACCCGAGATTAGGTTCACGCCTAGAGAGTGGCCATCTAGATTTTGGTCAACCACTATTCTCTTTGGGTGGTCTTTTTTTGAGATGTGTGGGTTGTAGCGTAGTACTAGCTATCGGTCTAGGCTGGGCGGCATACCTGTTCAAGGCGACAAAAAGTTGGGTGGATATCTACTCGCTTATAAGTTGCATCAGTTGGGATATAGTCTAGATGACCACTTGATCTAGTTGGGCTCTATACCTTAATACATCATGCTATTGCAGAGGCTAAGGAGGAGGGATTGGAGACCTCTATTTTTCTTTCTCTTGAAAGTAGCTCAATTGGTGTTAACCATCTTTTAATTGGGGACTCAAGTTTTCCAAAAATGCTACCAAATAATGAGGATATATTTAGTTTGAGTGTTTAACGGGTTGAAATCTAACAAAATTAGCCAAATAGTAGGTCAAGAGATATATTTGGGATATTCTTGGGATCGAGTCCTACAATCAATAACAAACATCAAGCTAGCCAAGGTGCCCTCAGCTAAAGCACTCTTATGCTTAATTTAATATATTGACCAAATAATGGAGCAATGGAGTCGAAGCTTAAGGCAATAATTATGTATACTTTATTGAGGGTTGGAATAGGATATTTACAGCTTTCTCATGGTGTATGATATGTCTTTGATGCCCATGTTATGTAAGAAGGGCTATTATCCTTGCTTGAGGGCTTTCTAGTCTTACCTAGAGTGTGTACTGTTTCAGGTGGCGCTGTTTCTAGCTATTTAGGACAAAGTGGTATATTAAAGGCGCTTCTTAGCCTGACACGGCTATAAAAGATTGTACTGTTGGTGGCACACACCATTAATATGGTAACACGGTGCCTAGCAAGGCATTCAATACAACTGAAGGGCTCTCATCACACCTCGATCGCTCTGGTCAAAACAGGCACTTCTACAGGAACATTTCCTAATCTTGGTCACCAAGCCCATTTTGGTCAAAGCTGCATCATTTTGGTCAAAGGATTAAAGCCACCTGATGGAGGCTATCGACCATAGCCTAGTCGATTAGGAACACTAATATCCGTCATAATAGGTGGGAATCAAGAGGTCAAGTGGTGGTCGAATATCTACTTAGTCCTAAAATGAGTTAGGCTTAAGGGCAATTCAGTTGTTTAGGGAGCTATTGGGCCATCCCATATCAGGGACAAACAACAATGAAAGATTATTGAGTCCATCATGAGATATGGGCACAAATGGGATGGCAATCACATGTACTCTAAAGACTTAACTCAAATATGCTTCTCACAATCATGAAGCTGGGTGAAAGGGAATGCATGGTGGTACTCTATAAAGTATTGATAGCTTTGGCAAAAAGGCTATGGGGAGTCCTTCCATACATCAGAGCAAGTCAATACAAGACTATATTGACTTCTCGGCGTTAGTGCCAATTTTATTTGACTTGGCATCCATCAAGTCGTTCCATTTGTTAAGGGCCTCAGTTAGACAAGTTTCTTTCTCCACTTGTGGTGGCATTCTTCTTCTACGTGAAAGACCATTAGAGATACTGGTTGTGTTTATCAAGTCCTTACCATAACTGCCCGACAATCCACAATGGCTACTTCATCCCAAATTCATATTGTTGTTAGGCATTCTATCCTCATCAGAAGGATTCATCGGTTGTAAAGAAGATTGGGACTGTGAACCCATCACCATGGAACCTTGGAACATCTATGTACAGAACTCATAATGTGGCAAGCCATGCTCGATCACGTGTGCATTATTTGGGTGCTCCTATTTCATTAATAGTGTTGTGAATATCAAACAGGAGAAATTGAAGGGAGCTAGATAAATGAAGAGATAATGAAATGAATGACAAAGGAATGGCAAGGAACATTACAGCCATCTAATGTTAAATTTGAGATGGGGATCCCCTCACAGTATTTCTTTATAATCCCAATAGAAACCTATCTCCTTAATAACTAGTTGGTGGAATAAACGCCATGCTATTTGGAATCTATTCCACCAAGTTTTACAATAAGGCACAGTGTAAGTAAACTAACCATGAGTACCGACATTTAATTTTTGCAAATTCTTCCCCAAGTGAAACTCAAGAAAGTACTATTCAACAGCTGACCATTGACAAACTCTTCATAGCAGAGCTCAACAAATACTATCTCATTTTCATGAGGCCAACGTGTGCTGCTGGACCTACCATGCCCTCAGTTGGACATGTTAGAATGTTGTTGGCCATGTGAATCCATTTGAGTACCATGACATATTCTAAAAAAAAATTGAATTTCTTATTATCATACCAATAGTACACACTAAATCATGTATGTTCAAGAAGTATACATCTAGCTTACTAGTGTACTGAAGATGTATATCATAGAAACTAAAAGCCTAATCTTATGTTCCATTTCTTGTCCCTTCTTAGTTTTGAGCCCAAAATTATATACCCCATTCTAATAGGGATGGAAATAAGCTCATTTGTTGATACTTTGTCTAAGTAAAATTTCAATAATAAATTTAAAATAAATATTTAAATAATAGTTTTAAATAATTTAATTGCATCTCGCTTATGGACATGGAAAGCTCATTTGGTGATATTTTTTTTAAAATATAATTTAAATAATGAATTTAAAATAAATGTTTAAATGACAGTTTTAAATAATTTAATTGACTCTTTCTTATACAGATGGAAATAAGGTCATTTGGTGATGTTTTGTTTAAGTAAAATTTAAATAATAAAATTATGTAATATATTTAAATAATTTAACTACATCTTGCATATAGGGATGGAAATAAGCTCATTTGTTGATATTTTGTTTAAGTAAAATTTAAATAATAGATTTAAATAATAGGCCACATTGTAATTACTATTTAGTTACTCAAATGAATATATCTCTCACTTGTTGTTATTTAGTTAAATAAAATATAATCAATTTATTTAAGAGCGTATCTAAGTACATCAATCTTATAGGAATGGAAAAAACCTCATTTATGTATATTTTATTTAAATGAAATTTAAATAATTTATTGAATTGATTTTTCAAAATTGAATTATAGTTTTGTTGTTGTAATGACTATAAGTTAACTGGTTCCTATTTATGTAAATATAACTCAAATATTTTATTTGCATAATTTAGGTAAATCTTTCTTATGCAAATGGAGATATGCTAAATTGTTGATATATTGTTTAAGAAAAATTGATTATATTTATTGTAATGATATATGTTAAATTGTAAATCCAATTTTCTTATTGGAATAAATATTATTATTGATATAGAATAGTCCAACATGCCCACAATAAACCCATTTAGCATGCACGGTCCAATATTACTTCTAGGCCCAGTTGGGCTGGATTACTCAACAACAACCGTCTGGTCGAGCGTACTATATTCGACCACATTCAATTAGAGGCTTCAAGCCATTTAGCCTATTCAACCATCTCTCTGGTCAACTACCCCGCCTGTTTGATCATAATCAACCAAATTGCTTACTTCAATGTTGATTTATATCCTCGCCGCATTTTATATTATAATAAGCAGTATGCCTCCATATTAATAGCGCATGACAGCCGGTACAATCTCTGCCACCAACCTTGCCACCTTCTTTGATAGGAAAACACCTATCTAAAGTACTGTTCACCTTGGAAAACAGGAGATGATGCCACCTGAAATAGTATTGGGATTGAAAATGACCATTAACCCGTGACAAGGACAAGAACCCTCTACACCTAATAGAGGCACCTTCAACATATTATACACCAGGAGAAGGCTATAAATACCTCATTGTTAGCCACACTCCAGGTAATGCCAAATACACTATATGCTTCTAATATTCTATTCGATTATCCTCTTTCGACCAGAACTAACTTAAGCGTCAGAGTGCCTTCATTGGGGCACTTCGACTAGTTTAATGTTTGCTATTGTTGTAAATCTCAAACCTTGAGAAATATATCTGTTAGATCCTTCAACCTCTCTGGTCGAATTAGCCCAAACACTACCCTTTTCACTATAAATGACTTTCAACCTCCTCGGAGTGCAGACAGAGGTAACAAACAAAATGATTCTCGACCATTTGAAAGCTAGGATACAAGATACTAACTTAAACTAGGTAGACAACCTTCCCGAATAGCTACAGGTCGTAGCCCTTACAATCTGGTCTACGAGTCTGAGGCAATCATCCCCTCTGAGCTCATTCAACACACAGCTTGAATCATTCACCTCCACCAGCTCAAAAATACATAAAAAAGAAAGCTCGACCTTGAAACTATCGATGAGCATAGGCAAGAAGCTTATAACATGATGCAGCACTATAGGTCGATGATGGCCAAGAACTATAACAAAAGAGTTAAGTTGCACCGTTTTAAGGTTAGAGACCTCATTCTTAAGAAGGTGGAAGTTTCCAAGAATGTTGGCAAGCTTGATCTGCAATGGGAAAGATCGTATACTGTTGTAAAAGTATCAAAACATAACACCTACAAACTTGCTAATACCAAAAGGGATGGACCATATACTGTTGTAAAAGTATCAAAGCATAACGCCTACAGACTTACTCATACAGATTTGGGGTAAGGCTGCAGATTATTATTGAGCACACGGCTTATTTTGCTCGTTTCATCAAGCCGAAAAGCATAACTCAGGCACTCGAGCTACTTCACAGCCTTATGGAATGCCTCATGAGCATCGTCGAGTAATATAATTACGCTCA
This sequence comes from Jacaranda copaia, assembly GCA_014898725.1. Taxonomy (NCBI): domain Eukaryota; kingdom Viridiplantae; phylum Streptophyta; class Magnoliopsida; order Lamiales; family Bignoniaceae; genus Jacaranda; species Jacaranda copaia. The sequence goes on from JACGDI010005521.1 coordinate 434,626, forward strand.
CATCGTTTGAAGTTCAGCTGTTCCTTGAGCTTGGCTACCTGTTTGGTCAGCTTGTCGACTTGAAGTTGGGAAGACTCGAGCTGAACTTCAAGGGTCCCTATCCTCTCCTCTCTACAGCTCCTCTTGATTTGCCAATGCCAGCTCCGACTAGCGAAAGATGTTGTAGCCCATTTGGCCCACTTAAAATATAAGAATGTCAGTGTATAATACAACTATGGAAAATGAATTTGATAAGAAATTATCGACCTCATACTCACCATATTACAGTCGTAGGCTAGTGCCCTGAGAGCCTTGACCTGACTCAGACCGATTAATTTGTGCTGGTTGAGTAAGAAAAGCCCAAAGATCATCTACTTCAAGGTATTGCCACCCGTCATTCTCCCTTGAAAGATGGTGGTTGAGTCAGTCACTTTATTTGTGGGGTCGATCCCAAAACGGGGTGATGGGAATCAAAGGAGTTGAAATAGCACCCCATCGCCACGCTTTCCAAATAAGTTATAGCCTGTCACTGCCTTTTGCTTTCCCTTATCACTCACTGTCTTTTTGGCGGCCGAGCTTCCTTCCTCGATTATCTGCCTTTTGCCTTAATCTACAAGGCTACTTTAAATAAACTCTTCTCATTGAGCAAATTGGGGCTTGGGTACTTTTTCGATTTAGGGCTCCACAAGAGCAAATGTTAATCGTATCAAGGTAATTGGCTCTGTAGCTGGTGCCTTTCATCAAGCAGCAATCGCTCGACGACATTCCTCATTCCTCAAGGCCCTAGCTTGAGAACTTATGGCCATTATCTCTTATTGATTTGCAAGCATAGACTAAACAACATGCATCAGAATCGAGCAGAAAGAACAACAATCATAATTAACATAATCAATGAAAATCTCTACCTAGTCAATCACCTGTGAGTAGGTCGAGCTTGGCCAACGATAAGCTATCTAACACCAAACACGTTTCTTCAATCAAAATTGAGGCCTCTATATGCCTAAATCTAACCAGATCCCTAATAAAGGTGTTAGGCCAACTATATGTCTGGTTTCCCGACATTTTCATAAGCCCCCTCCATCAACCCCTTAGAATGATAAAATCCCCTAGCCCCCAAATATAAAAAAGTGTTTATTCCACTCTTAGCCATAAGAAGAGGAATAGGCTACTAGAAACTTTTGATGCTGGCGTGCCGTGAGATAGTAGAAGTCAGACTCTTCTATATTGCCCGACTTTTGAGACATAGGTAAATGAAATAAATTTGAAAAGTTGGCAAAGAAGATAGGCTGGTTGAATAGATGTATCAACACAGTAAAGCTATAGAGGGTAGCGAAACAATTAGGAAACAGTTAGGTTATACAGACCTCTAAACCCATTAGGAGATCGACTATTGCTTGGGCAAGAGAAAACCTAAGACTACACCTCAACCCTTCCTCGAACACTGTTATGCTTCCCATAGGAGGTCAATGCATTCTACCCCGAGCCCTCGGCACCAACAACTCATATTATTCAGGGATATGGTACATCTCCATAATTCGCACCAGATCGGCGAGGGATATTTTGGAAGTTATTTTGTTATTGTAGACTGGTGTAAATAATCAACCCCAAGATGCAGAAAAATCGCTCGGGCCAGCTTCACCCCAAAACGTAGCCCTTTCTATGTTAGAATTGCTCAAGCTACTCGAACTCAAGCTAGCGCTCGACAAGCTATCAGGATGACTCTCACGAGTTATTTTAGACATATTTTCAACCCCAGTTTCCCCCTAAAATGCTACACCATCGAATCTAGTGTCCTCACTATCTGAACTACTAGACATTTTTGCAAAGAAAAAAAAGAAAAGATCAAATAGGCTGAAGAACTTAAAGCGGATATCCTAAAAACTCTAAGTATAGGAAAGATTTGGAGAGCTTGGAAAGTAAGAAGTCGATTAGAAATGATTTAAACAAAAGTGCAAATGGATGTCTCTATCCCACATATTTATAGGCATCTGGATGCGAGAACCCAAGCAGCAGTAATAATTACATTGCTGCCCCCCTCGCGCTTCGTATTCTATGATGTAACCAACGCATTAAATACAAAAAATTATCACAAACCCTGCTCGAGAATTCAAAAATCCTAGTTGTATATTCAAAAACCCCGATCGGGTGGGTAAAACCCTAGTTAAATGCGCATAACTACTGTAACCATCATTCAGTTATCTACTCCATATTCCTGCTCATTACTAGGCTCGACCAAGACCGCGAGTGGGGGGGACTCATGATATGGGATAGCCCAATAGGCTCATCATAAGCCCACTTAACATGCACGACCCAACATCACTTCTAGGCCCAGCGGGGCTGTACGACTTGATAACAACCGTCTGGTTGAGCGTACTGTTCTTAATCGCATTCAACTGAAGGTTTCAAGCCATTCAGCCTATTCAACCATCTCTATGGTCAACCATCCCGTTTGTTCGACCATAATTGACTAGATTGCTCAGTTTGGTGCTGACCCATATTCTCGTCGTATTTAATTTTTTTACAAGCAACATATCTCCACATTGATGGAGCGTGACAACCGATACAGTCTCTGCCACCAACTCTGCTACCAACCCTACCACCATCTTTGATAGAGAGGCACCTACCCAGATACTATTCACCCTGGAAAGTAGGAGATGATACCATCTGAAATAGTACCGAGATCAGGAATGACCATTAACCCCCTGGCAAGGACAAAAACCCTTTATACCTAATAGGGGCACCTTCGATATATTACACACCATGAAAAGGCTATAAATGCCGCATTGCCAACCATACTCCAAATAATACCAAATACACTATAAGCTTCTAATATTTTGTTCAATTATCCTCTTTCGATCAGAACTAACTTAAGTGTCGAAGTGCCTTCGCAGAGGGCACCTCAGCTAATTCAACATTTGCTGTTATTGCAAATCTCAGACCTTAAGAAATATATCTATTGGATCATTTGACCTCTTTGGTTGAATTAACCCAAACACCACCCTTTTCACTATAAATGACTTTCAACCTCATTAATTATAGTTCTTGCTATTTACTTAACAAAAATAAAAAGAATTTATTTAAACAATTAAACTAGTATCTATTTATTTAAGTAAGCTATTTAAATGGTTTGGCATATTGTAACTTGTAATTTTGTAATTGTATGAATGCATGTTCACTTTCGGCTATATTTTTTAAAAATTATTAAATAATTTACTTAAATGATTAAACAAAATTTAATATCATCTACTATGATAGGAACGGAAATAAGATTGTTTGGACCATTTTATTTAAATAAGTGGTGTGCACACCCTATTTCAATGTAATTAACATAAACTAAGCACTACAAAATTGACAAAGAGTAAAGAACATATGGAGCATCATGAAGTAAACATTACATATACCAAAAATGAAAGTAACATGCTATATTACAAAATGTCCAAACAATTCTTCAAAGGAATCATAAGTATAAACATTTAATTAATTAGAATTCATAATCTAAGGACAATGCCTATTTATAACAATACCCTTTCTACACTTAACAATAATGTTAAAACATAAATTTCAGACCAATATTTCTAACTAAAGACATAAACAAAGCAGCAACACAATAGAAACTTTGGAGTTAGCCTTCATTACAGCCAGATTCACATGACAAGGGACAAGGTTCAATAGATGCCAACTGAAAAGTGTGGGTGGTTCGATTGGGATCATGACATAAAAAGCCACTTCCCTTCATGTGCACTCCCACCCTTATTTTCAATGTGTTATCACTCCATATATACATCAAACACCTAAAATATGGTTTGACATAATTGCATACTCGACTTCACACACATGGACTAATCCCAAATGCATGAAACACACCTAAACTCCCTCCTCCCCTGTTTGTAGCCAACTACTACCACTCATGTTTGAAGAAATAGAAACAATTGCTCACAAGAAAACATTGAAGCACAAAGCCACCACTATTACCAGCAAACACCTTACAATAGCTGCACATCCAACTTATACCCTGAATAATGAACATAGAAAATGAGTGCTCATTGCATGTGACATTTTCATGTGGATAGGAAAATAGGCCCTCTCTAGAGTGGTTATAATGAAGACAGAAACCTTTACTGCTAAGTTGACCTATGAGTTAAAAAAGAAAACACCACATATAGATTCATAACATACAAGTCTCATTACTCAACACTTAAGAACCCAAACTAATGAGATGTAAAAAAAAGAAAAAGAAAAAGACCACATATGGAGTGATAACTTAAAAGACTCAATACTCAAGACTAAAAACTAAACACCCCAAACTAATGAGCTCAAAAAAACAAAAGAAAAAGGACCTTGCTTGAGTGATAACATAAAAGCCTCATTCAGCAACATTCAAGACTTAAGACTCCAAAGTAACTACCTCTACACACAAAGCCTAATAGCATATAGTATTGCACCAATACATTTACCACTATGTCATGGTAGTCAGTTTTCTACTTCATGAAAAAAAGTCACGCTAACAAAATGGCTGTAAAAAATAGAGGTAAATCACTTGCCTTCAACAGATAGGATGTAATGGGGACTATGGAGGAATACTTACTTCTCCACTCAATGGGGTGGAAAAGCCCCAAGCATGGCACCTTTGCAATAATAATTGGCATGTAACAGACTATGGAAACAACTTAGCAAGCAACTAAGAGAAGAAATGTGTACAAATCATACAATCTTTCACGTACAGGTATCAAAGTGTGTGAAACAATATGGAAACTTCCATATAAACCCCTAACAAATAAGCATCACAAAAATCATAAAGCGTTCAGAATCTTTCATTTGATAGTATTAACATGATTTACAACATGCCTAAGTAAGTCCAACAAACTAGCAAGTTTGAAAAAACTTATAGTAGAACTAATAGTAGAAGATAGAGATGATTCTTTCAAATATCCCTTTCTAGAATCAACATCTACATTACTAGCAGCCCCCAAAATGTCCCCAAAGCTCGAAGATGTTTGGCCAGCCATTGTGCAAGTGTGTGTAGTGTATGAGTAGGTGAAAAGAAAGTGATAGTGTGGGCTGTGTGCAATGATATTTTAGTTTGAGAAGTGTTAGGATATGTATATATAGAAGATATGTATGTAATAAGTAAAGAAAATGCATCCAAAAACCATGAATTTCTTGTTCCACATTTTTAAAGTGGATGTGATATCATAGGCTATGTTTGTTAGCCTTACTTAAACAACACAAAAAGAGCTTACCTTGTGCAGCATGGTGTTTGTCCATATCATGTGAGGAAAAAGTGACATTCACACTTCTCGATAGCATATAGTAAAAGAACATGTGCCTTAATAAAGATAGACTAAGGCCATGTATTGTTGACCAAAAAATCATAATGTAAAGATGTATTTCCTCAATCTCAAATAGATATAATAACAATTTGACATCAACCTTCTCCCAAAATTTGGTAAACATTTGACCTTAAATCCCATAATATCCCAACTTCATTAGTTAAATAGAGGATCCCCATATAGTTGGCATAAATATGTATACTTGTAAAGTCCAACTTTGAATAATTGAAATTGAAATTAAAAAAGCCTATGTTAACATATACGCATATAGGTGAATAGCATATGTACGACAAGACCCCTCCACCTAATTTCAATTCTGATAACATATCCACCTAATTTCAATTCTGACAATCACATATCACATGTAAGCCAAAATCAACACTTATTCACGCACTGGAGACATCCACAAAAAAGAAATTGGTTGATCCATAATCAAAACTATACAGTCTATGAAAGATAATCCCTACCCACATGCATTTGACCCATAAATAGGTACTTCCCCCAGACCTCCTCAACATTTCAAAGAAAACAAAATAACAGGGGATGCTCTCTTCTAGGGTAAAAGGGAAAAATATAGAAGAACAACAATCAATACCCATTTCATTTAAACAAACAAGGCAAGACACTGAGAATAGATTGGAAAATACTTAGCCTCAAATTGGAGCCCATGGAACCCTTTGATAAAATATCGATTCACCCCAGAGACACCAAAAGAAGGCATACACAATTTACAATAAGTTTAAACCATAACTAAAAATTATGACCCTCAACCATTGTATAACAAACGATGAACAATTTTTCATAGCAACCTTCAATCGATGTATAAGGAAGGTCTGTTGCTTGATTTTTTTTCTTTTTTCTTACAATGGAAACACAATCAACTGGAACCAAAAAAATGGCAAGAATTTTCGTGTTCTACAAATGGAATCATGGGTTTTTTTGCAAAGGAAAATGGGGGAAGGAGAGGGGGGGAAACGAGAATGGTGGGGAGAAGAGAAGAGAGGAATGGGGGTAGACAAATTTTGGGGGGTGTCAGGGTAGGATTGGGTATTTTGAAAATATTTTGGGACAGGGTTTTTTGGGTAAAAAATTTTTGTGTTTTGGGAGAATATTTGGAGAATGTGTACACATTCTGGGATTATCCTATAAGAGTTGGAAGATATCCTGAGAAAACGCTAAAGAACAAAGCCTAAGGGAACCCTAATTTATTTTTAAAATCTTAACAATTTTTTTTATTTCTAACCATTTTAATTACAAAATTACCATTATTCACATTTTAGAAGCTCCAAGATTTTATTTTATCCTATTTGTAATGTTCCCTAAAAAAATCTTATTTTATCCAAACACTTTAGCAACTTAATTTAAAAATAATATCTAACATCTTATAAAATTCAAATACATCTTATAAGATATATGAGCTTATGAGGCATTCTAAATAAGTTTAGCCAAATACCCTCCAAGTATAATTACATAAAATTAGATGAGTTAAATCATACTACCTATGGAAACAAAATATTCTTGCTTAGTTGAAAAAAAGACAATGAGTCTAGTGACATTTAGCTCAGTGGTATTAGTCTCCCCTACTATGTAGGAGGTTCGAGTTCGAGCTTGAGTGGGCTCATTTGTGCACCTTGTATACATATGATTTTGTAGTTTATAATTCAATTTATTTGATTTGAAAATAGAAAAATATTGATTTATTGATTAGAAAATGGAAAAATATAAATTTGTTGAAAGAATAAAAATTTGTTATTTATAATGGTCTCTACTAAAATTAAATTTGATGAAATCTTCAAATAATTTCGTCAAATTTAATTTTTAAGCGACTCAAATTTTATGAGTAAATAATAAAGGTGCTTGAAATTAAAATTTTTGCTTAATTCTTAAAATGTAATCAATCTTGAATTTTATGTATAATAAATTAATGAAATTTTTCTACAGCGTAATATATAAAAGCAAATATCCCATGACAATTTTTCAATATATATATATATATGCATATACACAAGAATTTGATTTTATTGCATTACATAACAAATGTTATATTTTTTTTTATAAGGATAAGGAAAATACAGGAATTTGGAATTTGTTAAGTTTCTAACAACTTTATATGAAATTTTAGTAATAATAAAATTTTAACACAGTACTTTCAAATAAAATTTTAAATAAACTCAAATTCTCAAAAAATAAATTACTTATGGTGTTTGATACAAATATCATGTCACACTTTTTTAAATAGATATGAATTTTTGTTATGTTTGGTTGCATATGAATTAATGCAAATAATGTTATATTTTAGATGGGTATTAGTTTCACATATAAAATGTAAGAGTAATAATTTGAATCTAATGAACGCGCAACATATGTGTGTATAAAAAAGAATATTTCAGTATGTAAAATATAATTAATTTATTTATTATCTCTATTTGTGATTTCATCAAAAAGAAAAATAAAGAAACAAATGATTAGCCACTGTAAGTCTTGAATAAAACATTTGTGGAATAAGCTTTTGATAAAGAAATATTTCTGTTAGCATACAAAAAGGAATCATATCAGGGCTTTTGGTATTTAATAACTACTGTTGAAACAATCTCTGAAGCCTTGGTGCCACTTACAGGCTTAAATAATCAAATCATTCCGGTTGGATCCGTGTAGCTGTGTGTGGACTATCCAATTATTGGGATTGGATTCGATCGTCCCAATTCCCCTGAATTCATCCTTCTTCTCTAAGAATTAACAACGGAACAATTTAGTAGCATTTTTAGGGTTTTATTGCTGATGTTCATCAGGGATTCAATGGAAGGAAAAGAGGAGAAGAACAAGTATAGTATAATTGTTCCCACCTACAATGAACGCCTCAACATCGCTCTCATCGTTTACCTCATTTTCAAGCATCTCCCGTGAGTATCACTCTATATATGGGTGTGTGTATCTTCGTTTTCTTAGATTTGATGTTTGTAGTTGAAATTTTTCTGCAATTCCCATGAGGTGGCTAAAAGTTTTCGGTGGGATCTTGGAATTTGTGTTATGATGTGAATGGTTTGTTTCTTTGCTGTTGTAGTATTGGCAAATGAGTTGCCTTGTTTTCGTTTGTCGAAAATTAGCGCCCAAAAAGGTGAAATTGCTGTAATTGGTACTGGTAGGTCTGATTTAAGATACTGGGTAGTCCTGGTTTTTGTGAATATGTGGGGCACCTACCGTGGAAAGTCTATATCGCATTTGCTCTTAGAGAATTTGGGGTGGTTGATTTGGTTTTTGAGCTAATTCATGATTGAGAGAATGCAGATGCCGGTCTGCTCCTTTGACCTAATAATGAGAAGTGAATTGAAAGTAGAATTTTGGGAACTTAGGTTATTCATTTTGTTATTTAATTCTTTATCAAATTTTCAGGAAGTTCAATATTTTATTTTTTGGTTAGAATTGGTATTCCAGCCAAAGGGGCCATAATACCACAAGTGATCCTCTGGATATGATTTGTTGGATTACTTGTATGTTCAAAGGGGTTATTCTGTGGATATTTGGGTTGCTAGCCACAATTATCAAACGCATTAGAGAGTTTCACACTCGGTCTCTTACAAGTTGTTGTCTTTTATTGGAGTAGAAACACGAACTATATTATTCATATCTGATGGTGAACAATTTCTTTGCCTGATTAATCAGGATCTTAGTTAATTAGCAATGAAGAACTAAAACCTTTCGTTGGTAGATGTTAACTTCTTATGCTGGAAACCATAATTTGGAATTTTGGAATAAAACAAAGGCCAAAAAGCCTAAAACATTTGGATTGTTGGCTATGTAATCCGTTCTTTGTATCTGGGAGTTGCAATTAATATTGTCTGGTAATGCTGTATATGGTGATAGTTAGCCATTGAACTTTTCATTACTTTATTGTGCTTCTAATGCCCAAGCTGATGTTTGTTGACATAATTTGCTTTCATCATGAAATTTTTGTGATCATCCTTATTCTGCCCATGTCACTGAGTAGCATGAATTACCTTTTCCTGAGATGGTGTGGTGAATTTATATTACGTTGTTATTTTATGGTTTTCTATGGTTTTACTAGTGTGGGAACTGAAATGATTTATAGTTTAGAAAGTGAGTTTGTTTCTGTTCTAGGACAGACTAGACTTGGTCAGTTTTGTAACTCTTTTGTGTTTTTGGATCAGGAATGTAAATTTTGAAATAATAGTAGTGGATGATGGGAGTCCAGATGGAACTCAGGAGATTGTCACACAGCTGCAGCAAGTGTATGGGGAAGATCGTATTGTAAGTTTTGAGGAGATAATTTTTATATATTTAGCTTATGATTTCTTACTATTCTGGCTTTTATTTGCGGTATGTTTACATATAGCGCTCTGGTATTGCAGTTGCTGAGACCTAGACCAAAGAAGCTTGGCTTGGGTATGTATTTAGGCATCCTCTATCTTCAAAAATGATGATGAAGTATCCTGAAGGTTTTTATTTCAGGGACGGCTTACATGCATGGCCTGAAGCATGCAACTGGAAATTTTGTTGTGATAATGGACGCTGATTTGTCGCACCATGTAAGTTTGTGCCATCAAATGCATAAAACAGAGAATTTTTCCATATCCTGTTACCTTGTGAATATTTAGTGTCATAACATATTGTTTTCGCACTGTCCTGAAGTATTCCCCCCATCCCCTCTGTCATGCTCTAATCTAATGAAAAGAAAAAGATTTCCTAGTACTACCAAATTTAGATCCTAAGAGGTTAATAATGTGAACAAACCAAGAAAATACAAGAAGAGAAAGTTGTCTGGCTGGAGTTCACCAATTAGTGTGACTTGGAAAACAACAACTTGATTTTAATTGAACATCAGACAGCAGTAACATTGTTTCTTCTTCCCTGTTACTTCATTTACTCTTTCTACATGAAATACTTCTTTTCTTTAATCCCATTGAGTTGAGTTTTCTTTTTCTTGCTTTCTTACAGCCGAAATACCTGCCAAGCTTTATCAAGTAAGTATTTTAGGTGAAGTGCTGGATTTTCAAGATCTTGATACCCAAACTAGGTGACAAATCTTTCTTGAGTTTAGGAAACAGATGGAGACAGGTGCGAGCATTGTTACTGGAACTAGATATGTTAAAGGTGGTGGGGTACATGGGTGGAATCTGATGCGTAAATTGACAAGCAGGGGAGCCAATGTCCTTGCACAAACACTTCTCTGGCCAGGTGTTTCAGACTTAACTGGATCATTCCGGTATTACACAACCTCAGCAGCAATTTAGTTTCTCCATCTCATATATCATCCATAAATTTGATGTTGCCTTCTGTTTTGAAGGCTTTACCGGAAATCTGCTCTTGAAGATGTTATAAGCTCATGTGTGAGTAAGGGGTATGTTTTCCAAATGGAGATGATAGTTAGAGCCTCAAGAAAGGGTTACCATATTGAAGAGGTAACCACAATTCTTAGTATATCTAATGTTGAAGACTAGCCTATGTACATGTGTTTTCTTGTCCTACTTCAAATTGACTATTATTTGGGGATGTACTATGGTACCAGGGATGTTTATTAGTGCTAGAACCAGTAAAAAATCAAAACACAGAGAATGAAGAGCATGCATAATTAATAACTTAAATAAACTTATCCTAGAACACTAATTCTAGACTATCTAGTATTTACTGAACCCAAATTATAATTCAAGAAACAAACCTTCATCAAATCTGAAAAGTTCCAGAATTTCTTAAATCTAAAAATACTTCCAAGATTGGATAAAGAACTCAAAAAAGACTCTTGGACACAAACTTAGGCTTTGTTTGTTTGTCAACTCTCAATTCATTTTCCAACTCCCAAAACTTAAATAAACAAATACTACACATTCCTCAATCCCACTCCCAAAATACAAAATTTATTCCCAAAAAATCCCTACTATTTCCAATTCCACACCATTCCCCAAAGCAACACATATTCTTTCATCATTATAAATACATACATATACTACCACTTACACAATTTATATATACACATATATAAATAGTTTTAAAATACTTAATTTATCCCACAAACCTAACAAAAAAGTCATTGATGTGACATCTTGTCCCCCTCCCCCACCCCCACCCCCACCCCCAAAACAAAAATAAACAAATCATGTTCTCCCAGTTCACTTTCTACCTACCTCCCAAAACATAAACAAACAACCATCATATTCTCCAACCCCACTTCTCAAAATTTGTTCTCCCAAAAAATTTTGGGAGATTGCCCCAATTCACATCCAAACAAAACCTTAATTAAAGACTATTGCTATATTGAATCTTTAAACAAGCCTAATTTGGAACTAAATCTAACTAATATTTCAACCTCCTCTTCCTTTTTTTTTTCAAATTTTTTTATCACTCTATCACTGACAAATCTTTGCCTTGAACTTTGAAGTGTTTAAAGTGTGAGAGTTCTCAAGCTTTGAGAATGAACCATTGAAGTTTCTTGATACGTTTATAGGTTCTTTTATGTAGGCTATTAAGAAAAGATTGAATATTCCTTCCCTTTGCAATGTTTTTCTGACATGTCAAGGTTGATTGGTGGCAGATTGAATTTGTCCATTGGAATTTCCTATAGTAGCAACTAGACATGGGAATGTCAATGTTTACTTCTTTCAATAGTTTGTTTTTATTTCTTGTTTAGTCTTTTTAGCAATACATGAGGAACTGGCCGTACATTTTTCACTGCATAGCTCATACATGCAGGAAGTGCTTTCTACTACTTCTGATATATTTTAAGATGGGGATACATGAACTTGGCCGCATTGAGCCAATATAAAAAATCCAATCACCAATTATGTTTCAGCTCATGGTTCCAGGATAATTTTTAGGCGCTTAAATTTAGATTACTTGATATCGTATAACAAGCACTATTAATAAATCAATTTTTTCATCTCATTTCAACGACAAACCAATCTCTGTCTTGCTGATTAACCATTAGAAGCTCCCTTGAAACAATCAATAAACTTAGAGGAGATGCATCTTTAGTTAAGTTCAAATTTTATGTCTGTCTAGACATTAGCACTCGCAGCAGACGTCTCTGAGTAATATATCCTTAGAATTTGGGACCTCAGTGCTGAACTTGTCTATGAAGATTGTTAATAATTCTGCTGTGATGTGTGAATCTTCAGACGCTGTTCTGCAAGAATGATGAGTTCCTTTACAAGAATGATGACTGTTGTGTGTTCACTAAACAACTGCTCTTTATTTTTATAGTTGTTCAAGGCATCTGATGATGTTCTCCCTGCCATTTTTGTCTCATTCTTGTGCTTGCATATCTTGTAGATCATGTGTTGATGTTCTCCCTGACTTTTTGACAATTCTGTAGCCCCGCCACTAACAATCTTGAAGTGTAAATAGTAGTAACATTTTTTGTGCTCTGGCATTGTTTAGAACTGCTCCATAATTTTTGTGTATTCGGTTCACAGTTTTCACTAAGCTAAAGGTTTTACTGTGTTTTGGCCTACTTCGGTTGTTGAACATCTAAACCCTAAACCATGCAGTTTTTCTATGTTTAAAAACTGTCTCATCTGGCATTTTATCTTCTCATAGGTTCCAATCACTTTTGTTGATCGAGTATATGGAAGCTCAAAGTTGGGAGGATCAGAGATAGTAGAGTATCTAAAGGGACTTTTGTACCTTCTGGTTACAACATAAAATGGAGTAGAAGTTGTAGATTGTGATAACCACTTCACATTTTACAGAGCCCTTCTTCTTCTTCCTCTTCTTCTTCTGTTTTGTTGTTTTTCCCCCATAGTTGTAGAACTTCTAATGAATAGATAACCTATTCTTCAATCTGACAAAGAAGCAAAACAATCCAGCTTCTGCACATTTTTTATCTTCTTAGTATCTGGAATCATAATTGCTGCCTGTCATATTTACTCTTAAGCTTAAACATTTTAGTAGAGGTCTTTGAAGTTCTTATACTTGGAGTACAAATCTACGCAACTGTAATGAGTAATCTGATGAGGTAATACAGTTTTTGCATCAAATATGGTTTGGTTTCAAGCATCGGCTTGACAACATATGTAGTTGTACCTTGGATGCGTTTCTGTTGGGATTTGGCTTGGAAATCATACTTGTTGAAAGATATCTGTTAACCTATTTGGTGGTGTGGTTTACCATGTTGTAGCAAGTTGGCACCATTCGGACAATGACTTTCCTGTAAGAGTTTCAGGGGCTGCTTTGTGTGTCCTTAGGCTCACTCATAGCATAGTCCTAGAAAACATGCAATTTTCATTAGTGGTGTTTGGCTTGTGCGAATGAGAATCCCCTTTGTTTTATTATTTTTATTTCACAAAAATAGATAAAGATCTATGGGATAATTATTTAGAAATGCATTTTGGTGCTACATCCCTTCTTAAATTTCATTCTATGGAAGAGGATCCCATGATTCTAAATCGAATCAAGTAGGTATTGAAAATTTCAAGTTTATCTATGAAAAGTGGATCTAATGCTATAATTGATTGTCGTCATATTGCACTAATCGATAGGGCTGCAGTTTTGTGGGCAAGTGCTACAAAAAATTTTGCATTGAGATCCACAATTATGAACTTAAAATCCATTACTATGGAACATTTTTACGTTTATGCTGTCTTATCTGTAAACCTTGCGTGGAACTATAAGTTGGTTCTACGGTTACTGATTTAGGGAAGATTTAGTCATACAACTTGTCAAGGCAGCAAGAAATAAACAACAAGAAGACCTATAAAGGAAAACAGGATTGCAAATAACACCATTTTCATTGAAGTCTGCAAAATTATGAGCTTTTATATTTGAAATCTACCGAAATTGTGGATGTTCAGTAATTTCATGCCAAAATGGGAAAAAAGAAACAGCATTAACTACATAGAAACAGCATAAATCAACCAAACTAGAAACAACTGCAAACCAGAATCCTCATTACTGGATAATGAGGGACGTATATTGTCTGGCTATTAGCCACATAGCCTCAAATCCCATAAATGTTGTAAAAACTGCAAACAATCCTACTAATTTTTTGAACTATTAAGAAACCACATTTGCCATCATAAGCAAACCTACACATTTCTTTAAACATGTAAGAATCGTCAAAAGAGCACACAACCTTAAGTCTTCCTAACCCTTCTAAGTCCCACTTTCCTCTCAGTAACCCCAACTGATTTCTCAACATGCATCACCATGGGCAATGGGGGCTTCTTGTTCTCCTTGCTAGTGCTACTCCTCAGTGAATACCTTGGTGTCCGAGCCTCCCTCCTCTCTGCCACTGGAGTGGCGGCAGCCACCACTGCCGCGGCAGCTGTCTTCAACTTGGTGGGCTCTCTTTTCTTTGCGGACTCAACTCTAACACCAAGATCATAACCAGGCTTCTTCTCATATCCCTCCATTTCACCCTTTTTTCTCTTCAGCCTCTCATTTCTTCTTGCAGAATACTCATCATAAAATCTCCCTCTCTCAAATAAAGGGCTTCTCTGAGCACCAAAAACACCAGCACCAAAGGCGGTATCAGATCTGGTCCCAAGTTCTTGGTGCACCATTTTGGCCAGAGCCCTTAATTCACAAGAAATGGTGTGGTACTCAGGCCGAAGCTCTGATTTTTCAACACCCCAACTGCGGTTAGGCAACTGGGATTTTGTCAATGAGCCTGTTAATCCACATCAAACTCAAGAAAATTGTAGACCAGAATCAAGAAAAGAGCAAAGTTATCCATCCAAATTCCAGAAACTTTAAGAAATGCTTGTTCTACCAAAAGTTTGGTAAACGTGGGAAACAGGAGATCACTCATCTTAGGTGGGCTTACAAATAAATTAAGACCCACAATTTTTATTTTTATGTTCATAAAAAAAAAGCGAACAAAAAACACAAAAATGCATTCACATATAAAATTCTATATTTATCAAGGGAGGGCACAATCATCCGTTCAAATTCAAGAAATGCTTGTACTGCTACTTAAAGGTCTGGGGAAGTTGGAACCAGAGAGCACTCATCTTGAAGCGGTCTTACAGATAAATTAAAACCTGTAAATTTAACTACGCAGAGAAAAAGGATAAAGAAGCATTAAAATAGGTCTATTTATATTTCTGTGTTCTCCGAGACTCTTGAAAATACCTGGTGGGGTGTGGATGTTGTTACTGGCTGTGGGCTGAAGGGCTTTACGCCGCGGCCGCAGCCGAATCGGAGATCTTGCGAGAGGGGGTTTTCCATTTGATCCCAGCATCATTTTTGACATGAAAATGGAGCCAATTAATCCCGAACACACCCTAAAAGAATTATAAATCCTGAAAAAGGAGAAAAGGAAGAGGAGAGACAGTAGATAAGATGGTAAGTTTGAATCTGTAGAAGGGGTTTGGTTTAATTTTTTAAAGTTCTTGAAACAGTTTAAGCGAATTTTGTCTTTGGCCTTTATTAGGATTCATCGGTTTGAATTTTTCAATTAGGGGGAGCGTCTCCAACGGTCATATTCTTGATGAGACGGCTGCACTTGAGTTATTTGGAAATGGGTGGTGATGTCCCACTTAGATGCTGATTTATTATTATGGCAAAATGACAAGGCCGTATGTTGATACTTATTTTGGAGAAAATTCTTACCGAATTAAGGTGTTATATACCTCGATCAAAAAATTTTGAGGATGATGTCTGGTGGGTGATGAGATTTATATTGTGATTATATTAATAAATTCATACCATTTAATTTGAAATACTTAACGCAAAGACACATAGACATCTAAAATTTTAATATTTTATTTATAAACTTTATTTCACATTTTATGATGCATGGACGCTCTACTATTACTCACAATTCACACACACTTTCAGATGCATCCAGAAAATTTAGAAAATGTACCGAAATTTATACTGTTAATAAAATCTCTATCATCTTTTTAATATGTCTTACACTTTTTCTGAACTACCTTATTTTTAATGTCTCAACTGCCATCTTACTACTACCACATTATATATACACAAACCATTCATGAAAATTAGGCACATTCCTATTTCTATGCGAATAATTCTATCTTTTTTAACTTCTTATTGTATGTATGTCTTCTTTTATTTATGTGTTATGCTATTTTATTTTAATTTATTTGTGTAAATTTCACTTGAAGTTTATTTAACGAACACAACTATCCCAACTTTTAAATTTTATTATTGTCAATTTTATAGTTTCAAATATGCATTGATTTATTTATATACATCCATTATACCATTAAATGCATGTGTATTGAGTGTCCAATGACTGCTAATATTAATAAACATATCATAATAAGAAAATGCTTGACTAAACTCTATAATTTTTACTTTATCACACGGTAACAAAACTCTCCGTAATTTTGAAAATAACTCAAATAAAATTCTATACGCTTGAGATAAAATTGAAAAAAGTGACAAAAATATTGAAATAACTTCCATTTGATCTTTTTCAACTTTAACCCTCTAAAAGACATTTATATATTAAAAAGAATTAGTATAATAATATACTATGTTTAAGGGCAGAAATGAGAAAATATTTTGGATAGTTTTTACTTCGACTTTTTTTTATTTGAGAGAGAGAGGATTACAAATGACAAATTATTATCTTTTCAACAAATCAATAATTTTCAATTCTCAAATTCAACAAATTAATATTTTTCGATCCTCAAATCAAATAAATCAAAATATAAACTACACACAATGCACATTATGTGCTCAATGCATTCATTTTGGGTCGAATACAAAACCTCCCACATAATAAAGGAGATGAATGCCACTTGGACTATAAGCCACTGGACATTTTTACATAAACTTTTAAACAATCCAAATTTGATCTCAAAATGTGATATTAATATTTTCAAATAGAAATTATTTCAATATTTTTGTCACTTTTTTCAACTTTTACCCTTTAAAAGAAATTTAAATATTAAAAGAAATTGTGCAATAATCAACTATAGTTAAGGATAGACATAACAAAATTTTAAATTGGGTAGTTTTTACATTAACTTTTAAACAATCCAAATTGTTCTCAAGATATATTATTTTCAAATAAAATTATGGGTATAATCGTAATTGATCATTTGAAAAGTTATACAAGCCACATTTCGATTCTCAACATTGAGAATAAGTTCTTCAATTTTCCGTGTGAATGAAATTTCAACATTATACTTATGTTACGGAAAAAGAAAATCCCTCTCACCAAATTGCCATTTACCTGTAATATCCTTATAAAATAGAAAATAAATTTAAATAAATTTTCAATTACTATCCATTAACTAGAGTATTACTCTCTTTGCTAAATATCCTCTCTATTCTTCATCTCTGCAATATCCGTAGCTTCTTTTGCCAATAATTCTCCTCGCCCCCACTATTCGTAACTCATTCCCAATTGGTTTGGGTCGTTTAAGGTTTTCCGTGTGTTGGTGTCAGTGAATAAATATATACTTTGATTGAAGGGAATCATGGTTGGATTTCGATTCACCCATAAGTAGGTTACTGACTTTTTTACATCACACTCTAATATGCCTGTGGGTTTATATTATTTTAGTATCCTATGTTTGCATATGTGCTTATACTCGAAGTTGGTGCCTATCTAGTACTTACTTGATTAGTTTAGAATCGATTCTCGAGGACTAAATTGGTCCTTTTAGGAATATAATTGTATTAGTGCATCTTGTTCTTCCGTATTTATTTGATAGTTGATTGATTTATTTTAAATCTTTTGGGTTAAAATTCATGTGATGGAAAAAATTTATTATTTTAATTTTTATTATAGTGAAGGCAAAATTTACCCCAAAAAAATTACATTAGAAATCATTTATGTGTACAGGGATCGCATGCGACAACCGCGCCTAATTAATTTTTCTAAAATGCAAATATTCTCTCATTAAAGTTTTGTTTTTGTTACATAGAAATGAGAAGAAAATGAGATTTAAAAAATGCAAGCTCCGAGATTTAAAAAATGCAAGCTCTTGCTAGTTTCAAACTAGCAAGTTCTAAATAGAGATTAATTACACAAGTTTAATGTAGATCCATCTTTTAATAATTCAAATTTTGAGTTAATAAATAAAGAAAATAATTAATGTAAGAGATCCTATATATATATATATATATATATGTCACCATAACGATTTATATAAGAAGATACACTTTAAAAACATACGAAAATGTAATTGAGGCATAATCAAATGGTGTTAAGGATGTTTTAGCGCAAAGAGTTACCAAACTTGGACAAGCATGATTACAAATGTTTTTTCTACTTAACCTCTTAGAATATCTCCTCATCCAACCCCTATTACATTAAGAATGAGTGAAAAATCTTGAGTTGATCTTTTTCAAGTAATTAAGACTTTTTTAAACCCAAAAATCATTACTGATCAAGAAATCGAGAAGGGCACCTTCCAATGCAAAAAGTTTAATGCGCATGAGTGTGAAAATACCAAATAATGTAGACCAAATCACATTAATAATCAAGAATTATTAATAATTTTACTAATCAAATGATCCAAGAATAATTAATATTAATTAAGAAATGGATAGGGATATCCTCCAATGCAGAAAATTTTATCGTATGAGTGAAAATATCAATAAATAATTAAGAATTATTAGTAATCATTAGATAAGCAAGCAATCCATAGGAATCATTAGTAATCAAGAAATTGAGATTAGCCCTCCAATATGGAAAATTTTATATGCATGATTGTGAAAACATCAAAAAATATATATAACTTCACGTTAGTAATCAAAATTTATTAGGAATAATTAGGAATCAGATAATTGATAATCAAGCATTATTAGTAATCATTAGTAATCAAATAATTAATAATCAAGGCCTATTAGTAATCATTCATAATCAAAAAATTCAAGAATCATTATTAATCAAGAAATGGAGAAGGGTACCCTTAAATGCAGAAAATTTTATATGCACGAGTAATTGAGTGTGAAAATATTATATAATATTAATCACATCACATTATTAATCAAGAATGATTAGTAATCATTTGTAGAATCACTAGTGATCAAGAAATGGAGAGCGCTACCTCCAATGTGGAAAATTTCACATGCATGAATGTGAACATACCAAATAATATTGATCGTGCCACATTAATATATTAATTAAGAATTGTTAGTAATCATTTAGTAATCAAATAATCCAATAATCATTAATTAGTAATCAAGAAAATGGAGAAGTGTACCCTCCAATGCTGAAAAATTTTATATGCCTGTGTGAAAAAGACAAATAACATAAATCGCATCACATTAGTAATCAAGAATTATTAGTGATCAAATAATCCAAGCATCAACAATTGAGAAATGGAGAATGGAAGAAGCATAACCAATGCAGAAAAAAATTTATACGTATGGGTACAAAAATATCAGATAATATATATTGCATTACATTAGTAAAAAATTATTAGTAATCACTAATAATCAAATAATCCAAAAATCATTAATAATCAAGAAATGGAGAAGGGTCTATGGAATAGATTACGTCACATCAATGATAATTAAATTAACATAACATATATTACAAGAAAAATCACATTTAGAGGTTTTAAAAAGTGCCACTAAAAAAATATTATAGTGGCAATTTTATATTTAATGATATTGTTTAAAAATGCCATTTATAGTGGTATACCTAAAGGTATAAATGTCATTACTTTACCTCTATTATAATATCACTAAAATGCATTAGATGATACGTTAAAATATCGCAAAAAATACATTAAATAACATGCTAAAATGTCATTAAAGATAACTTGAAATGACACGCTAATATGCCACTAAAAATGCATATAGTAACATGTTAAGACACCACTAAAATTCCTTTAAATGGCGAGATAATACACCACAGAAAGTACAATAAATTACATGTTAAAATATCATAAAAATAATTTTAAATGACATGCTTACTTACCACAAATAATAAATATAATGACGTTAAAATGCTATAAAAAATTTCTTTAGATGATATATTAACATGTCATAAGAAATTAATTAACTAACATATTAAAGTAAATGTCAATATATATATATATATATTTTTTTTTTGAATGACATGCTAATCTACATTCAATATTTCATATCTGAGACTCCAACATACCCCAATTATTTTATATAAAACTTGAACTTGAAACCATCTATTTTAAAAAATATAAGTTTACCATCAAGCCACATATCAAATGTTCAATATATAGAGTCAAAAGTATTAATTTTTTTAATACTTTAAAAGTCTATTTTTTGAATTATTTAATATATGAAGAAGTATAATCAATGCAGAAAAACTTTATATGTATGGGTACAAATATATCAGATAATATATATTGCATTACATTGGTAAAATATTATTAGTAATCATTAATAATCAAATAATCCAAAAATCATTAATAATTGAGAAATGGAGAAGGGTCTATAGTATAGATTACGTCACATCAATAATAATTAAATTAATATAACATACATTACAAGAAAAATTGCATTTAGTGATATTAAAAAATACCACTTAAAAAGTATTATAGTGACAATTTTATATTTAATGATGTTTTTTAAAAGTGCTACTTGTAGCGGTATGGCTAAAGGTAGAAATGTCATTAATTTACCTCTATTATGATATCATTAAAATGCTAAATGTATTAGATGATACATTAAAATGTTACAAAAAATACATTAAATAGCTAGCTAAAATGTCACTAAAAATACTTTTAAATGACATACTAATATGCCACAAAAAATGCATGTAGTGACCTGTTAAGACGACACTGAAATTCCTTTAAATGACAAGATAATACGCCACAAAAAATACAATATATTACATGTTAAAATTTCATAAAAATAATTTTAAATGACATGCTAACTTACCACAAAAAATACATATAATGATGTTAAAATGCTACAAAATATTTCTTTAGATGACATATTAACATGTCATAAGAAATTAATTAACTAACATATTAAAGTAAATGCCAATATATATATATATATATATTGAATGCCATGTTAATCTACATTCAATATTTCATATCTGAGACTCCAATATGCCCCAATTGTTCTGTATAAGAACCTGAAACCATTTATTTACAAAGAAATGAGTTTACCATCAAGCAACATATCAAATGTTCAATATATATAGTCAAAAATATTAATTTTTTTTAATGCTTTGAAAGTTTATTTTTTGAATTTAATATATGCTTGAACTTATTATATTAAATAACACTTGAAAATGTGTGAGAGATTAAATTTAGAAATAGAAAATATTCAGAAAAAGCATAATATATAGGAGAGAGAAAAATGGGCAAAAACTTAAATTTTGATACTTTTTAAAAAATATGGTTAATTTAGTTGATACATTAAAGTATATGAAATAGGTAATTTAATCAATACATGAAGATAAGTGATATGGAATAGTCCAATAACACTCAACCACGCTGGGGATAGGACGTGGAATAGCTCAGATATGGGATAGTCTAATAACACTCAACCACGCCGGGGATATGACATGGAATAGCTCAATTACTTGTCGAGCCCAGCCCATAGGCAATCGACCAAATGTTAAACCTCCCTCAAGCCAAC
>JACGDI010005522.1:3564-14109 GCA_014898725.1 Jacaranda copaia
GAAAGGAGGATTATCTTTTGTGGCCTGACAAAGAATCTCCAATTTGGAAGAAAGTCTAAGAAATAATAATGTTTTTTTGCCTGCCTATTCTTGGTCTGACAAAATTGTTGTTTTTATAATGAGTTTTTTTTCTAATTTTCTTTTGATTTAATTCATTTTTTAGGATTTATGTTCTTTAATTTTCTTCTAATTGAATTAGGGTTTAATATTAAAATGAAATAATTTTTAATTTTTTCTGATTGAATTCATTTCTTGGAGTTTATTTTCTTTGATTTTGTTTTGATTGAATTAGGGTTTAATATAATGAAAAGAGGGTTTTTAATTTATTAAAATTAATAAGATTAATTTGATAATTGAGTGTTGAAAGGGTAATGATTTTTATTTTATTTTTTACAATTTAATTTTAAAAAAAATAACTTCATTGAAGAATTATGAAAAAATCATGATTTTTTACTTTATGATGATTCAAAAATTAAAATTAAATTAAATCAATATAAATACTTAAAAATTAAATACGTGATAACAAGTCAAAATTATGGATGTGGAATCTTAAAAGATCCGAAGAATATGTTCCAAAACATGTGTTTAAGGGATAAAAAATATTTAGGAGAATGGGTACATCAGGACAAACACATACTGACAGAGTGTAGCCAACTAATTACTTCTGGTAAACATATTATTTAAGAGAAGTCTGCGATGAGAATAGCGTTCTGAGTTAAAAAATAGTACAAACTCAGTTTACAATTTCATTTATTTCTCGAACATAACAATTTATTCAACTCGCAATTCTGACTCAGTGGTCATTAATCCTCAGAGATTATAATATATTCAGAAATTTTAATTGATCTTTTTTCAAATTTTGATCAGAGGTTTTCTTTATCATCGGTAAATTAGAATTCCATCCTTCGATCCCTTCATTTCAAACAGATTCAACAACTTGCAATAAACATGCTGGGTTTCCAGCAGCTACAAATTGATGAATTTCTTTCGAATCCTATTCTGGTTTTTCTTTCCAGTTTTTTCTTAGTATGCTTTCTCAGGAAACATGTCTACAAGCTTCATAGCAACAAAAATCCACCACCATCGCCGCCAAAGCTACCGATCTTGGGAAATCTTCACCAACTGAGCGCATTGACTCACAGATCACTCCAATCCTTAGGTAGAAAATATGGGCCGCTTATGCTTCTCCACTTCGGCAGCCGGCCTGTGATCATTGTACAATCAGCCGCGGCAGCTGGTGAGATCATTAGAGCACATGATCTGATCTTTGCCAATAAGCCCGAATCAAAAACCACAAGGCGACTTTTCTACGACCTGAGGAACATATCAGTTGCACCATATGGTGAATATTGGAGGAAACTGAAAAGCATTTGTATTCTCCAGCTTTTGAGCAACAAAAGGGTCCAATCTTTCCGTTCCATTAGGGAGGAAGAAACGGCCCTTTTGGTGGAAAAGATCAAATTATGTTCTTCGCCTGTGAACTTGAGCGAACTGTTTATATCGCTAACTAATGATGTGATCTGCAGATCGGCTTTCGGGAGGAAGTACAGTGAAGGGGAAGAAGGCAGGAAATTTCTGGTGCTTCTTAAGGAAATTTTGCAGCTCCTGGGCAGTATAAGTATTGGAGAATTTATTCCGTGCCTTTCGTGGATTAATCGTGTTAATGGTTTCGACAGTAGAGTTGACAAGGTTGCCAAAGAACTTGATGGTTTCCTGGAGGGAGTAATTCAAGAGCACCAGAGTGCACTTAAGGATCAAAACAGAGAGAATTTTGTTGACATTTTGCTTGATATTTACAAGGATAATAATACTGGTGTCTCCATTGACAGAGAAAGTATCAAAGCAGTTGTTCTGGTTCGGACATTTTCCTTTTCTTCCTCTCGTTCACTTATCCAAGAACTCTTGTACACGCACTCCAGACACACCTTTGTGTTGGGATTTTTTGCGTGCAGAAGTGCGGTCTATAGTTTTAAAGTTGATAAGAGCAAAGAAATTTTTCCTATGAATTCTAAAAATTATAGGAATAAAAGAAATTCTAGGTGTTCACAAGTCATGTTTTCACTTGAGTTTTTACTTGCTTGCTTGATATTTCTTGATACAAATCTGATGCATAGTACATAATTATAGGCATGATTACATACATGTCATTATGCTGTACAATTTTCCAGCTGTTGAAAACTGTAGACTCCTTGTAACTTGATAAACCTCAGTGTAATTACACAGCCAAATTCATTTTTCAAGTCTTTAGGCTTTCCAAGTTTATTGAAAATTTGCAAATTAGACTTCCAACCTTTTGTTCATGTTGAAGTATGGCTTATGTTGGAGAACTAGTATAAATTGTCATCATAGTATCTTTTCCCAAGTCTACTGGGAGATCAAATATGTATTTTCAGCCAGATCACAAGTTTGAAGCATTAACTAACTATTGACTGCCTAATTTGAATTCATGAATGATTATGGGATTTGAATCTCAAATTTTGTTTTTGTTATGCCATAAGAAAACAGAATTGGGATAGAACTAATTAATATCCCATTTCATTCCAGAATCCAGGGTAGGCCAAGGTTAAAAATATAGGAAACAGTATATTAATAAGAAGAATTCTGATTTAATCTTTCTGATGTTATATACTAATGGAGGCATTTGATTTCTATCTTTTCCATGTATATTCTTGTAAAACCAGGACTTACTTGCTGGGGGAACTGACACCGGATACGCAACTCTGGAATGGGCAATGACAGAGCTCCTAAGGAACCCCCTGGTGATGAAAAAATTGCAAAATGAGGTGAGGGGGATTCTGCAGGGAAAACAGGAGATAAAGGAAGAAGACCTGGAGAAAATGCATTATTTGAAAGCCGTAGTCAAGGAAACTCTTCGTTGCCATACTCCAATCCCATTTGTGGCACGAGAGCCACGCCAAGACATCAAGATTATGGGATATGACATTGCAGCAGGGACAATGGTCATTATAAATGCCTGGGCAATTGGAAGAGATCCAGCGTCTTGGAATGAGCCTGAAAATTATCAGCCTGAGAGGTTCTTGAATTCTAAGGTAGACTTCAAAGGATTGGATTTTGAGTTGATTCCTTTTGGGGGTGGTAGAAGAGGCTGCCCTGGAACTGCATTTGCAATGGCCACTGTTGAACTTGTATTAGCAAATCTCATGCAAAAATTTGAATGGGAATTGCCTGACGGAAAAAGGGGGGAGGACTTGGATATTGTAGAAGATCCCGGTGTTACTATTCACAGAAAAAATCCACTTTTTGCTTTAGCAACTCAATGTTATTTCTAGGCATAACCGATTATTATGTATTTCTAACTTGGTTTGCATTTTCTCTGATAAGCTTAGTTCTGAGATATCTGATTTACATCCAAGGCCTGAGCCAGAATGCCTAATCAGGGCCAATAGCCTTCTTTCTCAATTCTGTACAACTACAAAGACATATAACAATAATTTAAAGTGTATAATCAGATACACTATAACATACATTTATAAAGTTGGAATTAAAGATGAAATATGATTATGTAACTCTAGAGTGACTTTTATTAACTAAGAAATTGTGTTTTTTCACAAAGAAGAATCTTTTGTGGTCCCATGAGCTTTAGGATATCATTGAAGATGGGTGTAAAACATATATTCTAGAGGAAGAAGCAACATAAACAACAGCAAATAAGAAAAGCATGAAGAGAATAAGACCAAAGATACAAGTTTTGTCCTTTATGTACCAAGGCGCAAGTAGATCTATTCTTCCATGCATTATGGATGTAAAAACATCAAAAGATGCATGGTAGATTGTCATAAAGCAATTTGAAGGCAATGAAAAAGTTTTATTTATTAAATTGTAAAATTTATGGCCAGATTTTAATAATCTTGCTATGGAAAAGAATCAAATAAGAGGATATGAAAATGTTATTGAATGCCGAAAAATCATAGAAAAAATACTATGTAGTTTTCCAGTAAATTTCGAGTTTATAGTGGTCGCAATTTAATATTCCCATAATTTGTCAAAATTATCTTTAGATGAAGTCATGATCCCTAAAAACCCATGAAAAAAGGACGACTAATTAGATTTTCAAGCCAAAACTTTGAATCCCAGGAGAGGATTTCAAGCCAAAGCTTAGAAGCCCATGAAAAGAGAATGAGTAGATTTTCAAGCCAAACTTTGGAGCAAGCTTTTTAAAGAAAGGTAATATTTTAGAGCAGAAAAATAAAAAAGATGGCCAAGAAGAAAAGAAAAATGATCTAATGCAAAGAAGTGCAATATAAAGAGGTCACAGTAAATATCTAAACTTTTAAGGTTGAGGACGGGGAAGAAAATGTAATTTTGCATAGAGAAATTCTAGCCACAATTAAGAATTTTATTGCTGGATATATAGAAACAATGGTCAAGACACAGAAGATTGCCACTCCAAATGCAAAAGATGCATGCTTGGAATCTAGAATAAAGTTACTAAACGACTAAACGAATTACCACTTCCCAAAGTGTCAATCAGTCGGTTCTACAATTTGAGCGAAGAGGTGGGATTAAGAACAGCAACACTTAATAGCATAGCAAAAATGCAAATCACTCTCAAAGAGATTGTTCATGTAAAAGTGATGAAGAAATAGATAAAGCCAACTTTGCAGAAGCTAATCAAGTATCTATTTTTGAGCTTGAACTTTCAACAACTTGAGAGTGGTTGCAACGATCACATGTGTGGAAATAAGAAAATATAATGTTTATGAAGCTTGATGAGTCATATTTATCGAAAGTGAAACTCGTAGATAAAAAATCATGCAAAATTATTGGAAAAGGAACAATAGAAGTACAAATAAACGAAGGTAAAGCTAATACTATCGAGGATTTTTTTTTATGTTCCTCACTTAGCTCGAAACTTATTGAGTGTTGGTTAGCGTTGGAGAAATATTGCAAAGTGGAGTCCAATAATGATTGGTGTGCCATTTTCGACAAGCAAACGAGTCTCACAATGGCTAAAATTAAGATGAGTTGAAATAAATTTTTTCTCGTATTTGCCATTGAATAAGAGAATGGTATTTCAAAGCACAATGGATGAAGACCAGAACCTTTGGCGTTTGAGCTACAAAGGTTTGACAATTCTTTTCTTACGAATTTTTTTTTAACAAAAGGAGGGATTCATGTCTACAAAAATGACTCCATTCTATTTCTACTATTTCCAATCGATTAAATCAATGAATTAGGATGAATCAAATGATTGATAGGTCTTGATTTTTTCGACTAGAGTTACTAAATACCTTTCTATTATAATTCAATATAAACTACAATTCCAGACCCGACAAATTCTCAAATTTCTTTTCAATTCTAGAGTTCTCAACAACAAACCCCTTTCCTTACCTCTTTATTCTAAATTTCTGCAAAGGTTTGAATTTATTAAAAAAGACAAATTATGGTATTTTTCCAAATATCTCGAATTGAGATAAGAATGTGAAGAATGTATTTTTCGTAGAATAGCATTACCATTTCCAAAGATATCGTATAGACCCAAAACTCCTCTCGAATTAATACATGTTTGTGGACTAACATACATCATTGCTCAACAATAATAGGTATTTTTTTATTTATTGATGACGATACTAGAAGATATGGGTTTATATTTTAAAACAAAAAATAGATGTATTTTTTAAGTTCTTGGTGTTTAAAACATATGCGGAGAATTAAAGTAGCAAAAGAATAAAGACTTAATTTATTAGAAAGTTTGCTTTGAATTATTTCAAAGAGAAGGGAATCAATTGACGACCAATGGTTCGATATGGACAACAATAAGATAGAGTTGTTGAGTGATAAAAAATATAAAATAGATGAAATGGCATGATGCATGATTTCAAGCAAAGAACTTTAAAATAGTTATCAAGTAGAAGCTATTAATGTAGCAGTCTACATTTTGAATCGATAACCAACTAAACTGGTTCCAAGTAAGATTCTGTGTAAGAATAGCATCAAAGAAAGAAAGGATGTCAAAAGTATACTCGTTCTATATGACAAGAAAGCATTTGAATCTCTCCGTGAAAAACTACTCTTCTTGCAGATGTTTCTGGAAAAGTGTCCACCAGGGATCGGAGCATTCGAAACCCAGGCAGCAAGAATCAGGGATGCAGCATATGAGGCAGAAGATATCATTGAGTCTAAGGTATACAGATTTAAATCTATAGGCCCTTATTGTATTCCAGACATGGTCATAAATTCCTATGCAAAAGTACTTGCTGCTCTCCAGATTATGATGCCCTTTTCCCGTATATTTGAGTCTGGCATGGAGCTTAGGCACAGGCTGTTTACTTGGCCATATTTTGGTTTGGACAAATTAGCTAAAGAAATAGAAATCTTGGTGGAAGAGGGGAAGAAAATTATTGAAAATTGCAGAGTCGAAGAAGATGTGGAAAGAAGGGATTCTTTGCCAGCAGGTTCATCGAGGCGTAGTTTTAGTGACAAGAGTATTACTGTGGGGATTGATGATGATTTGTTAGAAATAAAGGACAGGCTCACTGGATCAGCATCCAAACTAGAAGTTATCCCGATTATGGGGATGGGTGGCATAGGCAAGACTACTCTGGCTGCAAATGTCTATAATGATGCACTTATTGTGTATCACTTTGACTCCCGTGCTTGGATAACAGTATCTCAAGTGTATAATGTTCGAGACCTCCTGCTTAAACTTTTACATTCCTTGGGAAATCTCAATGATAAGCTGCTTGGAGAGGGTGATGGTGGGTTGGCGGAGCAAGTATACAAGAATTTGTGTGCAAGGAGGTATCTTATTGTGATGGATGATTTGTGGAGTACTGATGCTTGGGATTGTTTCAAAAGGTATTTTCCAGACAATGGTAATGGTAGTCGCATTATTTTGACTACTAGGCTAGAGAATGTGGCTATTTACGCTGCTGGCTCTTGTAGCCCACTCCATCAGATGCACCTTTTGAGTGATTCTGCAAGTTGGAAGCTTCTTCGTGCAAAGATGTTTGGTGAGGAATGTTGTCCTAGTGGACTGGCGGAAATTGGAAAGAAAATTGCATGTGGTTGCCGTGGACTTCCACTTGCAATTGTTGTTATAGCTGGAATCCTGTCCAAGGCCAACAGAGGACCTGATGAATGGGAAAATGTGGCAGAGAATTTGCATTCAGTTGTGACTAATGATGCTGATGCTTTGTTGGAGATACTACTCTTGAGTTACACTAGCCGCAGCATATAAAAGCATGTTTTCTCTACATGGGAGTCTTCCCGGAAGATTGTAAAATTTCTGCATCTAAAGTCATCAAGTTATGGGCTGCTGAGGGATTTCTAAAACAACACAGGGATAAAAGTGTGGAGGAAATGGCTGAGGAATACTTGTTGGAGCTTGCTGAAAGAAGTCTTATTTCGATCTTCAGCAAGAGGCAGGATGGCAGAATCAGAGTCGTTGGCATCCATGATCTTTTACGAGACTTGTGCATTAGAGAAGCTAGTAAGGAGAAGTTTCTTCATGTCATGAATAATTGTGACCACTTTCCCGATAACGTAAACAGCCAGCGCCGCATTAGTATTTACCCATGTACGCGTGATTCTATTGTCACATGTGTGGCACACGTGTGGCATACCAAAGCCAGATCAGTTTTACTTATCCACTCTCTTATATACACTGGCGGGCAACCCATTCCATCACACGTATATTCTCGTTTCAGGCTACTCAGGGTATTGGATATAACTCATGTGGTACTTTTCACATTCCCATTTCAAATACTTAGACTAGTTAACTTGAGATATCTTGCTTTCCCCTATCATGGAGAGGTCCCTGAATCAATTTCTAATCTTTGGAACCTTGAGACATTAATATTTTATCCTTTGATTAAAACCTTTGCCCCATGTCCAAGCCTCTGCCAGTAGCAATCTGGTCGATGCCACGATTAAGACATCTGAAATTCCATGTTTGGTATTTGTCTGAATTTCCCTCGGTACTACCTGGCTGGAAAACTTATGCTTTTCTTGCAAACCTGCAAACACTTTCTGAGGTGAGTGCTTCTTTTTGCAAAGAAGAGGTCCTTCATGAGATTCCAAACCTGAAGAAATTAGGAATCTGGATGGAAACATGGGATGCTGCACCTTTCTATGTTAACATTCTTGTCTGTCTGCAACATCTTGAAGTATTGAAATGCAGCGTGAAGTCCTTTCCCACACATAAAGTCTTCTTTCCCTTGCCAGATTTTACTTTCCCTCCAAAGCTTTCTTTCCCCACAGGGCTCAAAGAGTTAACTCTCAGAGGTTGCAGAATGCCTTGGAAAGATATGACTATTGTAGGATCTTTGCCAAACCTTGAAAGGCTTAAACTAAGAGATTATGCTTTTATTGGGCCAGAATGGGAACCAATTGAAGGGGAATTTAGCCAGTTGAATTTCCTATTGATTGATGGGTCGGATTTGCTGCATTGGCAAGCTGATAGCATCCACTTCCCATCTCTTAGGCACCTCGTCGTTGAGAACTGCTGGAAACTGGAAACAATCCCTCATGGCATCGGAGAAATACCGACACTTGAAGTCATTGAGTTGGACGTCTCTAGCCATTCTGCTGTGACTTCGGCAGAGCAAATCCTAGAGGAACAAAGAAGCATAGTAACCAATAGCCTCCGTCTTCAGATCCATTCACTATTCTGTAAAAGTGCTATTTGAGGCAACTTCTAATTTTTCAAGTGTTGTTGTAGTTGCATCTTTTATTCCCTCTATTCCACTGGGATGTATTGGTAAAAGAGGTTTTGTCTTTGTGAAAAAGTGTTGTGAAGTTGACGTAATGTGTCAAAAAAATTCGAGCATGGGACTCTATTAGTACTCTCAATAGTTACTCAACAAACCATTTAGACGGAATAAATCCTAGCAGCCAAGGGATCGATGTAATCCCCCGCACAAATATTTCCACGAGCTTCACAAGTTCCTTAAACTTCTGATTCTGTTCCCTCGTTCCCCATTGCTGGTTTTATTTGAAATAATGGGTATCAATTAGCTTCGTACGGTCAATTAGTTCGTAAAAGAAAATCTTAACGAGTTTTAGATAAGATTCTGACTAGAAATGTTATGCATATATTTTTATGGTACTTTATTTAAAACTATGTAGTTATTGGGTAAGTAATATTATTTTACTACTTCAATATGTATATTATGTAATTGAAAGAAAATAATAAGTTCTATTTTTGAATGTTTAATTAAATAATGTCAATAGTTAAGTGGTTAATTAATTTAACAGCATTACCTTTTTATTTGTACATGTTAAGCTCAGGATTTAAATCTTAACGACCTGCATGTTGAGATGTATGTGTGTGAGAGTTTTTTTCTTTTTTTAAATAAAAATAAAATATTACCAACAACAAATTTCACATATTATAAAAAGCAAGAGAAATTTTTTGGTGAGAAATTAGTGGTGGATATGTATTCTGATTTGTGGTGGCAGGATGATTATCAGGAGGAAAGAAAAAGAAAATGATTTAATATTTTCTGACGGAAAGTCATTCTAAACCAAAAAGATAAAATTACACTGATGGCTTGTCAAATATCTTTTCAAAATCTCATTTTGAAATACATTTTCTTTCAACATTTCATTTATTTGAAGAGTTTGAAAGAAAATTAGTGAAATCTTCCAAACAATTTCTTAAAAAGTATCACATCAACTTAATTTAATCATTGCATTTTTATTTCATTTATTTTGTAAATTATTTTATCTTACTTTTTACACTTTCGCATCATATGTAAATAACTTACCACAAAAAAATAATCACTAATCACAATTATTATACTTTAATTTCAAATTCAAGCATATTCTTAAGGATATCATTATTTATTTTATCCCACTTTTCCCCCCTCAAAAGTCGTGTCTCAAACTTGAGAAACACAGCACTCACTCACTTGTTAGGCGTCCAACGCCCTAAAAAAGTAAGGTGCCGAGCAGCTCTTATCACTGCACTTTATGTAATTAATTGAATAATTTGACGAAATGAAAATATGAACAAGAATTCTCTTACATGGATCCTCAGTTAGTCACTTAAGCAATTATTACTCATTTAAAGCATAGATATGCAATTCTACATTGAGGTCGTGAAATGTACAATGATTCTCATCTCAAAATCAAGAAATGAATGGAATATTAATTGTCAAAAATGTAATCTCTATACGAATTTTGAGCTAGAGAACCTATTTAAATTAACCAACTTTAATTAAGTGAGCTTCACTTAATTAACACGGCATCTGAGAGGAACTTGTTATAACCCATAATCAAATGCTTTAAGGCATAATCGGAGAGAGTTGATTTGCAACTTTGGGTTAACATAGTTAAATGAAGCTTCACTTAATAAATTGTATTAAATTTTTACCAAAATTCATTAAGTGATGAATGAGAAATTTGAAGTTAAACTTAATGGATTAATAAAAGACACTAAAGGAAGCATAAAAGTGTTATGTGGCTACTACAGTACATTGAATGGGTTAATTTTCAATTTTTTTTTAAATTAACATTGAAATTTTTCCAAGAAAAAATGAAAATGGCACTACATAAACACAAGCAAAATTAGCCAAAGGC
>JACGDI010005522.1:17560-27564 GCA_014898725.1 Jacaranda copaia
AATAATATATTAATAATAATATTACTAATAATCCAAATAAGCAAAGACTTTTTTCAATAAGACGAAAAAATGGTCATGTTAGCTAGAAATTTGCCACATAAGTAAAAATTCTAATATTCAACAAATTTTGACATGCCATGTTAGCATTTCTGATCATTTTATTAGATTTCGACAACTTTTTGAGCTAAATGTGCAAAAAAAAAAAATTTAACTTACAGGATCAAATTTAAAATTGCATAACAATTCAGTTTAAAATTGAAAGTAAACAAAATTTATAGGACGAAAAAAATATTTTTTCTATTTGCTGGGGGTAGCTGCCATGGTTGACCACTGTAGGTAGGAACCCCTACCCTCCACAACCCCCATCCCCAATTGCCCCGTCCCCACCCTATGGTGGTTGGCCATGGTAGCTACACCCACAAACAAGAAAGATACTTTTTTCATCCTATAAAATTTTTTAACTTTCAATTTTAAATCGAATTGTTACGCAATTTTAAAATTGGTCTTATACATTAAAAAAAATGGCACATTTAGCTCGAAAGTCGTCAGAATCTTATAAAATGGCAGAAATGCTAATGTAGCATGTTCTAACTTTTTTCAGTTGCACTTGGAGGAAGAGTCAAGCTACACTAAAAAAAAGAGCTGAGCTGCGCTCTGATTTGCTTTAATCCTAGTAGTTCAGTGCACGATTGAAAACGAAGGAACATGGCTTACATGTGGCTGCATATTATTAATTTTAATGCATGTAAAAAATTAGTGGCTTAGTTGGTGGTTATGATCTTAGTTAGTGGGGCTTTTAGTCATACAAAAGACTTTGTGCAAAAGTGTAGAAGGAAGATCATAATTAGAAAGATAAGATTACTATTTTATTTTTAATTGGTGCTCTAACAAATTATTTTTTGGTATCAATTTGGTGCCATCTATGGGAAATCAAGATTAAGAGTTAGAACATGAGGAAATGAGCAATTCATGAGACAACAAGGAGGTAGGAACGAGGATGATATCGCAGAGTGAGCTGACCTTCATGGCCGCTGTAGTTTCGCCCTCAATTGCTGCAGTGCTGATATGGTTACAAACGAAAAAACTGCCCCAGTATCTCCGATGGTGAGGCAAATGAGCACAGAGTAGTTGGCTAACTTCTTATGGTCAATGTTTAGTGTTATTGCCTCCACCTAGTCTGTTAGAGCTATGCACGCAACGCCCTAATCGATGCTGCCTAGCCCCATGACCATTTCTTATTTGCAAGGAATGGCACCTCAAGCACCTCATATTCTACCCCCTCAAGGTCTAGCACCCTTTCCTTGCAAATAATAGCACAGGTGAAGGCCTTATCGTTTGTCAAGGCCATATTACGTGATCCATTTCTAAAAAATCACAAGTCTTTCAACATGCCCAGGTACATGGGCATTATTGATCCTGCTGATCATCTATGCGAGTTTGAGAATTTGTCCTTGCTGTATCAATTCTCAAATGGAGTAAAGTGCAGAACTTTCCTTACTACCTTGGGGGGAGCCACTCAGAGATGGTTTGGACAATTACCACCCTGATCTATTCATATGTTTGATGAATTCACCTAAAGATTCCTACATCAATTCACCAATAACAAATAGTATTGGAGGAGTGCATAGAGCTTGCTTTCCTTTCTGCAAGGAAAGGCTGAAAGCTTAAGAAGTTTTGTAAGGTGATTCACCATGGCTACCTTGGAGGTCCCATCAACCACTCCAGAATTGTTGAGTGGTGCCTTTGGTCAAGGATTGTGACCTGGCCTTTTCTTTTGGTCCTTAAGCAGAAAACCCGTAGAAAGCTATGATGAACTCTCGAGGTGGGCAAAGAAGTATATTCATGAAGAGGAGGATTATGAGGTAAAGGAGAGAGAGTTGAAGGATAAGAGAAAGGATATGAGGGAGGATCCTATCAACAAAAAACCTAGGTAAGAAGAGATATTCAAAGCTGCACAAGTGAAAGCTCCATCGATGATGGGTCCTAAGTTTGACTACTACACCCCTCTATAGCTGCCTAGGGAATAAGTCATGTAGGTTATTGAATATCTTAACCTGCTTCAATAGTCACACTCCTACAAAGACTCGCTGAGGCATCCCAGGTCTTTTGACACTTTCTCAATGAGTTAGAATAGTTGGTTCGAGATTGGCAGTTGGATGAATTTATGGTTAGGGTTGAAGTCGGGGGCAAACGCAAGCGCCCCACACAGATAGGGGAAGGGTAATTGAAAATGCAATAACATAATAAGGAAAACGATGCCAAAAATGGAGCAGTTAAAAGGGTAATCCATAAGATTTCAGGGGGCCCAGCCAAAAGAGACACCCATTGAGCTAAGAGAGCTAGGTGCACAAAAATATGGAAGTGGCATCCATTTCTAGCATCAATGGCATTCCAGTTATTCAGTTCGGACCAAATGACTCAAAAACTTTACATTTACCCTATAAGGATGCATTGGTTATCACAACAATGATAGCTAACTTTGAAACTGCCCATATTTTTGTTGATGAAGGTAGCTCGATAGATATTCTTTTCTATGATGCTTTCCAACAGATGGATCTGGAGAACACCATGTTGAAGCCAGTAGAAACATCACTTTTTAGATTTTTAGGAGAGACGGTTCGACCTAGGGGACAGATTTCTTTGCCAGTCTCTTTGGGAACAAAAATACACCGAAAGACTTGTATGGTTAATTTCTTAGTCGTTGATGCTCTTTTTGCATATAATGTGATTTTTGGCAAGCCCATGCTGTAGCTCTTCCAGGCAATGGCTTTCCCATACCATATAAAGTTGAAGTATGTGGTAGGGCGAATGGTGGGAAAAGTGGTGGAAGGCCATTATACTTCCCGAAAGTGTTATGTTAACGTAGTGAGAAAGGGGTGTGTCATAAAGATGATGAGGCCCTTCACAAGTAGAGGCAGAATGGTGTGAGCACACCTAGGGTGTAGAAAGACAGCAAAAAATAGAACCAAAGGGAGAGCTCTTATCTATAGAATTAGTTTCAGAAGATCCTAGCAAGTTCATATAGATAAGCGCCCACCTAGAGACAGACTTGAAGGTAAAACTAATCAATGCATTAAGAGGCTATGTAGACATTTTTGCCTTTTCTGTTAAAGACCTTACAAGAATAGATCTAACAATAGCCGAGCACAAGCTTAATATTAACCCGACCGTCAGACTAGTTAAACAGAAGAAGAGGCATTTTAGTCTTGAGATGGAAAAGCTTCTAGATGTGGGGCGTATTATTGAAATACAATTTTCAGAGGACTAAAGTGATACAAAATCAAAACTTGAGGGACTATTGGTGACATTTAACCTTATTAATTATAATAGTATCACAAATGATATTAATATATCAATAATATATTATCAAATATTAATAATAATACATGAGCATGTGACTAATATTAGTATCAATTATATATACACATATATTATACACAAATATATATATACACATGGACATATATTTATAAAAAGAAAAAAAGTAATATAAGGATTAAAGTGGAATATAAAACTATAAATTGATAATTTTGCCATCAAAAATGTCAAACTTGATCAATTTTTCAGCCAAAAACTATCAAAAAATGGTTTTGGGGACTAAAGTGAAACGATTTATTAACATTAGAGACTAAAAAATGAAATTTTAAAAATTGAGGACTAAAATGATGCTAAATCAAAACATCATGTACTGTCGACAACATTTATCCTAACATATATTAAGCTTTGACTTAATGGTTTCTATTTAAACATAGCAAGCCTGCCACAGTAGCTGACAGAAAATCCCAATTTGCTATGTATTCACATTAACTAGGAATAATGCTTATTATTGTCTTAAGTCATGGACACCACAACATACTAAAATGCATGAGATATTATTATTAAATGCCAAAAGTGTCGTGGAGAAAACAATTCAAGTTTTTTCACTTGGCAATTAAACATGTACATTTAGAAATCAATCTTAATTATTACAACCTTTAAAAAATTGTGAATAAATAAATTTTCAAGGTAATAAGTCACACTTTAATTGAAACTAAGAAACATAGGTTGTGATTGCTTGTGGAGTTTTGTCTCATATTTGGTATTTTAAAGATTTTGAGGTTCTTTTTGTATTTTTGAGATATGAGAATGAAATATGAGATTGTGAATTATTGTGAGACAAAGTGTAAGAATTATAGCGATGTAATGCGTTAATGTGATTTGAAGTTATTAATGGTTGTGGGATTGTTTTTTAGATATGTTTGAAAAATTTATTTGAAATAATGAAATAGTTATATGAGATTTATTTTTTTGGCTTTGCTTGTGATTTAAAATAAATTAATAATTTACAATAAATTTTTAATTTTAATAAATTGATTTTTTTCTTTAACTCTTACAAAAATATCATTTATGAATAAATCTATTTTTATTTTTTTATTTGTTTGGTAGTAATAATGTATTAAAAAATTAAAAAAATACATAAATATGTTAAACTAAAAATATTTTTTAACTGTAAAAAGACCTATTGTATGTTAATAAATTAATTTTTGATGTTTTGGATTTGTTTAAGATTTATGACGTAGAAAATTATATAGATATCCCATAAATTCACTAAATCAATGTTTTTTTTAA
This sequence comes from Jacaranda copaia, assembly GCA_014898725.1. Classification (NCBI taxonomy): domain Eukaryota; kingdom Viridiplantae; phylum Streptophyta; class Magnoliopsida; order Lamiales; family Bignoniaceae; genus Jacaranda; species Jacaranda copaia. The sequence continues at coordinate 22,169 of JACGDI010005522.1, forward strand.
ATTTAAAATATATGTCGTATATTAATACATCAAATTTGCAAAAATTATAGTTGTTTGGATTTATAATATAGACAAAGTTATTGATATTTTAAAATTTTAAATAATTATAATTTCATAAAAGTTTAGTTGGAAATTTTTAAATTTGTTTTTTATAATTACAAAATTAAATGGAACATGCATATTGTCGAAATTTAAATTTTAACAAATCTCATTAATTGGATTTATTAGAAATTCAATTTTTATTTTTTATTTATTCAAAAATAATTTAAAAGATACGTATCACATAATTTTGGCATTTTTTTTTGTTATGCAAATTTATTTTCAAAACTTATGTTTCACAAAATAAATAAAAAGATAAATTAATATATTTAATATATTTGATACTTTTTTATGAAATAGACAATCAAATATTTTCTAAGTTGAGCAAAATTAAATTCCAACTAAAAAAGTTTTTGAAGATTATCATGAATTTAGTTTTGATAAATTCCAAATTAATTCGTTGGATTAATTGAAAATTGATAAAAAAAAAAATGAAACAAAACTTTTGTTAATATTTTTTTAGTTTGGAAAAAGTAATAAACTTACATTTCTTTAAAAAGGACAATGTTAATTATTGTTAACTAATTCAAAATTTTGTTTGGCCAATAAGATTTCAGTATTTAAAAAGACAAAAAAATTGACCACACTTCTCGTTAATGAAACTGAAAGATTATATCAGGAATATTTATATTCCTATAATTGAAAATGATACAAAACCAAATTTTGGAATGTAAACAAAACCAAATTTTGGAATGTAATAGTAAAAAAATTTCTAGTCTTATATTATGTTAGTGTATAATTTGATTTTGAAATCTTATATTTTTGCTAATAAGATATGTACTTTTTAAGTTCAAACAAAAAGAAATATTTTAATTAATTGTTAGAGTATTACTCTTCTTCATTATAAATATAAAAATAAATTTAGATATAATTAAATATATATGGTATTTAAAATTATTACATAAAAATGCAAGCTTAATGTTTTTTTAAAATTTATATACTAATATTTAAATTATCTATAATAAGTTAAAAAAATATCCAATTCTTAATAAATTTAGAAATACGCATCTTCATACAATTTTAAACCAAAAAAAAAAAGACTTAAAGTAATAAATTAATATTAACAAAGCATAAAAACTATTAAAACCAAAAAAAAAAAAACATGAAACAAACAAACAAACAATGAAAGAAACAAACAAAAAGAAAACCAAAAGGAAAGAGAAAATGGAATAGGTCAGCACTTCACCTATCAGTCTACCCTTCCCACCACTTTCAAACACAGAACCTAAGATTGCCTCTAAATTTTAAAGACCAAAAAATAATCTTACATCCAAGCAAGCCTAGCTCCATGTTTTGTGTTTGAGAGTCCAGAAAATGGGATGAAATCCCATAAACAATCACAGGCATAATGTCTTCTCACTAATCTCAAAGTTGGTGGTCCTCTTTGTTCTCAACTAGTCTTTTGCAAAAATAGTTATAAAATAGTATGAGTAATAAGTTGCCCAATAAATAGTTTCTTAACCTTCTATTAAATATGAGAAAGTTACATACATGACACAGAAAAAATAGACATATGTAAGAAACAAAATAATACTTTTCTTTCAATTAAAAAAATAATAACTAACGTTCAATGATAAAACAGTTTTTAAAAGACATGTATATACCACGTGATAATTTTTAACGTTATATTAGGCTACAGTCAGAAAATTATATTTATCAAAACATTTTGAAAATATACTTTGCAAACTTTCAAGATTTAAAGTTAGGTAAAAATCAAAAGATTATACTCATCATCAAAATATCTTTAGAAATATTCTTTTAGAGACTTTCAAAATTTGGAACCTCCCAATTATCAAAAAGTTTTCCTTATCGAGATTTTGAAGACAGGCTTTCAAAAATTTAAAATTTAAAAATTATATAATTTATCATATTATAACAATTCATTTAATTAATAGCTTATCATATGAAAAAATCCATTTTCTTACTTTTATAGCAAAAACAAGACAATAACTGATGTTATATATATGTATTCGGATGATGAAAAACCAAAACTATGATTATCCCACTATTATTTGTAGAAGGGAAATGCAAAATGATTTCCAACTTTGACAACAAGCACACATTTGGTCCACGTATAAGATAGTCCTATGACATGTCTTAAAATTTTATGGTTTAAATTCTTTGTTTCAATTTATGTTTCACCTTCTATTTTATTTTATGAATGTGACACGTGTATTAAATATTTTTTTATAAAAATAATTAATTGAGATTGAAATATACTCGACATATATATCTCAAGTTGAAATAGAAAATGAAATGCAAAATGAAATAGAGATTTCAAGGTGAAAATTTTATTGCTAAATTGTGAAAGAAAAGGCCTGATAAGTTACACTTGTTAAGTTTCCTTAAGCGGTGCAATAAGGATACAGTGTGTGTATATATTACAACATTTGACATATAACAAAAAAATGGCCTATTGTGACATGAAAAAATGTCTTAACATCTATACTATTTCAATGCTTAAACTAATTATGTCATTAAAAAAGCCGTGACAATAACCCTTATCACACTTAAATGTGTCATAATATAATAAGTATCATAATATATAATTGTGTAAAAATAGTTTAAATAAAATTCTACATCCGTATATTTAAATATAGTGACTCATTATTATAAGTGTCATGACTAAATGTGTAGCAATCAATCATTTTTGTTGTAGTGTATATTTATCTATCAAGTTGGAATATAAAACAAAATGGAAAGTGAAGTAAAGGAATTCTAGAATAAACAACCTATTATACCACTCAGCCAAACTCATCAACTATAAATATTTTATTTGTTAATTGATATTTTATAAATGTCAATTATCATCTTAAAATTATTGACTATCTAATGGGACATATAAAAAGTACTTGTGTCAAAATATTTTATTTGTTAGAGGGTTTTACAATATTTACATTAATGCATAATTTTGTACACTTTAAATTATTCATTTGTAGTCATCCGTCTAAAATAATTTATGTAATACTATTTTAATAGTAATCCAACTAAAATAATGTATGTAATACTATTGTATTATTATCTTCGATAGGAAATATGATCATTAACATGAAAACTAAATGTAAATAAATGATTAATTATATATATTATATTACAAAGATGATATTTAGTATGTAGTTTCATAAACATTTAAACTATTAATGTATAAAGTTGTATAATTTAATAAATAGAATTAGGCAATTATCATATTATTTTATTTTTTATTAAAAATTAATACTACCAACAATATAAATACATGACTAATTGACACGTAACAAGGAAAATATATGTAAATAGTTAATTTTGGCTATTTATTTATACACATGATTTTTATTAAATTGTAATTTAGGTAATCTAATTTTATTCATTTATATGTTCATTTTAAACAATAATTATGATTTTTTTTTAATTTTATTGGGTTTTTTATGACTTTTGAAGATAAAAAGTATTATTACCAGAAATACCAACTCAAATTCTTTATAATTAATCAAATTAGATAACTTCAATTTCACAAATAAAATCATGATCATATTCAAATAAAATATCCACATCATCTATTTAAATGATTTTTTTTTAAATTATAAATTAATTTTTTCAAAAACTACAATACAAATCTCACAAATAAACATCTTCTCATACCCATGTGATGCACAATTGAAGCACAACACCCCCCGTCAAAACCTAATATTAAAAAAAACTCCCCAGCATTTTTGGGTGTCATCAGTGAGCACCCTTTGAGGCGTTGATGTACATCATGTACGCGTGTGTACATCTAACTATTCTTTTTTATGAATTTTTAATCCATACGAAACTAATATATCCTTATTTATCAATTATTGAATTTTTTTAAAAAATTAATGACTCAAATTAAATCACATTTATAAATATTATCATATATACATATACTAGCATTGTCCTCGTGTTATACACGGATTCTTTAAAATTACTACATATTAATATAATTATTAAATTATAAATATAACTAATACAGTAGCATAAAAATAAAAATATCGCAAAAATATCAAGTAATTAGTAATATTAAATTTAAAGTTTCAAAATTTAAAATTTAAAAATTTGCAAAATACAAAGACATCTCATATATATTATGTCATAAAAAATAAATTTCAAAATTATTCAGCAAGAAGTTAAAAAAAATTAAAACATCTAAAAAAACTATACGAATATGATTATGTACTTTATTAAAAAGAAAGAAAGAAAGAAAGAAAGAAAATATTATGCTATCAAAAGCTAACAGATAGTTGCATTAAAAAATAAAAATATATGAGACTAATATAGAATACAAAATTAATGGCTTGAAAGTTGCTTGAAAAAATTTAAAATTATAATACTTTAAGAATATTTTAGATTTAAAAGATGATAAGTATATATTAAGTTAAAAACTAAAATATAAAGAATTAAATAATATATTAGTTGCCAAGAATTAGAAAAATCTTATTTAATTTTAATTTTTGATTAAAAATTAATTAAGTCAAAACAAAATTATGATAGTAAGATAAAAATAAATTAAAATTTAAAATAAATATGTCAAATAATTACAAAGTTAAGATCAATATTAGTATATAAGTTTATTGAAACATTTTAATTTGACTCATAGCTTAGTTATCGAATTATTAAGTGAAGAAAAAAATTTGATATTAGTAATGCAAATTTAAAATCATAGTAAATTGATAAAGTAATTATACGCTCAAAATTAATTTTAAATAGAAATTACTGATAAGATATGGGGATAAAATTAGAATGTAAAATAAAATATGAAAAAAATAAATTATTATGTTCTTTCTCAATTTTTTTGTATGAATGTAATTAGTTCTTCATATTATATTTTGTAAATAGCCAAAAAAAAAAAAAGTGAATAACAAAACAAGTTATTAACCTTTCAAACAATCAAAATTTAAAAAAATTTAAAAAAATAAAATTATATATATTTTTTGATAGACTAAATGATATCTAGAGTTATAAGCTTAAAAAGTTAATAGGTGTATTACCAATTAAAATAACCATCTCATAATTTTTTAAATATATAAAAAAAGATCTAAAAATGTATATTGACATAGTATATATAATTTTTAAAAAGAGTTCAAATTATACATATTTATACATAATTAATTGCAAATATATGGATATTGAATAAAATTAAATGTCATACTTCTAATATTATAAATATTCAAAAAGTGAAATAAATTTTGAAAATATTAAAACAAACAATAGATCTCATCCTATAATACTATAAACTTATATGAGCAAAAAAAAAAGCGAATTAAAAAATAAATTATAAAATTTAATAATAAATTAATAAC
>JACGDI010005522.1:44868-73396 GCA_014898725.1 Jacaranda copaia
CAACTTCGACTCACTTGGTGAAATACTCGACTCCTATAATTATAAACTTTCATTGACTCATTAACTTTGGTAGTGAGCTTAAAATATCGATCCCCCACTAGTCGAATGGTCAAGAAATCTGAACATTGACCATCGGCGCGGCGGGTTGATGTGGGAGGTTTGAATGAACTTGGCATGATGGACATTTTTGAGCAAAATTAACAACATCTTTTAGTAATGTTAGCCAAAAGTATCCATATCTGATGATTTTATGAGCAAGGGATTTTTCCCTCAAATAGTTCCTGCACATGCTTGCGTGGATATCTTGCAATACTTCATGAGCTTGGTCGGGATTCAAGCACTTTAAGGGTGGTCCAGAGATTGACCTCTTATACAGTTGGCCATGCTCATCGAGCACAAACTTGGCAGTTTTTCCTCGATGAGCTTTAGTTTTATCTTTGGGGATTGTATCATAGCTTAAGTAGAGTTTTATTGGGTATTGCCATAAAGAAACTATCACCTTGATGCTCCCCACTATGTTCTCCTCAAGTGGGCTAATTGATGGCCTATCAGCAATCATAAAAGTTATTGTCCTGTCTCTTGTGCCTTTGGTTGAGCTAGTAAATTTGGACAGGGCGTCTGCATGCTCATTTTTAGATCAAGGTATCTGGCTGAGAGTGAAGTTTTTGAATGACTGTTGTAACTTTTTGAGCTCTACCAGGTACAGGCACATCATTGAGTCCTTAGCTTTAAAATTTTCTTGAACCTATTTTGTTACCAATAGGGGGTCCATGATTGTAGTCAGGTGTTCGACTCCTCGATCGAGTACTATCCTCATTTCCATGAGGAGGCTTCATACTCTATCTCATTATTAGTAATTGCATAGTCGAGTTTGATTGCAAAATCATACTCTTCTGCTATCGGGGAATAGAGAGCCACTCTTGCTTCCCCTCTTGATGTAGTCAATGATCCATTAACGTGTAAAGTCCAAGCAATAGGAACTTTGTTATTTTTAATGGGGAGATCGACACGCTCGATGATGAAGTCAGTTAAGACTTACGCTTTGATAGTTGTTCTCAGTTGGAAGGTGATATTAAATTCTCCCAATTTAATGGCCCATTTTGTTAACTTTCTAGATGTATCTGGCTTTGAGAGCACTTGCTTTAATAGCTGGTTTGTTAGTACTATCATGGCATGAGACTGGAAATATAGATGTAGCTTCCGAGCCTCGATGACTAATGCTAGGGCAAACTTCTCGATCTCTAAATAATTTTATTCCTGTCCTTGGAGTGACTTACTACAACAGTAAATTGGTCAATGACTTCCATCTCTAGTCTAGACCAAGGCTGAGTTGATCGACATTTTTGAGACAACTAAGTATATGTAAAGTACTTATTCGAGTTTAGGTTTTGCAAACATGGGGGTGAGGACAAATACTATTTTAATTCAACTAAAGCCCGGTCATATTGTTCGTTCCACTGAAAACTAAATTCTTGGCATTTTGGAGAATCTTGAAGAAAGGTAGGCTCTTATCGGTCAATCGAGTGATGAATCACTATTTAAGATGGAGCAATGTATAATGTGGCCTAAATTTTTTGTGGATTGGCTTCAATGCCTAGTTGACTAACCATATAACCTAAGAATTTACCTCATCAAACCTTGAACATGCACATGTTTGGATTCAGTTTCAGACCAAATGCTCTCAATATTACAAAAGTGTGATTGAGGTCTAGCAAATAGTCTTGGGCCTTTTTTGTCTTCACTATCATGCCGTCAACATACACGTCTGTAGACTTGCCTATTTCGTTCTTGAACATAAAGTTGACCAGTCTCTGGTAGGTTGCTCTAGTATTTTTAAGTCTAAAGGGCATGAGCAGAAAGCAATAAACTCTATTGGGAACCACAAAAGAGGTTTTATCCCTATCTTTGGGAGCCATGAATATCTGATGATACCTTTAGAATGCAGCTATCATACTTAATAATTCACAACCAACCATAGAATCTACTAGTAGATCTATGAAAGGCATGGGGTAAGGATCCTTAAGGCAAGCTTTATTCAAGTCAGTGAAATCGTTACACATGCGCCATTGTCCCTCATTCTTTGGGATGGGTACAACATTATAGAGCCAAGATAGATATTGAATTTCTATAATGTAACTTGTATCTAAGAGTTTCTTGACTTCCTCTTTGATGATTTAGGTCTTCTCGGCATTAAATATCTTCATCTTCTGCTTGACCAGCTTGTATGAGGGTTAGACGTTGAGGTGGTGGACAATCACACTAGGGTTGATTCCTTGGATATTGAATGCCTTCCAGGAAAATATGTCGATATTTCTCCATAGAATTGACCATAAGATACTCTAAGTGGGGACCCATATCTATTCTGATCTTGGTAGTATAGTCGGGGTTCTTGGGTTCCAGCTCAACCATCTTGAACTCCCTGATGAGCTCTACTCAAGTATCCCCCAACTTTCTCTTCTTGTTGGCTTGGCCTTTCTCCGGTTCTGCTATAGGAGCGTCCCTCAAGTTCTTCAGTTGCAGTTGAGTCTTTTGCTGGCTCGACTCAACTAAAATGTTGTAACATCTCCAGCCTTTCTTAATGTTACACAACAACTTGCCTTTGCTAGCCGAGGTCAGAAATTTGATCTTTGGGTGATAAGTCGACACAATAGCACAAAAATCATTGAGAGTTAGTTGACTAATTATGACATTATAGGAAAATAAGGCGTTAACCATTAGATAGTTTATCATCAATTTCCTTCTTCAGGGAGCCACCCCAAATGATGTAAAGAGGTTGATAGAACCCTCTGAAGTTATCTCTAACCCCACAAACCGACCAAAGGGGTACACATTGGCTTAAATTTCAGTTGCCCTAAGTTCATCCTTTTCAGCATTAAGAGGAAAATGATGTTGGCCAAGCGTCATTATTGACCAGAACCTTTTTAACATCAAAGTTGGTAATCTTAATGGAGATTACCACAGGATAATCAATTTTATGGTTGATATTTTCCCCTTCAAGGTGGTCCGGGTCATTATCGGTGAAGAAGATGGACTCTGCGCTTGTATATTAATGGAACATTATTTCGATCGGGAAGGCTTTGGTCAACTCTAGCTTTCTCTGATTCTGCCTCATTACTGACTTTGAGTCCTTTTAGTGGGACCTCTAGGAATCATGTCAATCACTCCTCGAATGTGCGGGTAGTCTTCTTGGGTGGGTTTTTTTCCTTTATCTTTTCTCCTCAGGCTAATCGATCTTTCTCTATGGGGAGTCCAATTGATTTTAACCCTTCAGCCGTGCCTCAATGGCCACATATTTTTTGAGATGACCATGCCTGATGAGCCTCTCAATTTCATCCTGGAGGTCGAAGCATTCATCTGTGTCATACCTCCTTTGTTTATGAAAGTGGCAATATTTCTTCAACTTTTTCATTGCTTCAGTCTCTATTAGCTTCCTCAATTTCTTGAGGAGGTTGTCATGCTAGATTGCAAATAGGACCTCTCTCCTCGAGATGTTCAGTAGAGTATAGTCATGGAAGTGCTTTATTAGAGATTAACCCTTGTCCTTATATTTCTGATTGTCCCTTTTCTTACGTTTTTTCTTGTTGACCTTAGAGTTTCCAAATTTTAGCCTATTCATCTTTTCCTGGATTATGTATCTCTCTGCTAGGTTGAGTGATTCTTCCATCGACCGTGGGCGTTCTCGTCCCAAAGTATTGGCACATTCTTTATGTTTGAGTCCCAAGAATAGCACTCTGATTAAAAACTCGATCCTGGGGTTTGCGATCTTCAGGGCCTCCATGTTGAACCTCATAAAAAAGTCACCAAGGGACTCTTCCTTATTATGCTTGATAGTGTGGAGATGAGTATGGGGGAGCTTTGCCTTTCATATACTGGCGAACTGGTGCAGGAATTTATCTTAAAGCTGGTCATAGGAGTATATTGATGATGGTTCTAGCTTAACAAATCAATCAAGCATTATACCCTGAAATGTGGTCACTAACATCTTCGTGTAGATATATTCATTATGTCCATGCAACTACATCATATGTTCAAATTGCATCAGGTGCTCATTGGGATCAGTTGAGCTATCATACCATAGGAATCTGATTGGGACTTTAACATCAACAAAAATGCGCTCATCGATAATCTCCAGAATAAATGATGAGCCTCTCTCTCGACGGAACCTTTAGAGGCCCTTTAATTAGGCGCCCCTTCAGTGTTTCTCATCAAGATCTCATTGAGGCATCTGTTTAGTTGCTGCACTTAGTTGGAAACTTTTTCCCAATCCTCCTGATTAGCTTAGGTAATATTTTGGTCAAAATGGTACCTCTCACACTTAGCTCTATTGCATTGTGGGGCTCGAATGGGTTAGGTTGCATGATCTGCTAATTCATCCTTTTTTTCACGTTGGTCATGTTTGGAACGTTTGATTCATTGAACATAATCGTCTATGGAGTCAGCAATTTCTTCTCTTAGCACAGGCCGCCTTCTCTCCCTTGGGGGCACTTGGGACTTACCTCTTGTCTTGTTGGTGGTCGCTTGGACTCCTGGGAACCATGACTGTCCTGGGGAGACCTCTCCTCTGGTGGAGGCGGTTGTGGAGTTGCACTGCTAGTTGGGGTTGGCACGATTGTGAGCTTGTTCAATGCCGCAGAAAGTTGAGTAGAGATCTGGGTAGAGATTTATTCACTTATAAGCTGCATTAGCTAAGGCATGGTCAGTGTTACAACTTGCTCCTACGGGGCATTGGGGCTTGGAGCATGTAAACCTTATTAGGGTTGAATGGGAGGTAGAGATGTTGTCCTCTTGTTATCCTCCCTCTTAGATGGGCTCTTCTAGTGTTTACCATTTTCTCAGTTGCAATCTCAAGTTTTCCTATTGATAGTGCCGAAATGATGAGGTTGAAAGTCGTTTTTAGTGAATTAGGTAGTGTTTGGGTTAATTCAATTAGGGAGGTCGAATGATCCAATCATGATATTTTTCTTGGGTTGAGATCTGCAATTAATAACAAACATTAGACTAGCTGAGGTGCCTTTAGCTGAGGTACTCCGATGTTCAAGTTAGTAGCAGTCGAGATAAGATAATCAAGCAATAGAGTAATAGCGTATAGTGTATATGGCATACCTGGAGGGTGGTCAACAATGGAGTATTTATAACTTTCTCCAGATGGATGATATCTCTAAAATGCCCCTTTCAAGTGTAAAGAGTTCTTGTCCTTGCCTGGGGGTCGTTGGTAATTTTTAATTCCAGTACTATTTCAGGTGGCACCATCTCCTACTTTTTAGGATGAATAGTACTCTAAGGTGAGCCTCCGACAGGGTTGGTACTAGGGTGGCACGCGCCATTAATGTGAAGGCACATTGCCTGTTAGATTATTAAATGCAGCAAGGATATAATTCGATGCTGGAGTGAGCACTTTGATTGACTGTGATCGACCAGACATGGTGGTCAACTAAAGAGATAGCTGAGCAGCCTTGACGGCTTAGTGCCTATCGTTGGGTTGGGTTGAAAACTACTTGTTTGACTTGACGGTTGTGGTTGAGTAACTTAGCCTAGTCGGGTTTGGAAGCACAGTTGGGCTCCAGATGTTAGGTGGGTCTATGACTTCTCTCAAGAGTCGATAGCCTATTGAGTTAGGCTTGTTGGGCTATCCCATATCAATTAGTAATAATAATTATAATTAAATAAATTTTCAACTAACAAACAAAACTCATAAAATATTATAATACAACTCACTTAATTATTTCAAACTTACAATATAATCATATCTTTTCAATACATATACATACATATATGCACAACATTTTTAATTAATATTCTTACAATTAAAAAAATTCTCTAATATCAAATTCTACTCCCAAATATCAACACAAAAGTAATGATTTGACGTCTATAATAAAAAATACTCCCTAATAAAAATATCCAAACAAATCAAGATTTCCAAACACCATGTTTTACTATTTTTAAAAAAATAATTAAATATCAATTACATTCCCTAATCATCATTTTACATTCTCCTCCAATTTCTTTATTTTTCATTCTCCCAAAATTTATAATAAATATATAATAAAATCAAACAATAAATATATCCAAATATTACCACCACTTTCTTGTAATCACTCAAAAACTATTTAAAGTGTTTTTATAACAAGACCTCTTGTTTTTCTCCGCACGCAATGCTCTAAGTAGCATGTCGCTGTTTCTTGCCAAAGTTTTCTTTTTCCATTCTGCTCGTAGGCACGTGTCGTGAGTACAAAAGGCAAGACTCAACCTGGGGATTGTTACATCATATTGGCAGGCCGGAGTTGTCAATTTTGACTAATTAGTTTAATGATGAGAGCTAAATATAAAGGCTTGGTTATATTCTCCAACTTTTTTTTCAACTCTCAATTTATAAACAAATAAATAATTATAATTTTTAATTATATTTTTTAAAATACATAATTTATTCTCAAAAAATTCTTATTATTCTCAACTCCACACTATTTCTAAGACACCACATGTTTTTCTTCATTATAAATATATACACATACTACCACTTATACAACTATATATACATATATATAAATAAGTTTAAAATACTTATTTCTTCATACAAACGCAACAAAAAAGTAATTAATGTAACTCTTGTTTTTTCCAAAATACAAATAAACAATAATTTTCTTCCAAAATATAAACAAATAATTTTATCTTAAAATACAAACAAACAACCACTATATTCTTTAACTCCATTATTCAAAATCCATTCTCGTAAAATATTTTGAAAGAATAACTTAATTCACAATCAAACAAAGCCAAAACTAAGGAATCATGCCTAACCAGGGACAGAATTATCGATTGATTTCAGGCACAAAGTTTTGTATATCCTTAGGAATTTTTTAAAATGGTTTGGTTGGACGATAAATTCAAAGTCAAGAACAATACATAAGAATTAGCAACTTGCGACTATACATAAGAATTAGCAACATGCTGTAATTAGTGACTTAGTGCCCATTAGATGTAATTAGTGACTTAGTGTCCATTAGAAGTCACCTGATGCACCATCAAATATGAAAAATACATACACATATATTATTTATATATATGCACACTAAGTATTTATTAGATTCAAATTCCAACCTTACACTTTATATATGAAATTTATTCCACTAGATCAAAAATCAAAACACATATATGCACACACATTAGTTATATGAAGCCTCAATTCTAATGATTTCACATTACATCAAATATTTAAAACACACACACACACACATATATATATATATATATATATATATAGCAGGCCTGTTGCAGTAGCTGTCGGATTAAGAAAATTATAATGATTTTGTAACTCTCCAAAATTTAGCATTTTAGAAGGTAAGATTTCAAAAAAAAAAACAAAATATTAATTTAACAAAATTTTAGGGTTCAAAACATAAATAAGGACTTAATTGTAAGAAAATTGAAAATTTTGGGGGTTAATCTATAAAAATTTTGGGTCAAATGAGCCAATCAAAGGCACTAATGGTATGTTCTTTTGTGTTTTTCCACAAAATTTTTCAGCCCCCCAGAAAAATTTTAGAATGAATGCATATTCTCCAAATTTTATCCCCAAAAAATTGCTCCCAATTCATCCAAAAAATCATACACCCTAAAAACCACACATACCTTTTAATTTTCTCATTCTGCTTATCACATTACTTATTTATTTATTATTCTCACACTTCACTTATCCATACACTCTCTCACACACACAGAGACATATATATTTACATATATGAAATAATAAAATTTTAATAGTTATTTTTTTTAATTTGATGAATCGTTATTAAGTCTTATATATAAATTATTAAAAAAACATTTTATTTAAATAAACAACTAAGATTTATTAATACATAAATCAAAAGTAATAAATAGTTAAATAATTATATTTTAATTAATAAGTAACAATTAATTTATAATTAATGTATAGTAATTAAATTTTTTATAAATCGATATTAATAATTATGATATAAGCTAATTTTTTTATAATTAGGATATAATTATGAATTCATGAATAATTAATATTTATGAATATATATTTCATTCCAAATAATATATCATTTATTAATGTTAAATTTAATAAAATATAAATTTCAAAATAAATAACTAATTAAATTAATAAAACTCATATTTCAATCATTAAATACACACACACATCAGTAGCATCATCATTGTCATCATCATCATTATCATCATTCAACTATAAATATATATACATGTAATACATAAAAGTAATCACTCACACCTTGCAAACCCAACAAAAAGCAACTAATTTGATATCTATAGTAAAGTTTGTCTTCTGTCCAAAATATAAAGAAACAAATAATTCATTCTCAAATTATTTTCCTTATTTTCCCACAACAAAAAGAAAAACTTGGCATATTCTCCAAATTTCCCCCCAAAAACCTATTCCCCCAAAATGTTTTCTACAAAATGCCCAAAACTTTAAAGAACATAGTGTAAACAAACTTAGGGCTAAATTGAAAGTTGACTAAAACTCTTGGGGTTTCAAATGAAGATTGAGAGAAGTTTTGGGGTCAATTTATAATTTTTAGAAATTGCTTTTTAAATAGCACAACCCATCCCCATTTTCCTCAAATTTTCACATGCAGGCCCTCACCTCTCTCACTAGCGATTTCCCACCGACACCGACGATTCTCAAAAAAAATATATTGTCACCTTTCTCTTAGCTTGAGGAACATGCTGGTGCCAAGAACCACTATAAATGGCCAGTGGAACAACTGAAATTTGGAAACGAAAGTTTGGCACGATAGTAGCATAGGACCTTGGTGGTGATTTGCTATTTTCCAGCAAATTGACTGGCCAAATGGCATCCAAACAAAAAATTATTTTGGGGCTTTTGATCAACGTAGCAAAATGCACATTTTGGTGCGGCCAACTTCCAACTCTAGCAACGGCGCATAGCAATTTATGATAGTGCAATGATGGTTCGGTGGTGGTGCTTTGGTGATTGGCCATTAGTTTCATTGTGATGACGATCGAGTGAATGCGGGCTGCTATTGTGCAATGATTTGACCTCAAATTTGGTTAATTGTGTAAAACTCCAATTGATCAACTGAAGCAATTCTTGGATTTGATTTGGTTAAGTTACTAAGCTAATTTTCATGTGAAACATCCATTATTGGACCAAAATATGCCATTGTAAGGTGTATGATTGAACATTAATTTGAGATTATGGGGTAGAATTCTGTTCAAACAATTAAGTATCTCACTATAAGAAAGCATTCCTTCATCAACGGAAAATTTGTGATGGATACAAGTCCATCACAAATAGAAGATAATTGTGATGGAGTACTAACAAATATAAAAAAAGAGAAAAAGAAAATATTTTAGTGATGGCATTTTTGATAAATTTGTGATGAACTTTTCTCCTAAACAAAAATCTTACAAAAATTTATATACTTAAGCATTAGTGACAAAATATACCATCACTAATTCAAAATTAGTAAAATTATTGATGAGATTTATCATCACTATAATGTAAATTAATTAAAAATAATAATTTACACCATTCAAAGGATTCAAACTTGTGAGCTTAAATTAGAATAAATAAAATTAGTGATGGATTTACTATAATTGATTTGAAGTTAACAACAAATAAATTTAAGAAAGAAAAATTGCGATTGCATAAGCTAGGAGTCAAACTTGCCACTTAAGTCTAAAATTTTGTAGCTGGATCATTCCAGCTACAATGAAATCGTTATTAATTTTGTACATTTGATTTTACTTAACAATGAATATTACAATTTTATAATTAAAACCCAAAATCTCTATCCATTTCTTTCATAGAATCATTGCCTTTCTTTTTCTCTTTGCTTCACTTTGCATTTGCCATCTACTCCATTAGTATATTTGGCGTAAAGTATTCACAAGTCCAAATCCAGGTATTCTTTCACCTTCCTTTTATCTCTTGTTCACTTGATTTCTGATTCTCTCTATTTTTATTTTTTTTTTTTGCATTGTAGATTTTGTGCTATGCGAATAGGTCACTAGAAAGTGTTTGAAATGCATAAAATTTTCAAAATGATACCAATTTGATGTAACTTTAATCAGTAATTTTTGGCTATTTGCAGTGAATCAAGTTGCTTGTCATGAATTTGTTTTTTGTAAATTGAGCTATTTTTGGTGATTTTGAATTTTTCTAGACTTTTTCAACTCATAAATGAGAGTTTATGAGTGAAGATTTATTTATGGATATATACATTGATGCTGATTATGCTTGGTTGGTTACAAATAGAAGGTTAACTATACTGATTATTGCATGATTTTTAGGGGGCAATATATCTAGTAACTTGAAGGAGTAAGACATAAAATATTGTTGCTCGATCAAGTGCAAAGGTTGAGTTTAGAGCAATGGCGTACGAGATCTGTGATTTATTATGGTTGATGATTGTTTGAATGATTTAGTAAGGTTACCCTAGCAGAGTCACCAACATTTGCTATGGATATAATGTCACCCTAGTAAAACGAGAAAAAGCAAACATTGCTAATATTAAAATTAAAACGATTGAATGGGTTGCATGATACTGGCAAATAATCATGGCCCACACAAATGACTAATATTTAAATTCATTAAAACAACTTTACAGAGGAAAACATGGACAAACTATTCCCTAACAATTTGGCCCATCTTTTATATAGTCGGAGCATCTCCTTGAAAAGGCCAACAAAGATAAAGATTCTATTTTGTTAATGATTTAAAACTCACTCACTCACTTACTCTGAATATTTGTCTCATTGTTGAGGTTATTAATTACATCTAAAAGTTGATAGCCAATATATCAAGAAGCAATTAGCAGCCAAATTCATTGCTGATATAGTTTAAATGCATAAAATATGTAGGAATGGAAAGAGCATCCACCAAAACCAAATGTTATTTAATCTGTTAAATTTTTGAAGAACAAAATTCACATATAAATTTTAGACCTCCAATGAGAAATATTTGGATTGACAATAACGTATACAAACAAAATGAAATTGAGTACAGATAAACATACTCCCAAAGAAGGTCCTCTTTTAAATGATATAACCTAACTAAATTTTTGACGACCATCTCCCTTAATAAATGCTTTTCTATGACCATTCAAGGCACATGCCTTATAACTTGCTTAGAGTTGATTGTGATGCTCTAAAATAATAGAACCTTTACTTGTTAAATTGGTAAAATAGTCAAATAGAGAGAAGCTAGATTGTGGTTTGATAACTACTCCATTTGCTCTGTTAGATCTTCAGTAAGTAGATATATTAACAAAAGGTTGCCTACCTAGCAGTTTTAAAACTTTACTAGCACTAGGAAGGTTTGATATCCATTCACCAACTTTTGAGGTTGTGAGTATATAATGCTATTAGGAATAAATGCATAATTAGAGAGATTATAGTCATAGAGTATTGTTTTACTTTTTCATAGGAAATTGTTTACTGCTTCGTGGTCCTTGAATTAATGTAGGCTACAATTTTTTTGTGTATATAAATATCACAAGGTTGTGAGTGCTAATCACTTAAGCAATTGAGTGCTCAGATTTTTTCTTCTTCTTTCCTTTCACGTAGCTAATTAGTATCTTTTGTTTCTACAAACTAATGTCCTATACTTGGAGTGATGTTCAAGCTACTGAAATAAAAAGTTCAGTAGTGTATTTTAAAATTATAGAAAAGATTAATTACTCAAACCCTCTTAAGATTTGACTTATTTATAGAAAAATACACAACTATTAAGAAATTACCAATACGTCTTAAGATTTATATTCATCTTAAATTTTGCTGAAATCATTGGCTTCCATTAAGAAAAATGATCACATTTTTCCAATTCTTAAAATGAGGATAGAAAAAAGAAATTTTTAATGGTTTTATTTTCTATTTTTTATGAATAGAGAAATATTTTTGTTTTTCCTACTGATTATTTGTCATATTCTTATGGTTCCATGAAATGATTGGGCATTGTAGATATAGCATAGACTTAGCAAAATAGTTGATTGCTTTTCTACACAATGTTATCATGAGCTATGGAAATGTGAGGATATCTTTCTCATGGAGGACACTTTGATAGGGCAAGTACGAAGTTGCAGTTAAGTTTCTCGTTCAAGTTTAATTGATGTATATTGCTTTGCCCAATTTTTACCCTTTTTCTCTTACAATTATATTTCTAGTTTGTTGGGCTTTTGCTTGATAAATTTATAATATTATATTGAAAGAACTTGGAACTCATCCCAAAGTATACATATAAAATAATATACAGTACAACAGCTCTTACTGTAACATGACCAGGGCAAATAAATGTATACATGCCATTATTGTTGTAGAAAATTATAGTTTGTTAGTAGTATGCTTCTTAACTACAAATCTATTTTGAATCTAGGCAATATGTCCTTTTCCCATGTTGTATATATGCTTGAATCCCTATAACTGCAAAACCTCCTATGTTCTGAATATGATGAAGCTTTCTTTTCTTGATTTAGAAATAAGTCAATGAACAAAAAGAACATAATTGTGAAATTCTCTTTTTTACACTAATAGAAACTTTCATTTGCAGAACTCATGGATAGTGATCATAGTTGGATGTGGCATAGAAGAGATAAAAAGGGGTACATTAGGCTTGAATTTATGGAAGAGGTTGTTAATAAGTTAGATTTTACCTTTTCTAAACTGTGATTTATTTCCAACAACTTAATAAAGTGCCCATGTTTAAAATGTGACAATAAAAGGTTTGACACTTGAGAAAATGTGAATATTCATCTCTTGAGGATGGTTCACCACTGACTACACAAAAATAGATCACTCATGGACAATCTATGAATAAGCTAGCCTCAAATGTTGGGAGTCTTCAAGAGATATGCAAAGTGAAGATTCTCATATGAGAAGAATGGTGTTGGATATTGCTGGTCCTAATTTTAATTGAGAGGCCACTCTAATTCTGATAGCAATTTGGAGAGTGATGAGGAATTGCCAAACCTTAATGCCCAAAAGTTTTATGATTTGCTAAGAGATATAGATGAGGCTCTTTGGGATGGCTATCGGAAGCATGCAAAACTCTTAACAATGGCTCACAGAATTCAACTTGGTTGTGGCTTGTTATGATAGGCTAATGATGACAATAAAGAAGATGATGCCAGAAGGAAAAAAATTACCCGAGAACTTTTACCAAACAAAGAAGGATTTAGCAAAACTTAAACTTAAACATGTGAAAATTCATGCATGTATGAATAGTTGTATGCTATACTATAGAGAGAATGAAGTGCTCACAAAATGTAAAATGCGCCATCATCCTCGGCACAAGCCAAGTAATCCACGTTGAAAAAAAATGTACCTTACAGAGTCTTGCATTATTCTCCATTAACTCTTAGATTACAAAGACTTTATAAACCAAGGGAAACAGCTAAACAAATGACCTGGCATTCGAATAATCATTATACAAAAGATAAAAACATTGCATACCCTACACATGCTGAAGCATGGAAACATTTTGATCGTACTTACTTGATGTTTGCTTATGAGCCACGTAATGTGCATTTAGGGTTATGCACAAATGGATTTTCTCCTTTTGGCAAGTACAACAATTTGTGCACTTGTTGGCTTATAATTGTTACTATGTATAACTTACCTCCAAGACTATGTATGGAAGATTAGTCTATGTTTTTAAATATGGTCATTTATGGATCAAAGAGCCTAGGCAAAAACTTGGATGTCTTTTTATAGCCTCTCATTGATGAATTGAAGAAATTAGAGGAAGCTGGTATGCAAACTTTTGATGCATTCACTAAACAAATTTTTTAGATGCGAGTGGCACTTATGTACACAATTAGTGATTTTCCTGCAAATGCTATATTATTTGGTTGGAGCACTAAAGTTGTATTGGCATGCTTATATTGTATGGAATGCACAAAAGCATTTTATCTTGATCATGGAAGAAAGGTGTAACGCCCCTGAAATTTGGTATTTTAAAAAATAAGAATTTGAAATTCAATCAATTGGTTGCTTAGATTTTAGGGCTTGAAAAATCATAAAAGGACTTAATTGCAAGAATTTTAAAAGTTTTGGGGGTAAATTTGTAATTTTCATAAACTTGATTGGAGCATATTCTAAATCTTTTGGGGTTGCATGGCTAATATTTTAGGTCAAAGGGTGAGATGTTAGGTACTCAAAAGATTATAGGGCTAAATTGAAGAATAAAATTTTTTTTGAAAGACTTAATTGCATGATGGAGGAAAGCTTAGGGAGTCAATCTTTAATTTCTGAAAATAGGATTTATATTTCTCCTTTCTTCCTCATTTCGCCTGTATGCATCACCACGTTTATCTCCCCAGCAACTTTTTTCAGCAAGCTTGAAAATTCCAAACTAAGCTAGCCAACGTTTTCTTCTTCTCATAGTGATACCGATGCCAAGAACTCCTTATTTAAATTGGTGAAATGCTAGAAAATCAAAGACCAAGGTGGCGCACGATGGAGCTTGGTGGGTTTCCACTTTTTGGCAACCTTTCGTGGTGGACCAAGGGTGTTCTAGGATGGGTTCAGCTTAAGAAAGCATTTGGTGAAGTTTGTTCTTAGTTTCAACCATCGAAGATGGCAAAACAAGGGTGGCCGGAAAATGGTGATGGGTCGTGGGGCAACCACTTTGAGGTTTCAATTGATAAGCTTTCTGGTAGCATTTGGCAAAATTGATCGGGCCATTAGATTCCTGGAGTTGAGAGGAGTATTTTGGTGGTAGTTTTGGATAATTTTAGTTATGGCAGACGACGACAACAACACGACGGTGGTGGAGGGATAGTAACTTTTCCTCAACACGACGATCGCAATGACGTAATTGGTTTGTGACTCCAGGGTCTCATTGATCGATTCATGGGTAAAAGAGTTGGGAAATGGGTTTGATTAGATATATACACATATTATTTCGTATTACTTTAAACATTGTACCGTATTTTGAAATGAGGTTATCATATGAATTGTATATATATAAAGGGGCCATACATGAATGAAATTATGTACCTAGCAGGCTCAAATATAATATATTGTTTGGCATTTTGGTTGATTAAGATTAACAAGTAAGAAAATCATAAATTCATGGGTTTAAGACCTAAGTGATAATTGTAGGGATTAATTATGAAGAACTATGAAGATTTGGTTATACATGTGATATGCATGGATTATGTATGAATTATTGGGCTTGGACTTATGTTGTTGTATGATGAAGTTTGAATAATTAAGATTAATGAGCATGAAATGCCTAATTTTATGAATTTGGGGACTTGCAGGCAAAAACTTGGGTTATTGAGTTAATTAGCTTGTTAGTACTAAATTGGGGATACTGTTACGGGGTTAATTAGGTGATTTGAAATTGGTTATATCTATTGCACATAATATTAAGACTTCTATAACTAATATAGTGAACCTTGATACTAAATTAATTCGATAGTTTCTGATTTTGGATTGTTAATAGTAAGATTCAGTTGTTGAGAATGGTTAGGTTTGAATAAGGATTTTATTGAGGATTTACTCATTTGGTTAGGTAACAAAGAAGTAGGTCTGTAGACCAGTAGATGGTAGATTGTGATAGCTTTCTTTGAGACTATGGAGGTGAGGATTTACCAATTGGTATTTACTTTGTTTAAGTTTACTCATAAATTACTGCACCCCTATGAGGATCTGTCATTTTGGCCTTGTTATATTGATATGTTTTTGTGGTATGACCCTGTGACGGTTAGCTAGCTTGATTTTACTTGCTCATTTTATTAAAATTTGTACTTGATTATGTACTTATTCATAATCGGTTACTTGATTTGTATACCTCTATGAGGGTTAGCACTTGTTTCACTATGTTGAGTCTTGTTTGTCTATTCTGGCACCTATAACTCCTTTCTATCTTGTCTGGTACTTATCTTGATCGGTCATGTCTTGATTGGTACTTGTCACTATTTGGTACCTATTTTCATCTTGAGTTGTTATTAGATACCTTGCTAGCACACTCACTTATTTGTATCATATTATTTGGCTAGTTGGCTTAGCTATACTTGTTAGTCTTTCCTATATTACCTCATTGGCAATTCTAATCGTTTGATTGGTACTTGTTGCACTTGATTGGTATTTGTTGTACTCGTTGGAGATAGTACTTAGGTTGAGTGCCAATCCTATGTGGAATGCTAGGATACTTGGGACATACCTTCCAATCTGCTTAGGAGTTCATGATACATTGAGCAGTCTGCTTAGGTATCCATAATGTGCCATATAGTTCATATGAGCAACCAATTATATACCAAACTGTCATGCTATGGTAAAATATTTGTTTGATTGGTATAAGAAGATTTTAATATGCAGGTTCATTTGATTTGTTGGAATATATATTATATTTAGGTTTGTTTTGTTCTTATTAGACCCTAATTATTTGTGTTCGCTCTTGGAGCAATAAGGATGATGTAGCTTCTTGGTCTGAATTTGGTTGTTGTACGTGCCAGATGAGCCATTTGCATTGTCTCTCAATTGTGATCGATTGAGATGCTTTATATCTTCAGAGCAAGATCAGTTGAGATGATCCCGAGCCAATAATTACAACCTCGAGCTAGTACCTACTAAAAGTCTTAAAATTGATATTATTTGCCCTTCAGACTTGTTATTGTCTGCCTACCAAATTTGTTACTGTTGTTATTGCTTGTTCTTGATATGTTTCTATTTTGAATATTGATTGACATCTGTTGGGTTGATTTTCCTCGATAGATCCCCATTATTCTTAATTAAGAATATTTCTTACTAAGTGCTATAGACATACCCCCCATACTATTCTTGTTTCTCAGACAGGATAAAGTTGTGAAAATGGATCTTTAGCTTGGGTTGCAGAGAAGATACAGTTTGTAATTGAAGAGGCGCTTATGTATATGTGTGGGATCTCTTGAATATTAAGCTTGGAATAGAGACATCGAGATATGTCAAGTTTGTTATTAAGAATTTGAGACTTGTATAAACCTTTTTAGGTATTTAGGAGTTGAATTATAGTATGTATATTGTGTTTTGATATGATTGCTAGGTTGGCATTGGCTGCTACTTTTGACAAGTTAAGTTTGAAAAGGTCGTTATGGGCCTATTGATTATATTATGAATTGAGAGTTAAGTTTGAACTGGAGTGGTACCTCAGCTTAGGTGCTATCTCAAGAGGAGGCACCATGAAAGGCATGTTGGTTTGATTGCCATTGTCAGTTTTTACCTCTTGATCACCTACTTAGAAAGCAAAAGGATAAATTTCATGTGAACAAAATTGAACTAAATGAACCCTCTTTATAAAGATGCGAATAAATTATCTTCCCAATATCATGTTTGGGACACAAATTGGAAGTCAAAAATACATGGATGTGGAACATCACATAATTGGAAGAAGAGGAGCATATTTTGGGAATTACTGTATTGGCATACCAATCTTGTTCACCATAATTTGGATGTGATGCATATTGAGAAGAATGTGTTTGAGAACATTTTCAATACTGTTTTGGATATGAAGGGAAAAACTAAGGACAATCTAAATGCAATAAAAGACTTAGAGTTGTACTACAAGAGGAATGAGTTGCATTTGTTCTTTGATGCAAATGGAAAATTGTGGAAACTTAAAGCTTCTTATACTTTAAATAAAGAACAAACAAAAGAAGTGTATAGCTGGATTAAGCAATTAAAACTTCTAGATAGATATGCTTTGAATATAGCTCAGTGTGTGAATGAGAATGACCTCCGAGTATTTGGGATAAAGAGTCATGATTGTCATGTATTCATGCAAAGATTGTTACCGATTGTATTTCAATACTTGTTGCCTAAACTAATTTAGGAAGCATTATCTGAGCTTATTGTATTTTTTAAGGGCATTTGTTTTACTGTGTTGCATGTCCAATATGTTGAACAACTTGAAAAGGACATCATTGAGACTATATGCAAACTTGAGAGGATTTTTCCTCAAAGTTTCTTCAATTCTATGGAGCAGTTTCCCATACACCATGCTTATGAAGCTAAAGTTGGTGGTCCTATGCAATGTAGGTGGATGTATCCATTTGAAAGGTACTTTCTTGAAAATTAATGTAATATTTGTCTAATTAATTGTACAATTATTATACTACCCTTTGTCTTATTTTACACAGATTTTTGCATCGATTGAAAAAAAAATTGAAAATTCTAGCTTGTCTAGAGTGTTCAATTGTTAGGGCCTACATTATTAAGGAAATGTCAACATTCTGTTCTCTATATTTTGAACCAAATACAGAAATAAAACTAATTAAAGTACCAAGGAATGATGATAGAGGTTTTATCAATAACATGGGATGTTTGTCAATTTTCACAAGTCCAGGATGACCTTTGCGTTCTCAGAATATTGGTAGGTGGTTGGAAGAAGACGAATTGAATATGGCATACCGACACATCTTGTTGAATTGTGATGAGCTTTTGCAATTTCAAGAGTAAGATCTATCATTTTTCAATATTTTCTCTAATAAATACATATTTTCAATATTTGTCCGACTAATTTAAATCTTGTAGGGTGTTTTATCAAAGAAAAAAAGAACAATAGCCGACAATAACTGATGATCAACTTGTGATCCTATTTGACAAAGAATTTACTAAATAGTTTAAACACTTTGTAAGTATTAATAGCTTCTCTAGTTCAGTTACTTTATTGTTTCTTAGTGATTAATTGGTCTTGTTATTATATTGCATAGGTAGAAGATCTTTTAAATGTGATTGAAGATCGTACAAAGTAGATTGCACAAGGACCAAGTAGATAGGTGATATGTTACAATTGCTACTTTGTAAATGGGTTCAAATTTCATTCAATGGGTTATGGTTAATTTAGAACGACAATGAACAGTTGTGTATGTGTGCAAGGAAGCACTTGGAATGATAATGAGACGGACTATTTTGGCATTTTGGTTGAAGTCCTTGAGCTAGAATACCGTGGATTTGGAAATAAAGTAGTTCTCTTTAAGTATGATTGGTATAAGACTACTGGAAGATGAATTAGTGTACATTGAAAGTTTGGCCTCACAGAGATCAACTGTAAAAAGAAGCTTCAAGAAAATGATGTTTTTATGTTGATTCAACAAGCTCATCAAGTATATTATTTCTATTCTCCATCTTTGAGTGAGAAAGATGTGATTGGCGTGTTGTATGTCAAATCAAAGCAAGGAGTAAAATTGATGCACCTTTAGTTGACACGGAAGAGATAAATTTTCACACTAAAATAATGAGACCTTTACAAGAAGTAGAATCATCTATTCCTCATTCTAATGCTTTGTAATCAATTGATCAAGAAGATATTTTAGTGGATGATCTAAAGGAGATTCGTGGTGTTCTACATAATCATGCTGTTGATATTGATGAAGTTGAAGAGATTGAAGAAGGATTTGAAGATTTTGACATAGATGATAGTGAACAAATAGATAATGCAGAGAACAATGATTTTCTTAGTGATGATAATATGAATTGTAATGATTGAGATATTTTATTATTGGTGGTTCTTTTGTTTCCCTTTGAATATATTACAATGTTTATTTTCTATGACATTTAATAATCTTGTGTATGGATGGTTTCTTGGTACTTCAATTTTTTTTTTATGTAATTATGTTCTTATTATATATGTCTAATACAAATTTCTTATGATCTAGGATGACCAATAAAGGAAGGGCATTTAGCACTAGAGGTCAAGGCACAATCCCAAGGTAGGGGCATGGGTAGGGACAAAGGTGAGGTCAAGGGCCATCTACTGACTTATCTCCAGATGTTAATGAAGAAGCCTTTTCTCTAGAATGTGCAAATATGGTATTAGGAACAAATGTAAATAATGGTAACTCGACATCCACTGTTCCACCTAGAGGACCTTGTCATGGAACTCATGTGCCCTCAGATCCTACTGCTCAATCATTTTTGATATGTAAGGATGGCAAGTAATATGTCATATGCTCTTTTCCTTTTTGTTCTTTAGTAGCAATAAATTTTTTTTCTTAATTCTTAAAGGATTAATTTCTTAGTTTATTTAATACTATAATCTTTCATGTCCTGACAAGGCTTGCACATAGCACATGGGAAGGAGAAAAAGTGAAGGTTGAAGCTAGGAATTCACAAAAATGTTCCTTTTTGGGTTGAACTTGATTAATGAATTTGTGTCCTTTTGCATTTGCATGTGCATATGTGTGTTTCATGAATTTTCTCTAATTTGGGTTTCAGTGCCTTTGATGGTTGGGATCTTTTATTTCATGAATGATAACAAAAATCCCTTGTGGGTATAAGTATGGGTTGGGACAAAATTTCCATCACGTTTCTTTGACTTTTTGACAGTTGTATGGATCCTAACATGAGTGATATCTACACTATATGGTATAAAAAAATATCTTACCCTCATAAAATTAATAAAATTAATGGTTGTTTTAATATTGCTATATTAAATTATTATTTATCAAAAATTATCTTTATAAGTATGTCATAACTTCTTTTTGTCACTAACACAAAATGAGTTTATTTTTCTTAGTTTAGTAAGGTTAAAATCTTAATGTATCTGTGTACAGATTGATAAGTAATCTTTATAAAAATGTGGCTGGAGTAATTTCTAGCACCATCAAGAGTTCCTTTATTGTTGTATGGGAAAATGTGAGAAGTGTACCGCCAAGGCAATGGATACACTATGGGATGCCTTTAAGTTATTGTCCTGGTTTTTTGTATGTTCACTACACTTTCGTTAACATGAAGAAGTATAATAATATATTATGTATATAGTAAAAATGTTAAAGTTGTCATTTCCTATGAACACGTCTATTTAACAGGGATGATTTCAATGAAATTCTGATGATGAGTGCATAATTCATGGAGTATAGCTCAAAATAGTTTTAGTTAGCTTTCGCACTACCCTTAGCATTGCTTGAAGAAATGTTGTAAAGTTGCCTAAGTCAAACAATCCTCCAGATTGGAAGGGAAAGGGTCCTAAGTGGATGTCAAATGAAGTTTGGAACCAATTAATTGACAATTACTTCAACACTCAGAGATTTTTTAAAAAGTCACATTTTGGAAGGAGAAGTTGCTTAATAATCAAGATGAATCAATCTCGAAACATACATGTGGTTCTATTAGTAAGAAAGAACATGAAGAAGAATGATGCGTACAAATAAAAATTTTGAAGATGTAACTATGTGTATAGAAGTTTGACAAAGTAAAAATATCAATGATCTTTGATCCTTGCAGGCGCAAATTCTTGATTGTAAGCTCACTTAGATGGAGCTTTTTGAGCGTACTCAAAAGATACAAAAAGGAAAGGGTGAATTTGTAAATGAAAGGTCCAAGAATGTTTATGTAAGTTTTCCTTTGATTTCTTCTACCTTTGCCAATAACTCTCATATTCACCGCAGGAATGATTTCTTTGATATATTTGTTATTTTTATTTTTTTTTAATTTTGTGGAAAAGTACTTTGTTTAGTGACTTGCTCAAAGAATTAATAATAAAGATGATAGTATGGGTAAGATTAAGATATGCATGAGTTGGAAAGAATTGTGTTTAGCATCCTTAAAGAATGTATAGAAAAATACTTTACACATATTCAGATGCAAAGGCCCTCAAATACGACGGAAGAATAATTAAGACAAACAAGCACTTGATAAGGGACCATTTTTAGATCACATCTTAAAGTATATATAGTTACTTTCTGGTAACCTTTTTCTTTCATTGTTGAGCCCTTTTAGTTTTGGATTTTTTATGTTGGAATGGCTCATTTGTTCTATAATTAGTTTGTGATAGAACTGAAAAGGTCAACTTCAAGAATAAAAATAAAAACAACAACAACAACAACAACAACAACAACAACAATCATCATCATCATCATCATCATCATTTGTCACAAGTCTTTAGCAACTCAAAATGAAATAACGTTCTTAATTGGAGTTGCTCCATTTTACAATTCAAACACAAAGAAAAGTATTACCAATATTTGAAGGCACCTACTTCCTAGCCTAGCTAGTACACAACTTCATGATACTTGTGTAATAACTCTACATATATAATAATACTTAAATCAATAAACTTAATTTTTCAGAGCATAATGAGATGCAAATTTGGACACAAAAAATGCATCATTAGACCACCATAAGTATGAACAGAGGTTTGAATAGTAAGTCCTACTAGGATCATTTCTTCATCTGGCTGTGCTTTGATATTGTGTTATTACTTTAGAACAACAAACAAGAACCAAATAATCAATCGCCTTTTTACTTGTGATTGGTCTTTATCTAACAAATTAACCAATCCAAGTAAGAAAAAAAATTGGGGGTCTGGGGCTATTTTCTTATTATTTTGCAAGTTCTACTACGTTGGCATAGAAAGTGACTACACATAAACCAAGCAACTTTATGTATTGACCTATACACTGTACATATGAATATTATATATACATATGTGTGTGTGTGCGTGTGGATGCTCATATCAGATATTTCAAACTCCCAAATTATGAGGACGGCATAGTTGTATCTTTTAGTAAATAGGTGGATTCATGATAATGTGATATTTGAATATGCTTAAAGAATTAAGAATAAAGATGATAGTATGGGCAATTGTTCATGTCATTTAAGGGTTCCAAAGGGTGAATTGTAACTGTAAGGATTAAACCACTTTCTTCTTTTTTGCAATTACTAGAGTATTGTTGTTGGCAATTATTCGAATAGATTTATAAATGCTGAAATTTTCAATTATCTAATCAAATGGTAGATTGGATTATGTAAAATACAAAAGTCAACCATATTAGTTTTTCCCTGTGAAATTTCTCCTTTAATTAGGGCATTTAAAGTTAATTTTTTCTTGGTAATTGGACTCATGTTACCATCATACTATTTTTACTAAATGTGATGATTTATTTTTGAGCTTTGCTCTTCAATTCCATCAGCTCCAATATACCTTTATTTGAATTAGTTTTGAATGAATTTTAAGTTTGATCTTATTTTCTTGCTTTGTTACAGCTACACTAGAAACATTATGGCATTATTGTCAAAGAGAGAGCTTAATTGTAATACTATCTTGGGGTATTTGAAATAAACATCACACAAAAATACTTGTTGAGAATAAGACCTGGGTTAGTGTTACACTTCAGCAGTATGTCTATGGTTGAAAACTTGGAATTCCATGCGTATCATTTAGGTTCTTAAGCTTGTCATAAATAACTAATTAATCATCTCAAAATAAAAGATTAAGACCCTTGCAAGTTAATATGAAGTTGGAGTTACCAATGGTTGGTTGCCTTTTGTTCTAATATCAAAACTATTTTAGTTGTCTTTCTTCTTACATGGTACTTTTTTTGGTTTCTAATCCTATTTCTTGGACCCTACTTATATGATTGGAAAGCTTGTAAAAAATGTACAGAAAGATGCTTTACAAGCTTTACAAGACTTGAAATTGCTATGTTGAATAATATTATTGCCTTAATTTCTACTTTCCAGTGTAATTCATTTTGGTGAATTTGTTAAAAAACAATTACTATCTCTTTATTAAATAAAAATATTCTTTTCTGTTGGATAGTTATTTTCTATTTTCTTGACTTTGATAAGCACTTATTCTTTTCTTTTCATTATTTTTGTTAGGAAATATATAGTGAAGATATTATTGCACAATATGGTTTGGATTTATCAAAACATCCCAAGCTTGATGATGAGAAATGGATCAAGGCAGCGAGCCAACCATCAAAGGGTCGACTATATGGGTTTGGCACTCGCTAACGTGCTAGTGAAATTCTTGGTCCTCCATTTTTGGCACCAAGATATAAGGGAATAACTCAACCACAAACCATAAATTTGGCAAGTGAATAGTTGAAAAAAGAAGCAGAAGAGACTAGAAAGATGGTTGAGGATGCAACTAAGCGATTGGGGGTTGCTATGCAGAGGAAAAATGAACTATGCTAATAAGTGAAAGATGTTCAACTTGATTTGGCCATCTCTCAATCAAATTTAGCTTTAGCTCAACCTGAACTAGCTGCAACAAATTAGGAAATCTCAAACCTAGTTCAAGCTGGTATTTGTGATTTTTTACAAAATTGAGATTTCAAAATTTGAAAAATCAAGTGGTTTAGAGAACAATGAGTACACAACTCTGTTGGTGGGAAAAAAAGAAAAGGATCACTAAAATTAGCTAGTATTCTCTTTTTGTGACTATATTTTGTCAAATAAGATCTGGATATTATAGATTGTTAGTTAAGTGTGTTGAGTTTTCGATATTATAGATTAGTTTTTTCTATGACTATTTACTAAATGAACATTGCTTTATCATCATATTTTGTGATTGATGTCAGTGTTTCTTTAATATTTTTGTGGATATTATTTAAGTTGTGTATACGTATTGATAGGGTATGATGTGATATGTTTTCAATTTTAGTATTTAATACTTTTGGTAATTTGTTATGGAAGTTGAAATGCATTGTGAAATGATTGAGATTTAAATTGATCACTAATAAGAAATTTCTTTATTTGTTTAATAATGAATTTAGTGACACTACTAAAAAAAGATGATTTGCGACGGATTTTTTTTGTTATTTTTTGATAGAAAAAATCCGTCGCAAAATCTTTGGTTGTAATAATTTGCGATATATTTTGAGATAGATTTTTTTGTGACGGAATTTTTGTGATGGAAAATTCCATCACAAGTTTGTGATGGAATTTGTGATGGATTTATATTGAGTGTGTCACAAATAAGATTTTATCTTTTAATTTAGTGACCAACTTAGTGATGAAAAAATTCATCACAAGAATAGTGTAACAAATTTCATAATTTTAAACATGCTTTTGTGGTGGAACATTTTTTTAAATTTGTGATGGAAATTCCATCACAATATTAATTTTGTGACGCACTTTGTTTTCATCATAGAAATCAGTGATGAGGAATTTACTAATGGATCTATGATGAAATAAATGCATCACTAATTCATATTTGTGATGGAATTTATTAAATATGTGATGGATTTTTTTGTTAGTGAAAGGGTAATTTCTTGCAGTGTCTCCTAATTCAGTTTGATCAAATTGTTAAGTTGATTACTGATGTTAGTTTAAGTTAATTGAACCAAATTATAATTATGGATTGGAATGATCCAGATAAGATTTAGAATGTCAAGCTAAAATATTTAGATATACAAGTTGTGTATAGTGCTAGTAGGCCTAGATTGGTAATTAGAACATAATTATTGTTAATTAAGCTAGTTGATGTAATTAAAACCCTAACTTTTGTGTGATGTTGCAAGGATTAATTATTAATGAAATATGATAATTTCTTGCAATTTGACTGCATTATTATACATAAGTTTGGGCTATTCAATTGAGAAGTGATCGACGACTCAGAACAAATAATTCCCTAATTAATAGTGTGGCAACATTAGCATGATTAGTATGTTAACCATGCATTATTTTCAGAATCAAATCTCTAAATATCATACTAGTGGAAAGCATGATGACAGAATAATTTATATAATCTGAATATTCTAGCTTAAATTACCATATTTGAAATGATGCAAGAACCTGGATTAGGTAGATATGCCTTATAATCAGGAACACCTGATATTAAGTCATAAAAGGTTTTCTTATTGTTTAAAGGATGCAGTGCAAGTGTTTTGACATTTCAATATGTTCTATTGGAATAAGTGACTAGGAATTAGGATCTCTGTGACTGTAAGATGGGGAGGCACCTTTGTGGAGTTTTAAGGTGAGGGTTATGCTTATCTTTTTTCTGGGAAGTGAATAGTCAGTATGTTGTAATTCTTATGTCTATTTGTTGGATTTGACTGTATTAATCCTGGTGCCCATAACATCTATTGTGATATCTATTTCTGTCCCATATACCTTATAGCCTTGCCAACGTTCCCTTATTTGCATTGATATTGTGGGTTTTGTTAACCAATTCCATTTCATGTTTTGGTTAAATCATTCTATGTACTATGTATATGGCCCTGTCACCCAATGTTTTACTAACAACACCATTTGAACTATTTCACAGATATGTTAATGAATGATTATTTGAATACATTTTATCTGTTGGCACTATGTTTGAGTTTCTTGAGGATGCTCTTGAGATGTGACTGCCAGTAGGGACGCCACAGGATGGCATGGGTTGATGGTGGCTGGTCTCCTGGCTAGTACCCATCTAAAATCCTAACTTACATATGTGTTAGAGGTAGTTATCCATGAGTGCTGAGATTTGGCATATGGATGAAGCTGAGTGCTTGGGTTAATGGTCTGAGCTGAGTGCTTGGATAATTGAGTAACAAGGGAAGTCTGTTATGATATACTGTACTTCGTGTACCATTTGTTACCTTTTGTTATCATTTATGTTCTTATATGGGAGCAATAAGGATGAAGTTGCCGATAGTTTGTTAAAATTTGGTATCTCATGTGCTTTATTACACAATTGCTCCATGTTGTAAATGTTTTGTTATGTAAGGTCTTGCCTATTCCATGTCTCGTTTCATTGAATTTTCATTTCGTTAATATACTATTTATTTGAATTCTATAATATTATCACGCCAATTATAAGATCTGTAGTTTTGGTTCTTCTTGTTATTTTACTTAATTATTTATCAATTGAATTAGAACTTTATTATTAGATCCCTTTGATCTTAGGTTTTTGTGAATAACTACCCCAACTTTCTCCTTAAGTCTTTCAGACTTATGTATGTATGTGTGTGTGTGTGTGTTTTCATGTTCCTGATTCATTTTCCTAGCTAGGTTATGACAAGTAGCAGTTGGAGTGCTATTGAATGTATTAGAACACATGATTTTATTATTAACTTTCAAACATGCAAGATCTACACTCAATTTTGTGATGGATAGTGTTTGTAAACTGAAGCCTAAGACACCTTATGCTGGTGTTCATGCGTGTATGGCTTTGATGTTGGTGGTAGTCATAGACTTATACTTATTATGTCCCTTTTGACACGTGTAAGTAAGCTTAGCATTTTAGTATATATTTGTGCGGGTCATTAAGATCTTGATGCTAGTAATGGTATGACAGTTTTGTTTGCCTTGCGGGATGTAAAATAGTAAATTGTAAGAATAAGTTAGAATAAGTTATTCTTGGGTTGTATAGCTTTTGAACTAAGATTTTGGAGGTGCATAATTTGATTAAATTACTGTGAATACTATAGGAATAGCACCTCGACGTGAAGTAGGTACCCCGGGCAGCGCTACAGCTTTCACACTAACTATGCATCACATTAACTAGCTAGGAATAATAACGCTTTTTTAAATAAATTAATTAATCGCCATCATGCATCAGCATTTATAGTTATTACACATTGTTTGCAAATTAAAACTCTAATGCATGATTTATTAAAGGATTATTTACACATATATTCCCTTTGAAATAGGAAAGTTATCAATTTCCTTCTCTAACTTCACAATTACCAAAATCTACCATATGAAAATGTGCTATTAAAAAACCCTCGACAGAAGTCACAAATTGACTATTTTGCCTGCATCTTAAGAATTAAAAATAATTAAATAATTGATTTATTAAATAACTATTCTGTCCCTAGGTATCTTAATAATGTTTACATATAAATTGTGAAGAGGCCTATTTTTAATATTTTACATAATTGAAAGGATAATTAATTTTGTAATTACTACAAGAAAGCACCCCTTCACACATGAAAGTAACGAATAGATTTCTATCATAGATGGAAGGGAACTGTGATTTTTAATGTATTATTAATGAATTTTAAAAAAGAGCAAAAATATATATTAGTAATGACATATGTGATGAATATAAAGAATTTATATTAATATGAAGAGTCCATTACAAATTTTACAACTCTAAACATTGTGATCATATAATTTTTTGATTGGTGGTGAAAATTCCTTCACAAAATTAGCACTATGACATACTTAGTTTTAGTAACAGATTTTCATCACAAAATTAACCAGTAACGAAGTATATATTAATAGATTTATGACAAATTTTATTAAATTTCTGGTGGGTTTGTTCGTTGGTATAGAAATTAATAAAAAATTAATCCTTTAAAACTTTTAATTGATCATCTCCTTCATTCCCTCTGCCATTGTCCACACCCTCTCTATCTATCTCCCTGCCTCTTATATTCTTTGTCCATGGTCTCTTCTCTGTCCTTTTGATTCAATATCTCTCATTTCTCTTTTACTCCTCTTTATTCTCAATTGCGTAAGCTTTTCCTTCCGTGGTCACCTTCTTTTTTCCCTCTCTCGTCCTCATTCTCCTTTTCTATTATTCTTTTTTTTCTTGGGAAAAGTGAAATTTATCCTTGTAAATTGTCCAATTGGTTGAAAAACTTTCATATTTTTTTAATTGGCAAATTACCACCTCTATTTCTAAAATTGATCAAATTAGACCCTCATTGTTAGATGTGTGATTGACGTGCTCAGAATGCGATTTTTTTTCAATTTAGAGGCTTTGTGGTGCTTAGAAAGACATTTATACCCTCCAATTCAATATAAAGAAAATAAGCAAAATGAAATTTACTCGCTCGTAAAGTATCTAATAGGCTCAATACCCCTTGTATCTTTCAAATCG
>JACGDI010005522.1:73467-94736 GCA_014898725.1 Jacaranda copaia
AAAAAAAAATTTCTAAACCATTTCTGGTGAGTACTTATTTTGAAAAATGAACACCTAAACCCTAACCTTAAGTTATAAACTTCAAAATAATTCAAATTATTCGTAAGTTCTACAAAATGAAAAGCAGTGCATAAGCTTTAGAATCACCAACAGCAAAGTTATGCTTTATTGCTAAATAAAAAATGCAATTCAATAGTAAAGTTCAACCTATTAAGCACTTTATAGGGGGTAAAATGTATTTAGCCCATTCTACATATGACAAACCAACAGCTACTTAATATAAATGAGGACATTTTAGTTTTTTCAAAATTTAAAAAATGAATTAAATCAATTGGGACAAGTGAGTTTGATTGTCACAAATAGAGGAGTTATATGTCAATTAAAAAAATATAGGAAATTTTCAACCTATTAGCTATTTTATAGGGGCTAAAATGTATTTAGCCCCTTTTTCTCTTAATCATCACATCATCTTTTTTTCTCTATTAGTCTCCCATCCATTTAAAATTTTCTCCATTGATATCTTTTGGGAAAAAAGAAAAAAAGAACTCGTGGTTGATTAAGGAAAAAGGAAATTAAGTGAAAAATAGAAACTGTATATCAAAGGAAAAGAAATGAAAACAAATAAAAATTTTCATCTTTTATATGAAATTTTAAATCTAATTATTATTTGAAAGCATCACTTTTTAATGTTTTAATCCTACAATAACGGAAAAAGTACTTAAATAACATTGTCATGCGTTATATAATAAGTCATACATAAAAAATTTAAAATTTTAAAATATAAAATATATTAATATCCAATAAAGATATTTTACAAAAGAAGAATTTTATTGGAATTTCATTGAAAAAGTAAGATAAAAATAGTTTTCTAAATTAATTTTTCAATGAAATTTCATTAGAATACCATCAAAAAATTAAAATTAATTATGTGGAAAAA
The DNA here is from genome assembly GCA_014898725.1 of Jacaranda copaia. NCBI lineage: Eukaryota > Viridiplantae > Streptophyta > Magnoliopsida > Lamiales > Bignoniaceae > Jacaranda > Jacaranda copaia. The sequence continues at coordinate 74,405 of JACGDI010005522.1, forward strand.
ATAATAAAAAATTAAATTACTTTTGCGATGAAATATCCATCGAAAAGTCCACTAGAAAAATTTTTCAGCAGACTTTCGACAAACATACCGGCAGAAATTGCACCACCAATTTTCGACGGATTTTCCTTGAGAATCCGTTGAAAAGTCGATTGAAAATCTTTCCGAATGATACTTTTTTATTGGTAATCCATCAGATATTTTTCTTGCAGTGATTTTACAAGACAAATGCAATAATATGTATATATATAGAGTTGTTTATGATATGTTTAAATATGACCAAAAATTTATACAAATGCCTATTTTTTGCTTGCAACTATTTTATTTCTTTCAACAGCTATAATACATAGAACACTGTAACCGTATTTTCATTATATTATATTTCTTTTTCTTTTTAATTGTAAATACATCACCTTTACAAGTCATCCGAGTTTCTTAAACTCTTTTCTAAGGTAATTTTAATAAGTATATATGTTTGTTGGGTTAGAAGCAAAATTGAAAGTTTAATATTACTGTCATCATTTTCTATCCAAAACCTTAATAGCGGTTTTGATAATTAAAAAAGATAAAATTGTAAAATTGTAAAATTGGTCCCACAAATATGACCCTTTGATAATTTTTGACTTTATATTTTTGGGCCGCAAGATTGGTACACTAATTCTTGAAATTTGGGAATTTGAGGACAGTTTGGGCTTGAATATCATTTGCCATCGGCTCGATCCTATATGGTGCCCCATCATCAAACTTGTCCTACTTTTATCCTAGATGGCAATGACATGGCAATTCAACTTGCCATGTTAGCAAAATATAAAAATAATAAGTAAAATATAATAAAATAAAGACATAAAAATAAAAAAATCCAAAAAAAAAATGTATACATACACACATATATACATACATATATAAATTTTAAATACATATGGAAAAATTACATTTTTAGTCCCATAATATAAATGTGTTTGTACTATTGGTCTCAAAAATTGGCATTTTACCACTTTTAGTTCAAATTTCATAATTTTTTAAACACTTTTGGTCCTCTATCGTCAATATTGACAAAAACTATTAAAAATAAGAATGACCAAATTACCCACAGACCCTTGAAATTTGGTTAATTTATAGAAAAAAAAATCACCAAATATGAAATGTCTATTTAAACCTCAGTAAAAATTTAAAAAATAAAAATAAAAAACCTAAACTTCTAATACAACAAAAGTTCTTCATAAAAAATATTTTAAAGTAGTATATATTGCATATATGTAGATATATATACATGTACGTGTATATATTATGTATATATAAATAAATATATAAATATATATATATATGTATAGAAACCCCCCACCCCCATCCTCATCCCCACTTGAATTTGGGAGATCGGCCATGGCGAGCGATTGCCTGGCTAGGTGGCCAAATCTATCATTGGTCGGTGGTCAACCCTAGCTAGCGGCCACCTAGCAGCAGCTATGGCTAGGTAGCCATCGATTGATAGCTATTGGCCATGGCCAGCCATGCTATGGTGTGGGGATGGAGGGTAGGTAAGGAGGTGGGTGGCAGATTGTTAAGGGTCTAGTGAGGAGGTGTGCGGTGCTTGTTGGGCCAGGCATTCCCTGTAGGGGAGGAGGAAAAAAGGTATTTATTTATTTATTTTAACTAATTTATTAAATATTAATTCAAGTATTAATATTGAGTATTAATTTAATATTATTAAAAATGAATTATTTTTTTTACTTTATTTATTTAAAATTATTTTATTATATTATTCAGAATAATTTAAATTAGATTAAAATAATTAAAATTATAAAAAATTACTTATTCAAAATTTTAAAAATTATATTGCTCGTTTAAATTATTAAATTTTCTTAGTTTTTATTATTAAATTTGATATGGGATAGCCTAACAGGCCCAACCTAACAAATTATTGACCTTAGAGAGGGCCCCTAGGCCCACTTAATATGCACAACCCAACATTGCTTCTGAACTCAATTGGGCTAGATCACTCGATTACAACTGCTTAATCGAATGGATTGTTTTTGATCATACCCAATGGGAGGCTTCAAGCCACTTAGTTTGTTCAACTATTCCTCTGGTCGACCACCTTATCTATTTGATAATTATCGACTAGAGTGCTTACTTCAACGCTGACTCATATCCTTGCCACATTTAATGTTCTAATAAACAACCTACTTCTGCATTAATGACGTGTGCCACCTAGTAGAGTCTCTGCCACCAAGGCGCTTACCCAGAGTATTATTCATCCTAAAAAGTAGGAGATGATACCACCTGAAATAATACTAGGATTGAAAATGATCAATAACACTCAGGCAAGGATAAGAGCCATTTACACTTAATAGAGGTATCTCAAACATGTCATCCACCAGGAGAAGGTTATAAATACCTCACTGCCAGCCACACTCTAAGTAATGCCACACACATTATATGCTTTTATTCTTCTACTTGATTACCTAATTTTGATCAAACTAACTTGAGCATTGGAGTACCTTCACAGGGGGTATCTCTGCTAGTTTAACATTTGCTGTTTGTTGCATATCTTAGATCTCAAAGTATATCACTATTGGATCGTTCGACCTCCCTGGTCGAATCAATCCAAACACAACCTTTTTCACTAAATACGACTTTCAACATAATCATTTTGGAGCCATTTGTGAGAAATCTTGAGATTGCAATTAAAAAAAATGGTGAACACAAGAAGAGCTGCATCTGAGAGAGGATAACAAGAGGTCTACATCTCCACCTCCCCCCCACCCCAGCAAGGTTCACATGTTCCATGCCCCAGCACCCCCTAGGAACAAGTTGTAACATTAACTATGCCTGAGCTGATGCAGTTGATAAGTGAACAAATATCTGCCCAAATCTTTGCTCAACTTTTTGTTGCATTAATAGGCACACCACCGTGCTAGCCCTAGTTGGTAATGTCACTCCTTAACTGCCTCCACTAGATGAAAGGTCCTCTCATGATAATTATGGTCACTAGAAATCCACGCGGCCACCAATAGACAAAATGCTAGTCCTAGACGCCCCTAGGGAGAAAGAGGATGATTGAAGCTAAGGATAAAAATTGCTGACTTTGAAGACCACCACATTTAGCTTAATTGAGCATCACAGCGCGATAGGATCGAACGTTCCAAAAGAAACTAACACAAAAAAGTGGAGGAATCCATAGATCACACAGCCCGGCCTATTCAAGCCCAGTTGTATGATAGGGTCAAGTGCGTGAGACCACATTTTGATCAGAACACTACCTAAGCTGATCGAGAGGAATGGAAAGAAGTCTCTCACTAAGTACAACGACTAAACAGATGCCTCAATGAGATCTCAAGGAGAAACATAGATAGGGTACCCAACCCAGAGGGCCCCCAGAGGTCTCATTGAGAGAGAAGCTACCATTTCATGTAGGAGATTATAGATGAGTGCATTGCTATCAATGCCAAAGTCTCAACTGGACTGCTAAGATACGATGGCTCAATAGACCCCAATGAGCACTTGATGTAGTTTGAGCATTTGATTCAACTGCATGGGCACAACGAGTATGTCTACGCTAAGATGCTGGTGACCACTTTCTAGGGTATAGTACTTGATTAGTTTGTGAAGCTAGAGCCCTCATTGATATATTCTTATGATTAGCTTTATGATAAATTCTTGCACTAGTTCGCCAGTCGGAGAAAGGCAAAACTCCCCCCCACATACCTCCATTCTATTAAGTAGAATGAGGGGAAGTCCCTCTGTAACTTCTTAACAAGGTTCAACATGGAGGTCCTGAAGATAGACAACCTTAGAATCAAGTTTCTAATCAACGTGCTATTCTTGGGGCTTAGGAACAAAGAATGCACTAATGCTTTAGTGCGAGAGCGCTTTTGGTTGATGGAGGAACTGCTCAACTTGGCAGAGAGATATATGATCTAAGAGAAGATGAACAAGCTGAAGTTCAAAACCTCTAAGGTTGATAAAAAAAGAAATAAAGAAAGAGATGACTAGAAACATAGAGAAAGAGGTCAATCTCCAATAAAGCACTTCCACGACTACACCCTACTGAATATTTCAAGGAGAGAGGTCCTGCTTGCCTTTTAGCATGACAATCTCCTCAAGAAATCGAGAAAGATGATAGAGACTGAAGCAATGAAAAAATTAAAGAAGTACTGCCACTTTTATAAAAAAAAGGAGCATGACACAGACGAATGCTTCAATTTCTAGGATGAAATTGAGAGGCTCATTAGATAGGGCCATCTCAAAAAATATGTGGCCTTGGATGCACAAGTTGAAGGGGGTAAAATCAATAGGACTCCCCATAGAGAAATGTCGATTAGCCTGAGGATAGAGGACAATGGAAAGAAATTTGCCCATTTATCTGAGGAGTAATTGATATGATCGCAAGAGGTCCCATTAGGGGAGACTCAAAATCAACAAGGAGGCAGACTTAGAGGAGACTGGACTCAACCAAAGTCTTGCCCCTCGAAATAATGTTCCATCTATCAATGAATGTATAGCCTATTTCTTTCACTGATAGCGACTTGGCCTACCTCAAAGGAAAGAATATCGACCAAAAAATTGATTGTCCCATAGTGGTCTTTATTGAGATTGCTAACTTTGAAGTGAGAAAGATTTTGGTTGACAATGGCAAATCGACCAACATTATCTTCCTCTCCACCCTGAAAAGAATGAACTTGGGGTAGTTGAAGTTTGAACTTGTGTGTACCCCTCTAGTCAAGTTTAGGGGATCGAAAATCATCCCAAAATGGTCTATCAATCTTTCTCTATCATATAGGGAGGCCCCTCGAAGAAGGACTTTGATAGTGAACTATCTAGTGGTCGATGTCCCATTCGTTTACAATGTCATAATTGGTCTACCAACCCTCAATGAATTTCGTGCTATTGTCTTGACCTATCATATGAAGATTAAATTTCCAACCTCAACAAGCATAGGTAAGTTGTTGTGTAATATCAAGAAAGCTTGGAGGTGTTACAACATTTCGGTCGAGTCAAGTAAGCAGAAGACTTGACCATAATTGCAAATCTTAGGGGATACCTCCATAGTTGAACCCTAGGAGGTCCAAGCACATAAGAAGAGAAAGTTGAAAGATACCTAGGTGGAGCTCACTAGGGAATTTAAAATTGTTGAATTGGAATAAGGGAACTAGACAAGACAACACAGATTGGGATAGATATGGGCCCCCACTTAGAATACCTTATGGTCAATTTTTGGAGGAGAAACATCGACATCTTTGCTCAGAAAACATCTGACATCTAGGAAATTGACCTTAGTGTGATTGTGCACTGCCTCAATGTCAACCTCTTATACAAATCGATCAGGCAGAAGATGAGGATATTTAATGCTGAGAGGACCCAGATCATTAAAGAGAAAGTTAGGAAACTCTAGATGCAGGTTACACTATAGAAATTCAATATCCATCTTGGCTTTGTAATATTATACTTGTCCTAAAGAATGAGGGATAATGACAAATGTTTAACAATTTCACAGATCTAAATAAAGCTTGCCCTAAGGATCCCTACCCCTACCTTGAATAGGTTTATTAGTAGACTCTATTGCTGGTTGTGAGTTGTTGAGTATGATAGATGTATTTCAAGGCTATCATCAAATATTCATGGCCCTCGAAGACAGGGATAAAACTTTATTTGTGATTCCCAATGGAGTTTACTACTTTTTGGTCATGCCTTTTAAACTAAAAACTGCTAGAGCAACTTACTAAAGGCTGTTCAACTTTATGTTCAAAAATGACGTAGGCAAGTTGATGGAGGTATATGTTGATGACGTGAATGAGAAAACCAACAAGGCCCATAATCATTTGCTTAACTTCAATCACACTTTTATAATTTTGAGGGCATTTGGTCTGAAGCTGAATTTGAATAAGTATATGTTCGGGGTTTGAGGAGGAAAATTTTTGGATTATATGGTTAGTCAATGGGGGCATTGAGGATAATTCGCATAAGATTCAGGTCATTCTAGACATTGCCTCCCTCAAATAGTTAAAGATGTACAATAGCTAGTTGGAAGGATTATTGCTTTTGGGAGATTCATCACTCGATTAGCAGATATGAGCATGTTTTTCTTTAAAATTTTCAAAAATGCTAAGAAGTTGGGTTTCCAATAGAGTGAGCAATGTGATCAGGTGCTGGTCGATTTAAAATACTATTGTCCCCACCCTCAAAGCTTGCAAAATCCAAACTTAGAGAGGTCCTTCACATATATTTGGCTATTTTGAAGGCATTGATCAGCTCAATCTTATTCTCGACCAGAGATGGAGTCCATCGACTAGTCTACTATTGTAGTAAATCACTCTAAGGACTAGAGCATAACTACATAGAGATCGAGAAATTTACCTTGGCACTAGTCACTGTGGCTTAGAAGTTTCCAGTCTCATGCTATGATAGTACTACTAACTCGCCTTGAAGCAAGTGTTATCGAAGTTAGACACAGTTGGTAGGTTAACCAAATGGCCATCAATTAAGAGAATTTAACATCACCTTCCAACCTAGGGCAGCCATCAAAGCACAGGTTTTGGTGGACTTCATCGTCAAATGAGTTGATCTGTCTAAGAAAGATTGCGAAGCCTCTCTTATTTGGACTTTGCACATCGATGGATCATTGACCAGATTTAGAGGAGGAGCAGGAGTAGCTCTCCGTTCCCCTGCAGCTGAGGAATATGATTTTGCAATAAAATTTGACTATGCAGTTACTAATAATGAAGTGGAATATGAGGCCTTCCTTGCAGGGATGAGGATGGCACTCGATCGAGGTGTTGAGTACATGGTTGCGGGCATAGACTCCCAGCTGGCGGCAAAATAAGTTGAGGGAAATTTTGAGGCAAAGGATGCAATGATGAGCCAGTACGTAATCAAGGTTAGAAAATTCCTAATCAAGGTTAGAAAATTGCAGCAATCATTCAAAAAATTCACCTTCAGTCAGATACTTCGATCTGAGAATAAGCGTGTAGATGCCTTGTCCAAATTTGTTAGCTCGACTAAGGGCACAAGAGATATAATAATAGTATTTTTAGTTGCAATAGGCTGTTGATCGGCCCACTATAGGAGAACGTGGTAGGAAACATTGAGAAGACAATCTCTTCATAGTAGAATCTAATAAAACTCTACTTGAGTCATGAAATGATCCCCGAAAATAAAAATGAGGTTCAACACCTTTGAGGACAAGCTGTTAAATTTGCGCTAGACGAGCATGGCCAATTATATAAGAGAACGATCCCTAGACCGCCCCTAAAGTGCCTGGATCCCAACCAAACTCATAAAGTATTATTGGATATCTATGTAGGTATGTGTGGGAACTATTGTGGGAAAAGATTCCTTGCACATAAAATAATTACATATCGATACTTCTGGCCAACATTATTGAAAGACTATGTGGATTTTGCTCAAAAATGTACATCCTGCCAAGTTCATTCAAATGAACCGCATCAACCCATTATGCTCATGGTTAATGTTCAAATTTTTTAGCCATTTGACCATTGGGGAATTGACATTTTGGGCTCATTGCTAAAGTTAATAGGCCAACAAAAGTTCATAACCATAGCGGTCTAGTATTTTACCAAGTGGGTTGAGACTAAGACTGTACCAAAGATAACTAACTCAGCCATTAAGAGTTTCATTTGAAAAAACATCATCTGTCATTTTAGCTTACCTAAGATACTCATTTCAGACAATAGGACCCAATTCTAGAGCAAAAATACCAGAAGTTGGTGCGAAGCTTTGGGAATGACCCAATACTTTACTTCAGTGGGTAATCCTCCATTGAATAGCTAGACAAAGGTGACAAATAGAATGATCCTCGATCATTTGAAAGCCAGGATACAAGATACAGGGTTGAATTGGGTAGATCTCCTAGGAGTATTATGGGCATATAGGATAACTCCCCAAATAGCTATAGGTCACAACTTTTATAGTCTAGTCTATGGATCTGAGGTAGTCATCCCTTTAGAACTTATTCAACATACTGCTCGAGTCATTCACTTCCACATGCTTAGAAACACATCAGAAAGAAAGTTTGACCTGGAGACTATCGATGAGAGGAGGAAAGAAGCCTACAACACCGTGCAGCACTACAGGTCAAAGATGGTAGAGAACTATAACAAAGGGGTCAACTTATGTCATTTTAAGGTTAGAGACCTTATTCTCAAAAAGATAGAAGTGTCTAAGAATGTTGGCAAACTCGACCCGAAATAAAAGGGACCCTATACCGTTGTGAAAATATCAAAGCATAACACATAAAGATTTGCTAATATGTATGGGGATGAGCTCCCTCGCCCATGGAATGCCATCAACCTAAAAAAAGTTTACATATGAAAGCACATTGTAATCATCCTCATATTCGGTGATATAAGTAAAATTCCAGCAACATTGCTACCATTTGTTTGTTTACCACTTTAAGTTTCAAGTTGACCCTGTAGTCGATGATCAAGCAGCCTCATGCTACCACCTTGAAATTTTAAGTCGATCCCATAGTTGAAGAACAAGCAGCTTCATGCTGCCACTCTCAAGTTAACCCATAGTCAATGAATAAGTAGCTTCACACTGCCACTCAAGTACCTCATAGTTGATGAACAAGTAGCTCTACGTTACCACTCAAGTTTTATGTCGACCCTGCAGTTGACGCAAAAATAGCTTCACGCTCCCAAACTAAAGTTCTAAATTAACCACATAGCTGACTTAAAACAACTACATGTGACCAACCTATGGCTTTTTAGCCCAAACTATACAATTGACCCAGTGTCGATCAATAAGTTAATCGTTAAGTAATGAAAAATAAACTGTTAAATGTGCTTAGGCAAGACCATGTATATCTCTCTACTCTAACTAAAATTGACAACAAAGTTGTCAACCATTTACCTAAACAATCGGGATAGTAAAGTTGCATTCGATAAAAAAGATATGAAATTGAATTCTTTCGAAAGCAAAGATATGAAAATGATCTTTTATTCATAACAACAGTTATTACAATGACATTTCTATTACAAAAAAAAATAATAATAAAAGTAACAGCAAAGAGAGTTTGGAGATTAAGTCTGGCTGGAGTTAGCCTGGTTACCTTTTGGTCAGTCTCGATTGGGCTCCAGTATTACAGATGTGAGTAGTTGAATTACTTGAGCTGGTTGTGAAGGCCTCGCGACATTGCTCATGAAATTAGTTGAGCGCAGCATGTACTACGCGATGTAGACCTATTCTTTCCTTAATTAGACGACAAGGTCCTCAACAAAGGTAAATTTACATGCCAACTCATCCAACCTGGCTTCGACCTTAGCTTGCTTCTGCTGGGCATCAATTAAGGGTTTGACAGGAGCATTTGTTGATGTATCTCTCTCACCGCCCCTATCAACCGCACCTTCCTCAAACTTTGGATAAGGTTGCAGCTTTTTATCTAAGGTTGGGCTTATTCTACTTTTATCTTCGGCCCAAAAAGTATAGCCCAAACATTTGAGTTATTTTATCGCTTTGTGGAACACGTCACAAGCATCATCGATGGACATAACTATGCTTATACCTTGGAACGCCAAGCTCAGTAGGAATTGTTCCACCAGCTCTCACTGCATTATGGGGAGGTGTCAAGAGAAGGCCACCCTAGCCTCCTCAAGAGCTTCTATGCAGTTAGCTGATCGACTAGAGGAGTAGTTCACTTACATGTCCAAGTAAGCCTTCTTCAACACAGAGTCCATTTGACTCCTCTTTTCGATCGCTTATACCAACTGCTGATCCTTTGCATTCTGCTACTCCTGGATGTCAGCCACTTCCTTTGTTAGTTTCTTGACCTTAAGCTAGAAAGACTTGAGCTGAATCTTGAGGGTCTCTACATCTCTTCTCTCTCACAGCTCTTCACGATCTGCTAGAGCCAACTTCGACTAGTGGTAAACGTTTTATCCTAGCTGGCTTACCTAAAACATAAAGTGTTAGCAAACAATACAACTTTTTAAAATAAGAATTCAATGAGAAATAGTCGCCCTAAAGTTATATCCCAGTTGGCTTACCTAAAATATAGAGTGTCAGTGAATAATATAACTTTTTGAAATAAGAATTCGACGAGAAACAATCACCCTCACACTTACCATATTACTATGGTAGGCTAGATCCCTAAGCACACTAACTTGACTTAGGTTCATAAGTCCCCGTTGATATGTGGAGAAGAGCCTGGTCACCATCCACTTGAGGGCATCACTGCCCGTCATCCTCCATTATATGATAAAGGTTAAATTTGTTACCTCTATCTTGGGGTTAGGTTTAAAATAGGGCGATTCCAATTGAGAAAGATGAAATAGCACCCTATCGCCACATTTGCCAAATAGGTCATAGCTTATCACCGCCTTTCATTTTCCCTTGTTGCCTGTTGTCTTCTTGGGCATCGGACTTCTCTATTCGATCATTTATCTTTTGCCTCAACTTATGGGACTATTTTGAACACACTCCTCTAGTTAAGCGGGTTAGGCTGGGGTGCTTGTTTGATTTGGGGCACTATAGGAATGATGGTTGAGTGGGTTGTGGGGATAGGTTCCACCACAGAGGCCTTTTGTTGAGCAGCCACTTGATGGCGCTCGTCATTCCTTTGAGCTTTTGCAGAAGCTTTTGCTTGATTATAGTCCATTACCTCTTCTCGATCTGCCAACAAAGTACGATAAAAAACCATCAAAATTGAGCAGAGAAAAAGAAATTTACAGTTATCACAATCAACAAAGATCACTACCTAGTTGGTCGCTCGTGGGCAAGTCAAGCACGACGAGCGACAATCCAGCTGGGCATTTGGTTCCTTGGTATTTTCATATGCCCCCTCTACCCCCCTTGGAATGTTAAATTCTCCAAGCCCTCAAACATAAAAAAAATATTTTTTTTCACTCTTAGCTATATAAGGAGGAGAGGGCTACCAAGAACGTTTGATGCGGATGCACTGTCAGATAATAGAAGTTGGACTCTTCATTATTGCCTAATTTTTGAGACATGGGCAAATGGAACAGATTTGAAAAGTCGGCAAAAGTGGCTAGCTATTTGAACAGGTGCATGAGCACTGCAAAATTATAGATGGTGGCGAAGCAGTTAGGAAGGAATTGGGTTATACAGATCTCAAGATCCATTAGGAGATCGACTATGTCTAGCACTAAGAAAAACCTAAGATCGTACTGGAATCCCTTCTCAAACATTGTTATGCATTCTCTTGAAGGTCGATGCATCCTACCCTGAGGACAAGGCACCAAAAATTCATACTCATCAGGAGTGTGGTACATTTTCCTAATTCAAACTAGGTTAGCTGGGGATATTTTGGAGACTATTTCACTATAGTGGTTTGGTGTAAATAATCTACTGCGTGATACAGGCACCTCACTTGGGCTAGTCTCACCTCTAAAGGTAGCCCTCTTAGTACTTGAGATGCTCGAGGTCGAGCAAGCACTCGACAAACTATCAAAACTATTCTCATACATGCTCTCAGTCACACTTTCAACCCTAATTTTCCCCTGGAATTGTACACCCTCGAACCTAGTGTTCTCACTATCTAAAGTACTAGATATCTTTACGAAGAAAAATGAAGAAAGACACAAGCTTATGGAAGAACTTACAGTGGATGGCTTGAAAACTCTAAGTGCAGAAAGGATTTAGAAAACTTTGAAACCAAGAGCTCGACTAGAACAAATTTCAACAAAATTTAAAAATAAGTGTCACAACCCTTTCTATTTATAGGCATTTGGACGCGAGAACCTAAGCGGCAGTAATAATTGCACTGCCACCCTTTTGTGCTTTGTATTCTGCAATATAATTAGCGCATTAAATGCACAAAATTATCAAAAGTCCTAATCAAGAATTCAAAAACCCCAATCAAAGGTTCAAAACCCTAGTTGAATGCACGTAACTGCTGCAACCATCATTTAGTTATCTACTCCTTAGTCTTGCTCATCGATAAGCTCAATGAGGATCGTGAGTGGGAGGGACTCATGATATGGGATAGCTCAATAGGCTCAGCCTAACAAACTAGCGACCTTAGAGAAGGCCCCTAGGTCCATTTAACATGCGCAGCCCAACAGCACTTCTGGACTCAGCTTGATCATATTACTCAACCACATTCGCTTGGTCGAATGGATTGTTCTCAATTGTACCCAATGGGAGGCATTAAGCAACTTTATCCATTCAACCCTCCCTTTGGTCGATCACCTTGTTTATTTGATGATTGTAGACCAGAGTGCTTACTTCAACGCTGACTCATATCCTTACTGCATCTAATGTTCTGACGAGCAGTGTGCCTCTGCATTAATAGCGCATACCACCAAATACAATGTCTGCCACCAACTCTGGCAAGGAGGCACCTACCCAGAGCACTATTCATCCTAAAAAATAGGAGATGATGCCACCTGAAATAATACCAAAATTGAAAATGACCAATAACCCCCAAGTAAGGACAAGAGCCTTCTACACTTAATAGGGTCATCTTAGACATATCATCTATTAGGAGAAAACTATAAATACCTCACTACCAGCCATACTTCAGGTAATGCCACATACATTATATGCTTTTACTCTTTTACTTGATTACCTCATTGCAACTAGAAGTAACTTGAGCGCCGGAATACCTTTGCTAGGGGCACCTTGGCTAGTTTAACGTTTGTTGTTTGTTGCATATTTTAGACCTCAAAGTATATTATTGTTGAATAATTCGACCTCCCTGGTAGAATCAACCCAAACACAGTCCTTTTCACGAAATACGACTTTCAACCTCATTAAAATTATTTTAAATATATTTATTATTTTAATACTATAAATGTTTGTAATTTAAAATTATAAAGTTATATTATTTAAGATATGGATTTAATTTTTATTTTTCTAATATTTTTAACTTATTTTGTTTTTATTTAATAAAATTATTTAATTAAATTTGATAAAAGTACTTTTATATATGTGCATTATATTTGTGAATATATATATATAAGAATATAAATATTTTTCAAGATTTGTCTACTTTTTTTTTATCTTTTTGCTTTTTTCAATTTTTATGTCTTATTTTTTATTTTTTGTGCAAATTTTTTTTTCTTTTTTTTTCCTTTTTCATCTATTGAAATACTTGTGCTAACATGGTAAGAAGAAATTGTCACTCTACATGCCACGTAGAAGAGAGAATGTGCCGTAACGCCACATAGGATCAGGCCAATGGCAAATGACATTTGAACCTAAATTGTTCTTAAATTGTCACATTTCATAAACTAGTGTATCAATTTTGTGGTTAAAAAATATAAAGTACTAAATTATCAAAGGACCATATGTACGGAATCAATGTTACAATTAAAAAAACTGGATGGAAGAATTTGATAAATTTAGTATTATATATATTTCATAAGTGATTGAGGTGTAATTAGCCCTTGTTTAAATAATTCCATGTGCAGCAAAGGTTTCAAATAGTGATAGCGCACATAAAAGTATATTTTACACCCACCAACAACTGGACTCCAAAACCTTGTGATTATCTGTACGCACAAACCCACACCGACACCCACGCTCATACAAAACAAAGATGGAAGTTGCTGCTGTAGAGTTTCTTCTGGAAAACCTAAAACAGCTACGGCTTTATAAAGCCCATCTGATCTCCGACGTCAACAATCAGACCCAAGTGCTGGAGAGCAATCTATGTTTGTTTAAAAGATTCCTCAACGATTCAACAGAAAACCGGGACAACAACGAGACCCTAAAAGAAGTGGTTGGGCAGATCATACGAGTCGTTTACGAAGCAGAAGATGCCGTGGAAACGTTTGTGAGCCAGGCGGCCGACAAAGGGCTCAAGAAATAATTCAAAAGGGCTTATGATTCTCCGGCAAAGCCTCTTATCAGTACTGTCGTCCAAGAGGTTGAGTTAATAGACGGAAAGGTCAAAGAAATATACAATCAGAAAAGGATATAATTTGGCGAAACTGATGACGATACAAGAATTTAGAAGAAGAAATTGAGGTAAACTAATAATTTTGTTACAACAGTTCTTGGGAATCTAGCCAGATCGGGTCATTTTTCATGACTGCCATGAACACGGCACCCATTCTTTTCCTCTTTTTCCTTGTTCGCGGCTCTCGACAGCCATTGCCGGCAGAAGTTTTTCGCTGCCAATATATGACGATGGCAGCCAATAAAGCTGCTGGCTGACAGGTTGGGCTGAAGTCAAAAAGTGGCCAAAAAGAGCCGTTTGCCGTGGCCAGGCAGCCGGCTTTGTCTGCCGCGTGGCAATGGGAGCGGGAGTGGAGGATGGCGTAGGCGGGGGCTGAAGCCTGACCGGGAGGGTAGAGGGGGCGGGGTTTGTTGTATGTAGGTTATGTATATATTTGTATATATATACATATGAAATTATATATATGTATATATATGATAATAATGTATATATATATGGATATATATTTTTTACAAGAATATAAATGTATATAATTATATTTTAGATTGTTGATTTTTGAATGACTGATAATAAGAATATAATAATCTTTTATATATTAAAAAATTAAAAATTAGTAAAAAAGCATATTCAAATGCACAGCGCGCATGAAATACATCAATGCCCCTATTTGCATATATTTCCTGTTACATGTCAATTAGTGTATTTATATTTCTGCTAGCATTAATATTTATGAAAGGTAAAATAATAATATAATTGCCTAATTATAATTATTAAATTATGCAATTTTATATATTAATAATTTAAATTTGTATGATTTAGCTGACTAATTAATATTACCTTCATAGTATAATTTATTTATTTATTATTTACATTTATTTTTTGTATTACCTTTGATTTAATGTATTTTTCTTCATGTTAATGATATTTTGTATTGAAGATACTAATATAATAGTATTACATATTTATAATATTTTTTAGTTGGATGACTACAAATTATAATTTAAATGTACAGAATTATACATTAATATAAATGTAAAACCGTCTAACAAATAAAATATATTATTTGAAACAAGTACTTTTTAAATGTCCCGTTAGATAGTCAATATGAATAGGTCCTACATGGAATAATTATTATGTAGAATGAGAATCCATTCCTATTTTCTTTATATCTTTAGGGGAAATTTGATGAAAAAGTGAAGATGGGAAGTTCTTAAGCAAAGCTGTAAGAAATGCGTCACAATCAATCACATGCTTCATCATTTTTATACCTAAATGAAGAGTTGTACTAGATCTCGCAAGCAAGTACCGCCTTTAATTTTACATATTATTTTTACTAATTGCAACGTATAAATTAAGGTGCCTGTGAAAAATTATGGGGGAAAATGGAACTTATTAATATTAATTTGTGTTATCTTGTTTCCAAGCACACCGATTTATAGTTGTTTATCATCAGGTTCACAGTGCGAGGGAAGATTGCTTTGTGGGTTTGGAAGCTAATACTAAATACTTAATAAATATTCTGGCTACAAAAACTGAGTAACTTGATGTCATCCCATCATTGTTATGGCTAGCATTGACAAAACAATTCTGGCACGGAAGATTTTTAATGACGTGCTAATCAAATCTAGATTTTTCATTCGTCTATGAGTTGATGTCTCTTTAGATTTCAGAAAAAAGAATGTTTATTTGATCATACTTTGGGACATGAGTTGGATGATGGAAGACCTATATGATAAGATTGAAGTACACATAGCACAAACACTTCGTGCATTTCAATAGAGAGATAGATTCTTGATTATTTTTGATGATATATGAAATGCACAAGTTTAGAATGATTTTCAAGATATCTTTCTAAAGAGCAACACTTGAAAGAGCAAAATATTAATAACCACTTGTGTGCGTGATGTGGCTGCATATGCATGCTGTATTACATTGTCCCACAAGTTGACTCTCAAAAATCTGGAGAACAGTTGGGTCCTATTCAACTTGGCAGTATTTGGTGAGCACAAGTGCCCTCATCCAGAGTTAGAGCATCTCAGAAGACGTATTGCTGAACAATGTGCCGGTGTCCCTCTTATAATAAAGTTAATTGGTAAAATGTTGGCAAAAAAAAGCTTCGGTGAATGAAATGCGAGAGAGATGTGCTAAAGTTGTTAAAGTGTTAGTGTCTCATATCAGAGAAGTAAATAAGTTATGGTCTCTTTATATGGTCTTGGGCAATTTTCACCTGTTGAGCTAGTTTTCAGGGTTGAGTTAGGCCCAAGATCCATCTCTTAACATGCTATTAGAGCTACTATTCCTGATGTTGGGTTACCTAATATTGTTGGGCCACTCATTTCATCTTATTCCATGCTCTAAATGTTCATTTCTGGGTGTGCATGCGGTGTGTTAGTGCCCTACATTGGAGAAGTGAATAAGTTGTGGTCTCTTTATATGGTTTTGAGCAATCCTCACCTCTTGAGTTAGCTTTCAGGGTTAAGTTAGGCTCAAGATCCATCTCTTAACATGAAGCCCTGAAAATCAATGCTTACCGTAGAATTAAGATGGAAAATGTTGTTTCATTTTGTTACAAAATGTTATCACATTACTTGAGACCATGCTTTCTGTATATGGGATTATTTTTTGAAGACTTTGACATCCCAATTTAGAGATTGATCCTCCTGTGGATTGCGGAAGGCTTTATACAACAAAAAACTCCAGGGAGAAGCTTGGAAGATACTGGAGAGGAGTATTTGAGGGATCTTATTGATAGAAACCTGGTAATGATTAACGAAGTTAGTCGCATTGGTAGAATTAAAACTTATCTCATGCACGACTTGATATGTGACTTCTACATAAGTGAAGCTCGAAAGTACTTTTTCCATGAAATACAAGGATCATTGATTTCTTAGGGTGATTTTGAAGCTAATCAGTACTTACGTAAGTACTGCCACATTTCAATTCATTCTGAAGTTGTGAATTTCCTATTATCATAACCTTATGCTCTGCATGTTCATACTTTTTTACATTTCTTGAGAGAAGAATCTATCTTACTACTGGAAAATGTTGCACCTATCCCAGATGCCTTCAAACTATTTAGAGTTTTAGATGTGAAGCCCATCAGATTCACTAGATTCCCATTCTACCTGAATCAATTAGTTCATTTGAGGTATGTCTACCTTTCAAGTGATTTCAAAGTTCTTCCTGAAGCCGTCTCTAATATGTGGAACATATAAACTCTTATAGTTGACACAATTTCACATGTCATGAAAATCAAAGTAGATATATAGAACATGATTTATTTGAGGCATCTAGAAACCAATGCATCAATTATTTTGAGAAAGAGTACTAAGGCAGAAGGTGATCACAATAATCAAGGTGAAAAGATCCAAACACTTACCAATATATCACTTGAAAGTTGCGCACAAGTGTTTGAGAGGGCCAATAACCTTAAGAAATTGGGCATTAGGGGGTAGTTAGCCATGCTAATAACAAGGGAGGATAACGATAGCAATGGTGGAACATTTTCTATTACTCCATTTGTTTGTTTGAGAAAATTAACACACCTTCAAAAATTGAAACTATTGAATGATGTTGGTGCTAGTCCGTTGTCTGGCCTTTCTCCACCCCACAAATTTTCACCAAACCTAATGAACTTGACACTATCATATACTTTTCTTGATTGGAAACATATGTCTATCCTCAAAATGTTGAAGAACCTTAAAGCACTTAAATTGAAAAATAATGCATTCATGGGAGAGTGTTGGGAAACAGCTGATAATGGTTTTCCTCAACTTGAAGTGTTGCAAGTTGAATACACAAACTTAGTATTCTAGAAAGCTTTGAGTAGTACTCATTTTCCTAAGCTTCAATACATTGCACTCTGGAATTGTGAGCAACTCGAAGTACTTCCTTTCAACCTTGCAAATGTATCGACCTTTGGGGAAATACACTTGTACCGTACTATCAAATCACTTGTTGCTTTTGCCACAGAAATTCAAGAATATGGAATAGGAATCTAGCTCTCTATTTTTCCTTGTGAATATGAATGATATATCCTCCAGGTGATCTGCCTTAAATGTGCAACCGTCAACATTTCATTTGATTGTGCATTTAGAATTTATCAACCTTTGATTGCTCCTCTTATTTTTCTTTATGTTCTTGGCATAGAGACCATACAATATGATCGATGCCTTCATGAGATGTTACATTCAAAGACATTCATCCTCTTGTTTGTTCTCTTATTATAAATCACAAGTTTTGTGGAATTCTCATGCATATCTTTCAATCTGATACCATGTCCTGGCTGCATGTTTAGACATTTATTTTGAATGTTGTCATTTGGATACACCTTACTAACAATCAGTTGCACGCAATTTTTGTATAAATAAAATTTTTGGGTAATATATATATTATTTGTGCATGTTCTCAAATTTATCATATTAAAAACTAATATGCACCTAAATTATGTATATATCCTTAATTTGCATAATTAAGAAGATTGCAGTCACATAAAATTAAAAAAACAAAAAATCATAGTCCATTATCATATTAAAGAAAAAAATTTTAAAGTAATGAAAATGTTGAGCTTACCTTGTGATAAGTGGTGTTTTTGAAAATACAATGGTTATTTGGATATGTAAGTTCTATTTAATATATAGGACAAATAAAAAAGGCAACTTTGTTATATTTAAATTTGAAATCATAACATTCAATTTATGAACAAAAGAGGCTTTTTTTTAATGATACTATCTATATAATTAATAAAGCATAATAAAGCATCTACCCTCTCTTTTAGTGTGTTTTTGAATGATTTGTCTAAAATTCCCTCACTTCTTTCTTTTAATTATAATAACTAAAAATTTTGTAATAACAAATACTATTTATAACTCACCTATTTTATGTCTACAATTACTATTTTATCATGATTTTTAAATTCTTATGTATAAAAAATTTAAATAAATATTGAAATTATTAAAATAAATTTATATTATACAAAAAATAAACAAAAATGTTTTTTTATTATATAAAAAATATTATAAAAATTTCAAGACATACATTGAATGTACCAAATTTGCTAGTATAGATAATTGAGGAACCTTCTCCAATATTGTGTTGCTCAAATATAGAATATATTCTGTGTTTTGACTTTTTCAAAATCGTCCTTAATTGTAAAGAAAAAAACTTTTTCCATGATTATTCGATGAAATAGCAAGATTTGTTTGATATTTGTTTTTTAGTTATGAAGCACAATTTAGATCATCAAAGTGTCAATGTTTGCATGGGCTAAAATCTTTTTTACCTTCTATGTTATATGAAATAGGTGATTTACCCCCCTATGAAAAAAAGGGGTGAAATGCTCCCTTACATTTTTTGAATTGGATCCCTGCCTCCTCTCATGTATTTCTAATCAATTTTGAGATCTATAGACAAAAATGCCCTTAGATAAATAAGAACCCCTCCTTCCCCCATTTCGCAACTCCAATTTCACGATCTAAAAATCTTAAATTTGAAAAGGAATTGAGTCTTCTAGAAACCCTAGTTCTTTGACAAAGATTTGAAGTTTTTTTTTTACAATCTTTAGTGCACAAGTTAAATACAAGTGAGAAAAGGACTTCCCAATCATCGAAAGAGGGATTTGCACTGATTCTGAATGGGAGAGAGATTGAGGTAGGTGACACTTTTGGATGGGAGAGAGGCAGTAGTCAAATAAGCTTTAGACCAAGAAGTTGGATAAGATATGTGTTTGGAACACTTAAAACTATGGATAGTGTGTTGACTTAATTTATCTACTATTTATTGAAGTGATAATTGAGTGTATGGTATGGTTGTGAATATATCTAGCAAGTATCTGTGAGATTCTTCTCGGCTTTGATAAAAGATTGACTTTTGTTCTCTTTTGTCATCCATGTGGTGTGTATGTGGGGTGTGTGTGGTGTATGTTTCATATTAATATTGTTGGTGGGAGGTTGGTGGTCTCTTGGGAGAGGAAAGAAGTGATACCCCACATTCTCAGACAAAAACTATAATAGTATTTAGGGCCTATATAATTTATTTATTTATTTATTTTAATCAATTCTTTCCATGCGAGATGAAATTTTGCTGACTGTTTTTTTTCCTTTCCACAAATTACTGGCTGAATTAATTGTTGTTGTGTAGCAGAAGGAGTTGTTAGTGAATTTTATGTTTAATTCTTCATGAGTGATTTGTTGAATATTTGTTGATGTATTAGGTGAATTATTGTGTTAATTAATGCTGATTTATTTTCTGTAAATGTAGATACAATGTTACATGAGGTCTACATGTGGGTGGGTGGGTGGGTGGGTGGGGGGAGTATGTATACAGGGAGACCAATGTTGAGTACAAGGTAGGTGAGAAGCATATTTCCTAAAGTGGAGTTAGATTTCATTGGGATTGCAGAATTGTATGGTATGCTTACAAGTATCACTGAAAGTGAGAGTTGTAGTTGCATCT
>JACGDI010005522.1:103547-168400 GCA_014898725.1 Jacaranda copaia
AATTCAGCCACCACTAGGGGTGTTCATTAAGCACAAACCGAACATCGAAATTTCGATACAACAAAATATTATACGAATATTGAACCAAACTATTTGGTTCAACTCGATTAAAACTGAATTTTTTTTGATTTGGTTTGGTTAAAAATCAAAATACCAAAATTTTGATTTTAATATTAATATGAATATATTATATTATATATTAATATATATGCATATTAAACCAAAATATCAAAATATCAAAATATTATATTATATATTAATTAACAATTCGATAATTCAATTTGGCTTGGTTAACTCATACAAAAAACTGAAAATTGAATCAAATACCAAATTTTTTATTTGGTATTCGGTGCAAACTAAATTTCAATTTTGATTTGATTTAGTCAATTTACCAAACTGTAAACACCCTTAAAACCATTAAAAAATTAAAAAAAATTAAAAAAATTAAAAAAAATTCCTAAGCCACGCCTCTCGGGACTTTTGGGCAACAACGTATAAATAAAAAACAAAAAATAGAAAAAATGGTTAAAGCGTGGTTTACAATCATATTTTACCATAATTTTACAATACCTCCAAAACCACAGTAATTTTATAAAAATTATTTTTTCTAACAATATTTTTATAAATTACCCATGTTAAACACAATCATTCAAACTATTTTCATTATCTATTAATTTTTTTCAATTAACATTTTTTATCAAATAAAATAAAATAATAAAAATAATTAAAAAAGAAAAGAAAAAGAAAAAGGCCATGGAATTTTACAATACCTCCAAAACCACAGTAGTTTTATAAATATTAATTTTTTTTACAATATTTTTATAATTTACCCGGTATTTAATCCATTTTAAAACTTTATTTAAAGGTTTATAATTTATAACTAATCTAGGGGCACCACGCTCTTGTTCACTATGGTTATTAACATAAAAGGCAGTGCAAGATCGAGGAGACTTGGTAGGTCTAATTAGACCTTTCTGCAGTAAGGACTCAATTTCCTTCTTGTAATAGACTAGATATTCAGAATTCATATGACATTGTCTAGCTTTAGTTGGGATTTCCCATAAATATTATCTTCATAGGAAAGATCAACAATATGGTTTTTCCTATTCCAAAAAGCATTAGGGTGTTCATTACACATAGACAAAGAAAATTGATTTTCAAGAAAAGAAATTTTTTCTTTAAGTTTAAGATTAGCTAATTGATCATCAATATTAAGACTAACAATTTCATGCTTTAAAAAAATTAAGATGAGCAGTTTTAGTTTTAAGTAGATCCTCAATTTTATTTAAGACTCTAGAGAAAGGTTCAATTATAAACTGAAAATATAATTCTTTATTTTTAAAAGTTTCTATAAAACCTTTCTGATCAACCATTTTTAAAGGAAATATTTTCTTTAAAAAAGGTGTGCCAAGTATAATTTAGTTAGAAATATTTTTTACCAATAAAAAGCTTAAAGGAATGCTGGTTTTATTTTTGCAAACAAAAGCTTTTGACAATTTATAATTAATATCAAGTTTTTCACCATTGGCAAAACGGAGAACATGAGAAGTCTTTTCAAAATACCTAGTACGTATGAGATCTTCTTGAATACAATTAAGGTTAGCACCACTGTCAACTAAAGTAATTAATTCTTTTGAAAATTTATTATCAATTAAAAGATTAATTTTTATAAGCCATTTTTGTGAAGTTACCATTTCTAATTTAGAAAGGAAATCATCACTTTGTAAATTAGCCGTTAAATTAGGGAAATGATCAAATATATTATCTAGTCTAGGTACTATCAGCTTACCTTGTGAAATTTCTAACTTTCTCATTCTTTCTTCAAGAAACATATTATTCTTTTTAATTTCTATTATCTCATTCTTTAAATTATTAACTTCCTGTTTTAAATCATCAACAGAAGTTGGACTACTATTTTTATTCCTATTTTCTAATATTTTATAAACTTCAGTCATAGAATAAGGTTCATTATCCTTATTATTAAAAATGAATTCTTCAGGTTTAGAAGAAGACGAAGGAGTATTTTCAATTTGATCAATTATTTTAGATCTTAAAATTGGATCTTTTATTAATTTTAAAAACTCAATTGTATTGTCATTATTAATAATATTTAAATCATTAAACTGTGACATGAGTTTATATAAATTCTCACTATCTAATCTATTACTATTAGTGTCAGAATTAACACAAGATTTACCCTGTTTACAAGGTTCACATTCAGATTCTGAACTATCAAAACATTCATTTAGAGAATTAGCATTAACAGAAGAAATATCATCCTCAAAATCACTATCAAAAGATTCAAGCATAAGTTTCTTATGAACATCTTTAATATTATCATCAATGTCAAGGTTATTAATCTTAGACCTCATTTTACTTATCAGCATGATGACCAATTTTACCACATTTATAACATGCACCATATTTTTTAAATTTCTTATAAAGTTTTTTATTAGATTTTCTTTTTTTCTCTCTCCTTTTCTCTTTCTTTTTTATGAGATTTAATTCTATATTTTTTATTTTTGTAAAAACCATCTTTATTGTTTTTATTTTTATTATTATCAACAAGCTTAGGAATGTCCATACCAAATTGTCCACAAAATTGATCTAATTGTTTATGCTTAGTAATATTTTTATGCTTAATTTGTTGGTTCAATTTTATTTCATTACATAAATTTAAATCCTCTTGAATGCAAGTTCCTATTAACTTACCATAAGTAAATTTATCATAGTCAATATTAACATCATTTTACCTAAGAGTTTTCCTAACTCTTTCAGCAAACAACGAAGGCAGACCATCAATAAATTTTGATTTCTAGTGAGAACTATTAGATTCTGGAAGCTCTAAAACTCTAGATAAGAAAGTATCTTTACACTTCCTAAATGAGGTGAGATTTTGACACTTTAAACCATTAAGTAGAGTTCTAATATGCTCAGAGTTATTAGTTCATCTACCAGTAAAGTGTTCTATAATAGTAATAATTAAAGTATAAACAATATTTTCAACAGTACTACCAACACTTGTTCCTTCATGCTCTTGTTTAATAGTATTAAGAATTTCTTCTTTATTAGCCTAGGTTAAATAATTATCGCACCAACCTTTAAGTTGACTAGCAAAACCAACAATTATCATTTTAGCAATAGTTTTATCACTATTACCATTATTTTTACAGATTGTACTATACATTAACATACGATGCACCAAATTACAAATATGACACTCTGTAAAACCATCTAGAATCCACTCATAAATATGTTTACTTGAGTAGGAATTATTAAGAATCAAATCTTGTTCCTCATGCAATACATCTTGAGGAAAAGGACACGGATAATAATAAGTGCTCATAGTTGGACGATCAACATATTTTTAAAGTTTGTTAACTTCTTCATTAATAGCATGTTGATAAGACTCATCATCAATAATATTATCATGAGTAGAAATTCTAAATTCAGCAAATTTTTTAGTTATTAGCTTTTCAAGTTCAAATATATCTCTTAACCTAAAATTATCAATTTCAGGGGGAGGTTGAATGCTAGGCATAGCAATAGAAACAAGCAAATCAGGAGAAATAACAGTTTTATTAATTTTCTCTTCTAAGTCACCCATAAATTTGTTAAGTTTATGAATATTATTAACAATTGTAGAAAGTTTTTGATATAAAGAAACCAAGCTTTCTCCAAGAACATTTAAATGTAAATTAGCATAATTTTGCTGATTTATTAGGAGATTAATTTCTCTTGAAGTAATAGGCATATGATCACTTATTATTAATTTATTAAATGCTGAAAAATAAAAATTCTTATTTCCTTCAAGATAGAAAGTTTCTTGTGGAGGAAAAATAGACTTTTATTTATGACCACTTTCAACAATATAAGTTTGTTCAAGAACAGAAAGATAAGGTTCTATATAAGTAACCATAAACCAAGAAACAAAAGGAACTAATTGATCCTTTTCAGATAAAAATTTATAAAATTCATTTTGAAAAGAAATTTGTTGTTCTTTAGAAAAACTGCTAAAAAACCATTCATGAAAAGATTTCCATCTATCCTTATTAAACTTGATTTTTAATAAATTCCTATCACTAGATCTGGGACTAAAATTGTATTTTGTTTTAATCATTAAAAACAAACAACTAAATGCAAGCATTTCTCACCAAAAAATTCATATCAGAATCAGTTGGTTCAATTGTATCATCACTATTATTATCTTGCATATTAATACCATGAACAATATTAGAAGGATTAATTTTTAATCTATTAAATCTAGTATCAAGATTATTATCTTTCCTAGTGTTGAAAACATATTCTTTTAATTGAGAGGTAGAAGCACTAGACAAATTTGGACTTTCAACAGTATAATATAATGGATCAAGAAAAGAAGAAGAAGATCTAGTAGATCTAGAAGATTTTAATAAGTTATTATTATTAGATCTAAATTGGATAAAAACATCTCCATCTAGAGTTTAAATTATTTGATTAACCTCTGTTTGTATTACCGGTTGAACAGGTACAATTTTTTCAATTAACCAATTATCAGGAAATTTAACTTCGTCCTATTTAATAGGTCTACGAGTAGTAATATGAGATTGACAAAAATTAGTTTCAATTAAAATGGTTTCATTATTACTTTTATTAATCATTTTACACATAGGATTAAGAGTGTAAAGAGGTTTATAATAGATACGACAATAGATATAAATAGTCTTTGTATTAGGCATATAATTATAACCATGCAACTTAATATTTAAAGTAACAACATGCAAAATATTAACATTAGAAAGAGATAACTGCAAATTTGGATAAACATCAAAATAAATTGGGCCATGTGCCAAATTGGACTATATAATTCCCATTATAGAATGCTTTCAATTTAAATTACGAGATTCATGTAAAATAGCAACAAAATTATTAGGTAAATTATCAAGGGTAAGTGGTTTAAAAGCAACTTGAATTAAACCTATATGAAGAAATCTATATTTAAATCTATATTTATCAATATTAGATTTATGCAACAATTGTAAATAAATATCATCTTTATTAAGAGGAATAGACTCTTTTGTGGTTTCAACAATTTGTTTTAAATCAATTTTTTCAAAAGTACCCATTTGATAATTCAATTTTGAATCCACTTTAGGAATTGTCCATTTATTAAGAAGATCAATATTTTCTGGAAGATTCATTTCTTCCAAGCAAGAATTTTTAATAGAAGAAGATTTTTCTGGAATAAAATTCATGTTAGGAAGGGTGTGAAACAACCAAAGAAAAATACAACCAATAATCCATGGCTTTGATACCATCAAGGGGCAGGATCTTATCTTATGAAGGAGGATCGGATTTAAAACGAGTTCACAAAATCAAGGAAAACAATTACCCAACAATTTAACAAGCCAACTCATGCTTCCAAACCAACAACCCAAATGCCCTTCAACGCCTTCCCTTGGCTAACATGGGCAAACAACGGGTTATCTAGATGTACATGGAAGACTTATTAAATTATGGAACCTGTTTGGATAACTCCATAAATAAATCCAAAACCTGAAACATAAGCCTAGTCTAAAGTGACCAGGAATACAGAGGAAGTATCTAGCTCATAATTGTTTAGCACATAATCCCTTAGCCTTCCATTAGGCTAAGGTAACACAAAGGAAAATTAAATAAAGAAAGAAAACTAACCTTTAGGACCTTAGCGCCAAGGGATATAAGCTTTAATAAGCTCTGAATATATATTATTGATTTACAGAAATAAATTACAAAGAGTGTTTATAGAAATCTAGATATGAAAACTGAAAGAAACTTAAAATTTTCAGGCTCTGTGTAACTATAGAATTGAGAGCCTATGTAAAGAAAAACCTAAGAAATTATTATGGATTTCAAAATATAATTTTGAAGTCCGAATAGTAAAAAGTAAAGTACTGTGCGAATTTTAAAATTTTTGAATCCATAATAGTAAAAAGCAAAAAGCAGATGCACGGTATCTACATATAATTCAAATTACAATTCAAGGGGTAGGATCTTGTCTTATGAAGGAGGATCGGATTTAAAACGAGTTCACAAAATCCAGAAAAACAATTACCCAATAATTTAACAAGCCAACTCATGCTTCCAGACCAACTACCCAAACGCCCTTCAATGCCTTCCCTTGGCTAACACAGGCAAACAATGGGTTATCTAGAGGTACATGGACGACTTATTAAATTATGGAACTTGTTTGGATAACTCCATAAATAATTCCAAAACCTTCAACACAAAGCCTAGTCTAAAGTGACAATGAATATAGAGGAAGTATCTTGCTCGTAGTTGTTTAACACAATCCCATAGCCTTCCATTAGGCTAGGGTAACACAAAGGAAAATTAAATAAAAAAGAAAACTAACCTTTAGGACTTTAGCACCAAGGGATACAAGCTTTAATGAATATGTTTAATATAATTAATATAATTTGTATTATTATTAATATATTACCAATAATATAATTAATAATAATATTACTAATATCCAATAATATTATTAATAATGTTTTGATTAATATCATTAATGATATTTAATAATATTTAATAATATTATTAATGATATTAGTTATTGTTTTTAATATAATTGCTAATATTAATATTAATTATATGATTAATAACTTTAAATTAATATAAATATAATTAATTACATAATAAATAATATATACCAACAGTAACATATAATATATCACTAAAAGTTAATATTTTGAATCTAAGAAATATTAATAAGCAGGATCCATGAAGGAGATAAGGAACTATTGTGATACTAAATTGATCGTTTAGGCCCTTATAAGAAATTTACCTAGATTTAGACTCCCAAGGATAGATTATCGTAATCTAGGCTAGAAAATGCCCAAAAATGCCAACAAGCTAACAAGGCAAGATAGCCAACACAACAATCTATTTTGTCATCTAAGCCCCAGAACCCTTGTTCAGCTTTACTCATAAAATAGTTAGATACCTTCAACACAACTTTTTCTATTATGACCATGGCTTACCAATATGTACTTATTCTATCTGCAACATATCATAAAGATTCTGTTAAAAACAGTAAAGTGGAGGAAATAGACCTCCCAATTAATTTAGATTTTCTTAATAAATGGACTATTCATAGAGTAGATCCAAAAATAGTTTACCAATATGGTATTTTTGAAAAATTTGGCTTAAAGCAAATTGTTAAAACTACTGAGAAAACTTATCCTCTTAATAAAAATGAAATTATTTTTAAACTTTTTAAGAAATCAAATCTTGAAAATTTTCAACATGAATATAAATTTCTTCATATAGGTTTAATACAAAGTGGTTTTAAACCTTTAACTTTGGAAAATCTTCAAAATAGTTTTATTGCAATTTTGAGAGATGCTAGAAATTTAAATTGGAAGCATTCAATTATAGGCATTATACAATCTAGCTTGGCTCATGGCCCAGTTTATTTTGATGTATGTCCAAATTTAAATTTATCTCTTTCTGATGGTAATACATATCATGCTTTAACATTGAATGTTAAACTTCACAGCTACAATTATATGCAGGGCACAGAAACAATCTATGTTATTTACCGCATATATTATAAGCCTCTTTATACATTGAATCTAATGTGTAAAATGATTAGTAAGCCTAATCAAGAAACGATTCTTATAGAATCAAACTTTTCTAAATCTAATATTACTGTCAAAAGACCTATTAAATGGGAAGAAGTTATATTTTCTGAAAATTGGAATATTGAACAAGTTGTTCCTCCATAGCCTGTTATCAATAATAATGTTGGGAGTATAATACAAACTCCTGAAGGATCTATTCAAATTCAATTTAATACATTTGAATCTTTATATAGATCTAATAGATCTATACTTGTTCGATCTAATTCAACTTTTTCTCATATTTCTCCACTTGATTATATTGTAGAAACTCCTTATAGAGCATCTACCTCTAGAATTAGAGAATTATCTGAAGAAGAAAATTCTAGAAAAGATAATTCTTTGAATACTAGATTTGGAAAATTAAGAATTCCTGAAACTAATATATTTCAAGGAGTTCCAGATAATGGTAGTGAAGGATCCATAGATCCTACTTTATCTGAAATGTATTTTCATGTGGGTAATAAACCATTATAATTTTTTTTTTTATGAATCTTAGAAAATATGATTTTAGTCTTGGATCTCAAGATAGAAAATTAATAAATCTTGAATATAATAAAGAAAGGTGGGATCCTTTTAGAAAATGATTTTTTTGAAACATTTTCTACTATAGAAAAATTCTATTTTCAAAATGAATTTTATAATTTTGTTTCTAAAAAAGATCAATTAATACCTTTTATTCCTTGATTTATAATAACTTATGTGGAAAATTATATTTCTGCTATTGAAAGAAATTATAATTTTTTAGGTGGAACAATATTAAGGGATGTTTATCCTCCTCAGAATCCTTTTCATATTGAAAAAGATGGACAAAAATTACAATTTTCTGCCTTTCAACAATCATTTGAAAATGATACTTTAATGTTAACAACCCAACATATTAATTTTCTTTTAAAACAAGGAAATTATGCAAATCTTTATTTAAATATTTTAGGAGAAAATATTTACTATCTTCATAAAAGAGTAGAATAAAAAATAAATTCTATTACTAAATTAAGAGAATTTATTAAAAATATTCCTAAAGAAGGACTAAATATATCTACCTCAAAGGAAACCATTGCTACTCCTACTATCCAGCCTCCTCCTAAAGTTCAAATTTTCGTATTAAGAATTATGTCTGATTTATAAGAAATTATACAAAATCAATTTTCAAATATGAAGCTATCAACTTTTAATAAAGAATTTGAAGATAATATTATTTCAAGCATTAAAAATGACACTTATAAACAAGATATTCAAGATGAAGTCAATTAACATCAAAAATATGTTGATAAACCAACTATGAGATTATATTATTATCCTAGACCTTCCCCTCAAGATGTTCTTCATGAAGAACAAGAATCTATTGTTATTAATAGTTATGAGGGTAAAAACATCTATGAATGGAATATAGATGAATTAACTGAAAGATAGATTTATAATCTGGTTCATAGAATACTTATGTACAGTACTATTTGTAAAACTAATAATAAGTCTGATAAAGTAGTTACTAATATGATTATTGCAGGTTTTAGTGTCCAATTTAAAGGTTGGTGGGATAATTATTTAACTGAGCCTGATATAAGTAAAATTTTAAATACTGTAAAATCTAAATGAGGTAATAATACTTTTGAAAATGTTGTTTATACTCTTGTTGTTAATATTATAGAATATTTTACTGGTAGATGGTATGATAATTCCACAAATATTAGAACTTTATTAAATGGCCTAAAATGTCATACACATACCTCATTTAGATGGTATAAAGATGTTTTTCTTTCTAGAGTTATGGAACTTCCCAATTCTAATAGTATTCATTGGAAGTCTAAATTTATAGATGGTCTTCCTTCTTTATCCTCTAAAAAAGTTAAGAAAACTCTTAGAAATAATGAACCTTATATTGATTATAATAAATTTACTTGTGGAAAATTAATAAGAACATGCACACAAAAGGTACTTTCCCTTTGTAATGAAATTAAGTTAAACTAATAGATAAAAAAACACAATATTTCTGAAAAAAGGCAACTTGGCCAATTTTGTGGATAGTTTGGTATGGACAAACCTTCTACTAATAAACATAAAAATAATATTTCTTTTGAAAAATATTATTATAAAAAGAAGAAAAAACATCTTCATAAAAAGAAAAAAGATAAAGAAAATAAATCTTTTAAAAAGAATTATAAAAAGAAGCATAATGCATGATGGAAATGTGGTTGCATAGGTCATTATGTTGATAAATGTAAAGTCAAGAAAAAGGTTAATAATCTTAATATTGAAGAAGATATTAAAGAATTTTTTTGTAAAATTATGCTTAATTTTTCTGATAGTGAGTTAGAAGAATCATCTTCTAATACAAAAGATGAAAATATTAATAAATGTGCTTTTATTGATATAGAAGGATTTGAATCAGATTGTGATTTTTATAAAAAAAGAAAACCCTGCAATAAACATGATTCTTACAAAAAGAAGAATTATATAATATTCTTTCTCAATTTTCTGAGTTAAATGTTTTAACTCAAGATAGTCTTTTAGAGTTTTTAAAATTTATAAAAGATCTAGTCTTAACATCAAAAATTATTGATCAAGTAGAAAATACTCCTTCTAATTTTGAAGTTTTGGAAAATAAATTTCATAATAACCAAGAACCATATACTATGGTAGAAGTTTATAATCTTTTGAAACAAAGACAAAAGATTGAAACTTCTACTATTGTACAGGATTTGGTTCAAGAAGTCAATAATCTTAAAAACGAAATTTCTAAAATAAAAAGTTAAAACAAAAATTTAGAAAATAGGTTGAGAAGAATTGACATTTGTAAAGGAAAAAAAAATGTTATTTCTGAAGATATTCCTATAATGGAGAATATTTTTGATAATTTATCAGAAAATTTTAGTACTAATTTTTTTTCAACATTAGAAATGATGACATCTCAAAAATGGTTTATTAAAATAAAATTTTTAATTGATAATAGATTTTTCCAAGAACTTACTGCTCTTGTTGATAGTGGAGCAGATTTAAATTGTATTCAAGAAGGTTTAATACCTACTAGGTATTTTAAAAAAACTTCTATTTTATGATCTGCTAATGGAGAAAAACTTGATATTGGTTTTAAGCTCCCATGAGCTTTTGTTTGTAAAAATAAAACTTGTATTCCTACTAGTTTTCTCTTAGTAAAAAATATTTCTAACCAAGTTATACTTGGAACTCCTTTCTTAAAGAAAATTAATCCTTTAAAAAGTATTGATGAAAAAGGTTTTATAGGAACCAATAATAATAAAGAAATATATTTCCAATTTATTATAGAACCATTTTCAAGAGTTCTTAATCAAATTGAAGATTTACTTGAAATAAAAACTTTTCAAATAAATTTCTTAAAACAAGAAGTTAATAGTCTTACAATTGGGGAAATACTTCAAAATCCTAAACTAAAAGAAAAAAATTTCTCTTTTAGAAAATTAATTTTCTGTACAAATTTGTATTGATCATCCAAATGCTTTTTGGAATAGAAAAAAACATATTGTTGATCTTCCTTATGAAGATAATTTTAATGAGAAAATTACTACTAAGGCAAGACCTTGCCAAATGAGTTCAGAATATTTGGCTTTCTGTAAAAAAGAAATTGAATCTCTTTTACAGAAGGGTCTTATTAGACCTACAAAATCTCCATGGTCTTGTACAACATTTTATGCTAATAAACACGCTGAACTAGAAAGAGAAGCATGAAGATTATTAATAAATTATAAACCTCTTAATAAGGTTTTAAAATGGATTAGATATCCTATACCTAATAAAAAAGATCTTCTTAATAGACTTTATGAAGGTAATATTTTTTCAAAATTTGATTTAAAGTCAGGATATTGGCAAATTCAAATTAAAGAATTGGATAGATTCAAAACTGCTTTTAATGTTCCATTTGGACAATATGAATGAAATGTTATGCCTTTTGGTTTGAAGAATGCACCTTTAGAATTTCAAAAATTATGAATGATATTTTTAATCCTTATAGTAATTTTATACTCGTTTATATTGATGATGTTTTAGTATTTTCTAATGATATAGAAAATCATTTTAAACATCTTTATATTTTTAAACAAATTATTAATAATAATAGCAAAACCAAAACTGCATTTATTTCAAACAAAAATTAGATTTCTTGGACATTTTATAGAAAAAGAAAAAATAATTTCTATAAATAGAAATATTGAATTTGCATCAAAATTTCCTAATAAAATTACTAATAAAACTCAATTACAAAGATTTTTAGGGAACCTTAATTATATTTCTCATTATTATAAAGATCTTGCAAAAGATACTGCTATTTTATATGATAAACTTAAAAAAATTCCAAAATCTTGGACTGATAATCATACTAATATGATTATTCATATTAAAGAAAAGTTTAAACAACTTTCTTGTTTAATGCTTTCTAATCCCTCATGGGAAAAAAATATAGAAACTAATGCATCTGAATTAGGATATGGTGGAATATTAAAACAAACAAATCCTATTAATAAAATAGAAAATCTTATAAAATTTTATTCTAAAAAATGGAATAATAGTTAGAAACATTATGCTACTATGGCAAAAGAAATTTTAGCCATTGTCAAATGTGTCCTTAAATTCAAGATGATTTATATAATTAATTTTTATAATAAAAATAGATTGTCAAGCTGCTTAATAAATGTTTAATAAGGATTTTAAACATAATATTTCTAAGCAAATGTTTGCTAGATGGCAAGCTTACTTAGTGCCGTTTGATTTTAAAATTATTTATAAAAAAGGAAGTGATAATAGTTTACTTGACGTCCTTACCCGTGAATTTTTGCAAGAACAATGAAATGATTCCTCATTATAATAGAGGAGGTGGAAACCACCATTCTTATAGAGGTGGAAAGAAAAATGTTATTGCACAACATGGTAAGTAGAAGCTTATAGCTTCCTCTTTTACTCAATTATCATATGGATCAAGAAATATCTTGGACAAAGATGATCCAATTTATAAAGATCCTCTTTTTGCTAAATTTTTAAAATTCAAAGAAAATTAGGAATTTTCTAATAAAAATCCTAAAGAAAAACTAGAAGGATCTCAAAGGCCTTCTCATTTTAATATTACATCAAATGTAGCTTCCTCCAAAGATGAAGATTCTTTGAATACATTTGAATAGAAAAATTATAAGGGCATTATAATGTTCTTAGAATATAAGGACTCCAATGGAAAAATGATCCTTGGATTATAGTCCAAAGATATCTTGATATATCATCATATGTTGCAAATTCATATAAACAAAGGTCTTTCTTTGAAATATTTTTGTTTATACATGATCATGTGAAATTTCACATTTTTATCCAAGTCCTAATGTAAAAACCTCATTCAATTTCAGCAAAATAATTGCCAGAAAGCTTATAGCAATTGAAGAATGGGGAATGTGCTCTCTTAGAGAGAAAGAATATTTTCATAAGGAATTTAAAGTTCCAATAAAGTTTAATTATTGGGATTATATCCAAGCATTTGACAAGGTTTTCTTATATGAAAATCAAAGAACGAAACATTCTTGATTTATCAAGATTTGTCAAGAAGATATACCAAATTGGTTTTTGAATTGGTGGAAATCATACGGTCCAACTCAAAATATTTTTCTTGATCAATTTAGAGGGGCCTTTGATATGTAGTCCAAATATTCAAACAAGCTATTAGAAACTGAAGAGAAGCTTCAATTAATAGAAGGAATGGCTGCCGTGTATTTTTTCATGGAATTCTCAATCCTATGGATTTGGAAATGGATACCAGAAGTTGGCACTAATGAAGAAAATATTCCATGTTTGAAGAGAATATTTCTCAACAAATTTTGGAATAAATTAATCCAATGGATAATGAGACCAAAAATTTGCATGGTCAAGAAATTTTGGATAATATTTTTTAGAAAATTCAAATTTATAAAGAAAAAATAGAGCAAGACAAGAAGGAATCTTCCATCCTTTTTGAGAAAGCTTTAGAAAAAATTCAGATGGGAAAAGGAAAATTTTCCAAACAAGAATTAATCAAGGAATATCTTGATATGGTTCAAAAAGAATTAATGAAAAATATTGATGATATCAATGAAAAAGTAGAAGATAAATATGATGCATCAATGGCAACTTCAACTTCTGCAAAACGAAAAGTTGGAGAAAATCAATTTGAATATTTGGGAGACGCTCAAGACCCGGAGGATGATACCCCACCAAATTCT
Source organism: Jacaranda copaia (assembly GCA_014898725.1). Lineage (NCBI taxonomy): Eukaryota > Viridiplantae > Streptophyta > Magnoliopsida > Lamiales > Bignoniaceae > Jacaranda > Jacaranda copaia. The sequence continues at coordinate 117,397 of JACGDI010005522.1, forward strand.
CAAGAAATTGAAAGAATCTTTCAATCTCTCAAGAAGACAATTACCCAAGAGTAGAATAATAATTTTTATTTTGTAATAGGACAAATAGTAATAGACTATTTAATTTTACTATTTGGACTTCAAAAATTAGAAATCAGTAATAGTATTTTTACTTTTTACCATTCGGACTTCAAAATTTTAGAATTCATAACAGTATTTTTCTGCTTTCTAAAAGGCAGTTCTTTGCTTGGAATTACTCCTGTTTTCTTTCTTTCTTATTCTTCACCTACTTTCCTCCCTACCTTCCCACTTATAAAATTTTTATCTTTCTTGAAAAAGGCCTCTGGCCAATTATCAATAAAGGTACTTAAATTTTAGTTTTATTTAATTCTATTTTATAATTTTATTTGATTATAAGCCTTGCTAATGGTAGGCTAGAGTCTTTATGATATGTTACTGATAGAATAAGTATATATTGGTAAGCCATGGTCATAATAGACAAGTCTGTGTTGAAGGTATCTAACTATTTTATGAGTAAAGCTGAACAAGGGTTTTGGAGCTTAGACCACAAAATAGATTGTTGTATTGGCTGTATTGCCCTTGTTAGCCGGTTGGCATTTTCGGGCATATTCTAGCCTGGATTAAAATAATCTATCCTTGGGAGTCTAAATCCATGTAAATTTTCTATAAGGGCCTTAAGGCTCAGTTCAGTATCATAGTAGTTCCTTATCTCCTTCATGGCTCCTGCTTATAGCATGTTAATAATAATACAGATTATAATAAAAAATAATATTAATTACATTCATAATATTTAGTATTAATAATATTTTTACTAAATTCAAAATATTGATAATATTGTAAATAATAAATATTATTAGTAATTATGCTCTTAATATAATAATATTAATAATAATACATAATATTAATAAATTTTAAATTAATAATAATTATCATCATCATCATCATCATATTATTATTATCATCATCATCATCATCTAAACTATTAATGAAACACCTAACCCTTTTTTAGTGTTTTTTCAAGTGATGTACCCATTATGCACTATATTTTTATTTTTATTTTTATTACATTTATGTCATAACTATCACTACAACCCATCAAACGTCTACTCTGCTATTATCATTTTATCATAATTTTTTATTTTTTTATGTTAGAAATTAAATAATTATATTTAAATTATTAAAATAATAATTTTATATAAAAACTAAATAAATATTTTTATTATTTAAAAAATTTAGCACATGCGTTCGAATGTGCAGAGATGCTAGTATTAATAATACTATTACTAATGAAAATCCAAAGAAGCAAAGACCTCTACCAATAAGGCCAAAAAAGGGCTACGTTAGCTAAGAATTTACAACCTAAGGAAAATTCCCCAAATTCAACATAATTCGACATGTGAAGTTAGCATTTTAAGCCATTTTTTAGAATCCAGCGAAAATTATAAGACTGAATATATAAAATTTTTTATACATATAAAATTAAATTTAAAATTATATAACATATAGGATAAAATTAAAAATCGAACAAACTTATACGGAAAAATAATTTTCCCTTAGGTATATATTAAGACATGCAGAATTGCAATGTAAGTGTTTGGTTTTTTAATTTTACATGGTAAAATAATTTTCTTAATTATATATACTCCTAATTCATAGATATACTTTTCAGTGATGTATTTAAAAAGTAAAAATATGGTGCTTATTCGATTTGTTGCAATAGAAATCTCCCAAAATATTGTTGTTCAAGAATAGAATTTTTTTCAATTATCATTTTGACTTAAAATCATAAAAAATATTTATGCCAAATCTTATGATTATGCAAAGAAAATTCAAATCTAAAACTATTTTGCATAAAAATCTAGAATTTTGAGTTGGCATCACTCCCAAAAAATACTATAGTCTCTGTTCCAAATGTATTACTTTGTTTTTTTTCCAAGACATCCCAAAATCAAGTTGTTTTTTCCCAAAATCTTGACTTGGTTTCGTGAATATTATATGTCACATCAGTTGCATGTATTCTTAATTCAAAATTGCAAACTATTCAGTAGTCATATCTATGTATACTATTATATACAGAATAGTTTTGATTATTTTTTACTACACTTTTTTAATTTTTAAGATAGATGAAATTATTTATGTGTGTTTTCTATTTGAATAATTAACCTAGAATAGTGCGACTTTTTAAGTACTGCATTTTACGAGTAGTTAAAATTAATCTAATTTTTCTATCAAATTAATGCGGAAAAAGTTATGCTTTTTTACATGGAATTTATTTAATTAAATTTAATGAAAAATGTAACATTTATATTACTTAATTATACATTTTTCATGTGGAATTTACTTAATTATACTTAATATATATTTCAATTAACTTAATTGTAACGCCCATAAAAATATAATTGAGGAAATATTAATATTAGTACTATTATTATTGTTGTTATTATTTTTATATAAAAAAAAGTTTGGGGGTCAAAACATAATAGGAAAAAATTTAATTGGCGAATTTTGAAAGTGTTGGGGGCCAATTTATGAATATTTTAGGTCAAATGGGTCAATATGAGGCACTAATAAGTTGAGGGTTAAATTGAAAGTTGATTAAAACTTTTAGGTGCCTAATTGAAAACTTAGATAAATTTTGGGGTTAATTTGAATTTCTGGGAATTTCACTTTAAATACAATTTCTTTCCCTATTTTCCTTCAAATTCCACCGGCGCAACCCTTTCTTCTCTCTCCGATAATCTTCTTCCGGCGATGAAAAAACCTTAAACCTAACCTGCCATGCTCTTCTTCTCATCATAGTAGTCACTGGGAATTGACCAACTAGGCACCCAAAAGATAAGTTGGAAATGTGGGCTGCGGTAGAGCTTACAAGTGTTGTGGTTTGGGCAGCAGAAGTTGGAGTTTGAGGGGTGGTTCTTGTAGAGTTCAGCTTCGGGTGCATTTTGGCATCTTCAACTTCCAGTTTTGATTGCTAGAAGTAGCAAAGGTGGTGGCGCTATAGCATCGGAGCTCTAATTGGCACCCACTTTGGTGGCAAATCCTGCAATTATCTTGGGCATTCCACTGCACTCCCTAAGATGCACCGGTTAGTAGTGGTTAGCAACTCTAGTGGCTGTGGAACAACGGCGGTTCTAAGATAGAATCTCTATTTTGTTGTGGTAGTCACGTATGTGGTATTGGCTTTTGGCGATTGAGTTTTGAAACTAAGATTTTTGATAGGTTGTTAAAATTGGGGTTATTACCGATTAATGTGTAATGTCCTAAATTATTTCTCAATTCTTAATTTGTTAATGAAATGAGAACATGTCATGGGGTTGAACAATAAATATGAAATGCTTAGTAGACCCAGATTTGTAACATAATAAGTAAATCTTGATTAATTAAGAAATATTAGGTAAGTAAAATCCTAATATTATGCATATGATGCCTAATTGCTAAATTGGGTTCTAATAGTAGATTTGATTGTTGTGATTTGTTTAACGTTGCTAGGACAATTGTAATTTAAGAATCTGAATTGATTTATTATCCAGAGCAAATATGACTTTAGTAGGTATCATGATATTAACGATGTAATTAGCATGACACCTCTTGATAATTTTCGAAACCAAGCCTTAAACTATTGTATTAAATATAACAACCAACAATAAAATATAAACGGCTTAACTATTATTAAAAGGTTTAAATGAGTGTTTTGATGTTAAGTCTATTCGTTTGATTAGGTGATGAGGAGCTGGGTTCCCCTATACAGTATATAGGGATAGCATTTTTGTGGCAATTAAGGTGAGGGTTAGCCTAACTATCTTTTGGGAAATTAATGTTCTTTGATTATCTGAATCCCTTTTGCTTATCTATTGAAATTGATTGCACTTATATTGGTGTCTAGAACTCTTATTGTCCTATCTAGTACTGTCTTGTATACCCTATAGCCTTTTTGGCTTCCCTTCATTGCATTGATTATGGGCCTTGCCAACCAAATCTCTTTTGCACTCTTAATTTAATCATTTTGTAATAATTTGTGTGGCCATGTCAGCTAATGTTTATTAGATGTAATTTTAGCAAAATGCTTGGGTTACTAGACCAAGCCGAGTGCTTGGGTACTGAATTCAATGCTTGCGATATTGGATTGAGTTGAGTACTTGGGTATCAAGCTGAATGTTTGGGTCAACAAAGGGATAAGGAAATTCTATTATGAGCATTATGCTAGAGGTTACTGTTTGTTTCTATTTGTATTCTATTATGGGAGCAATAAGGGTGGGGTTGTCATCTGTTTGTTAAATTTGGTATCATTTGTGTTTTGATATAATCTTGTTTCTAATTGCAAAATCTTGCTTATCGATAAATCTATTTTAAATTGCTGCTCTTTCAACATTTTTCTATAACTATTTATTATATTTTCCCTCACCAAGTCTTTAGAATTTTTCCTTTTTTGTTATCCTTTATTCTCTTCCCATACAGGACTATATAAAGATTGAGGCCTGAGGGCTTGAGACTTAGCCTGAAGAGACTATTGTGTAATAGATTAGGTGTGATGTATGTACATATAGACTTCATCTAATCGTGAACTAAGACTTATGAACGTTTGTATCGTTTGAAGTTTGTCTGGGACACTCTTGATATATATGTGTTATACTTTTGTAGTGTTCTTTTGGGTTTGGAGTTAAGTTGTTATTTTTTTAGTTTTGTTTAAATGTTAATGTTATGGTTATCTCCTGAATTATGGTTTAAGTGTGAATTTGTGGCACCTCAGCTTAGGGATTACCCTAGGTGGGGTGCCATAGAGTTAGTATCAAAGCCTAGGTTTGTTGATGACCTAGGTAAATGAGTATCATTTGGAGTCAAAACTAGTCTCCAGGATATAAGATTAGTTAAAGTATGGACTCTTAGGTATAGTGTTTGATATTAGAGGTAAGATATTATACCTATGATGGCTGACTAATCTATAATCTTCATTTCCAAAAATCATTCATTTGTCTCTAGAATGAGACTTAAACCTAGGGTACTCTGTATATGTTGAAAAGTTTTATGTGATTAAGAGAGTTGGTAATGAACTTGATTAGAATGGTCTTAATGAAATAAATTTATATACTGCAAGATGACAGGTGAACATCAAAAAGAAAAATAACCTATGAAAGAGGAAAGCAAGGAATCTTTAGAGGAATGGATTAAAGTTCTAGAACAAGAAAAGACAAGTCTTTCAATGTTATGCTAACGCCATGAGGAGTGACGTTATGATATCCATAAGGTACTGAGGGATAGGTAGCCAAAGAAATATCATTTGAAAATGTTGGTTGGGATTAGGCATTACATTATGGAAAGGCTTATGGAAGAATAGAATGAGAAGGTGAATGTGTGAAAATAGTTGAAGGATAGATGAAGAAACTTCGCATAGTGTAGGCTCAAATGGAAAAAACCTTTTGGACACTAGAGTTGAGCCATTAGAAGATTATTAATATGACACATATGATTATAAATGAGGTCAGAATGATAGTAGCACATTATGGGAGTTCTGTAGACCAAATCATAGTGGTTGGGGTAACATCAGAGGTTGGACCCTTCGGAGTTTGTCCCTCCTTGGAGTCGGGACATGGATAGGGTATTCATATCAAGGAGATACCTAAAAGGAACCCAGAGGAGTTGCTAATGGAAGAACTTGATGAGTATCCTATTCAAGAGCCCCCGACTGAGGTACCACTAGAGATCAATATAGAAGATAAATTTTAGGAATTTGAAGATGAAGATGATGGCATAGATATAGAAATGAATAGAGAAGATCAAGGGGATGAAGATGAAAATATAGAATCTAACATTACTGATGTGGAAGATTAAGGTTAGAGGTTTTTATAGGTGCAGTTGTACCTGTAAATATGCATGTATGTTATAGTATTAACTTTTGATCGTTAGAATAAATAGAATGGACTAAGGTTAGCCATACTTATGGGGTAATGCCTTGACTCAAAACTTGTCATTTTCTCTATGACTAGGTGTATAGTTAGCTTAGTAAAATTTTAGAATTTAGACCTTATATATATACTACTTTAACAACTACTAATGCTAACTTGGAATGTTAATGAAGTTTTATCGTTAATCGTTGAATGAATAGAATTCTATTACCATGAATTTTATTTAACTTTGTTAAACACTTTTACAAGTTTGAGAGACTCAATAGAATTGCTGGTAACTTTAGACCTTGGTTTACAACTTGATAATTGCAAGATTAAGGAATGTCTTAAATTTAATCAGACTTATAAGAATGGCATCATATGAGGATTTTTATATATTCGCTATAGCTTGAGTAGGTTGATGAAGAAAACTACTTAGTAGATAGGCCAACTTACAATATGCTCTTAGACAAGGAGCACTTGCTTTTCTACAACCATTTTCAGATGAAGAAGTCTTATAAACCCCTCCAATTGATCAACCAGCTGCGGGTCTACCAGTAGATCCTATGTATTAAAGGGGCAAAGATTTATGCAATTTGATCAATAGCATAGTTAGGGTAGTGGAGCAGGAAATGCTAATGAGTTTTCTGAGGATTGGGCATTAGAATGGCTCCTTCACTTTCAATCGCTGAAATTCTTAGAGGAACCAAATGCCATGAAAGCTGAAGAATGGATTAAGAACCTAAAAAATATATTTGAAACCCTACATTACCTGAATGAGCAGAACGTTTAGTATGCCACATTTCTTCTGAGAGGTCCTACACGCAGTTGGTGGAAAATGATAGACCATAGATAGATTGCAAAAGAAATTCATCAAACTTGGGGAAACTTTACTAGGGAGTTCATGGACAAGTATATACTATTGGTGGTCAAGGAAGAAAGAGAGAGAGCATTCATGGGTTTGATATAGGAAGCACTATTTGTCGATCAGTATGAGGTTACTTTCAGCAATCTAATCCAGTATGCATCTTATATACTTGCACATAAATACGAAAAAACCCATAGATTCTTGTAAAGACTATAGTTGGAACTTAGATGGGGCCTTACCATTTGTGATTTGCTAAATTTTAATAGGATGATGAGTAAAGAACTGCAATTGGAGTCAAAACTATAGGAAATTAAGAAGATTGAAGATAAAAGCCTAAAAGAAAGAATACACCCTAGTGGGTAGAGTAATCCAGGGAAAAAATAGCCAAAACTACAAATTGGGGAACCAATTAACAAACACAAAAAGCTAGCAGAGTTGCGGATTTGGCTCAAGGGGTGGCACTGAAACATTGTGGGTTTTATGGAGGATTTGCCTATGAGGAGTCTAGGTATTGGGGAAAGTAAGGCAAATGTGTAGGTTGCGGTAGCGATTATCACTTCATTAGAGATTCCCCAAGCAGAGAAACCTAGCACCTGTAAGAAAAGGGATGTAAGTAGCAGAAGCTAGTGGGAAATCAAAAGTTCGAGCTCAAGGTTATGCCTTAACTGGAGAGAAAGCATTAGATCATAATGAAGTGGTTGAAGGTACGATTTTTATCTTTGGAACTAATGGCAATACTTTATATGATCTTGGATCTATACATTCTTTCATATCTATAACTTTCTCGCATAAGTTGAATATGCAACCTAAAACCATGGCATATCAAATAGAGGTACAGATACCCTTAGGGATAAGGTTAATAACAAATACCATGTATTGGGCATGTTCGGTCAAGATAGGGGATAAAGAATATCCAATTGATCTTATAGAAATGCCCATTTAGGAATATGATCTAATCGTAGGGATGGATTAGCTGTATCCGCACTAAGCATAAGTAAACTGTTATGCTAAGTGCATTATCTTTGGAGACATGGTATTAATATTGATATGTTATTCCACATATACAACTTCCCTAGTACCTATTTCATTGTAGTAGAAGCTAGGAAAATTCTTAGATAAAAAGGATAGGGAATTTTAGTGTACCTTATCCATAAACCCCAAGACGTGGCCAGAATTGAAGAAGTGGAAATAGTGGCTAATTACCTATATGTATTTTCAAAAGAATTAGACTTATTACCACTTAATCAAGAAATTAAATTTGTAATTCATACTATTTCTAAAGCCATGCCTTTTTTAAAAGTCCTCTATTAAATGGCATTGGTAGAACTCAAAGTGCTGAAAAATAAACTCCAAGAATTATTGGAAAAGAAATTCATATAGCCCAGCACCTTTCCTTAGGGAGCTCTGGTGTTGTTTGTCAAGATGAAATATGGATCCTTGAAGATGTGCATTAAATATAGGGAGTTGAGTGAAGTTACTATCAAGAACCCCCTTGCCATATGTGGAGGAATTGTTTGATCTTTTATAGGGATCAATGATCTTCTCGAAGCTGGATTTGAGGTAAGGGCATTATTAGTTGAATATTAAGGAAGAAGATATCTGAATAACTACATTCAATTCCTAGTAAGGTCATTTTGAGTTTGTGGTAATGCCATTCAGTTTGACTAATACTCCAGTAGGATTTATGGATCTGATGCATTGAATTTTCCAACCATATCTAGATTAGTTTGTGGTCATATTCATTGATGATATTTTGGTGTACACAAAAACTAGAAAGGAGCATGCCAAGCACTTACACATAGTTCTAAGAACTCTGAGGGAACATAAGTTATATGAAAAGTTCAGTAAGTGTGAATTTTGGACAGGAAATGTAGCTTTCCTTGGACACATCATATCTTAGGATGGAGTATAGGTTGATCCCTCTAAAATAGAGGTAATAGTCAATTAGAAGAGACCTGAAAACATGACAAAAATTGGTAGCTTTTTGGGTTTTGCCGGCTATTATTGAAGGTTTGCATAAGATTTCTCTAAAATAGTTGGCTAATTGACTAAGTTAACCTAGAAAGATTAGCCATTAGATTGGAATGAGGATTGTGAAAGAAGTTTTCAGGAATTGAAGAATAGATTGACTTTAGTGCCGATTTTGGTCCTTCTAGATGGATTAGAAGGATTTATTATATATACGAATGCTTCTAAAGAATGGCTAAAATGAGTACTAATGCAGAAGGGGCGAGTTGATGCCTATGCATCCAGAAAACTGAAATCACATGAGGAGAGTTACCTAACATATGACCTAGAGCTAGTTGTAATGATTTTTGCATTGACAAGGAAGAGACACAATCTTTGTGGGACCACATTCAAAGTATACATAGTCTATAAAAGTCTCAAGTATTTGCATTCACAAAATGATCTGAACATGAGACAACAAAAGTGGATGGAATTTCTAGAGGATTATGATTTTTCTGTCATCTACCACCAAGGAAATGGCATATCTAGTGGCAGATTCTTTGAGTAGAAAGGTCGGAATGGTCCACATATTGCAAACATGAGCATCAAAGAGCCTAAGGGCAGATACCATAATAAAAATGAAATAAAGAGCCTGGATTGCAGGAGAAAACATACAATTTGAGTTGCATAATGAAATATGAAGAACTCAAGCTAATGACAGTTGGATATTGAAATAAAAGAAGGCGGTTGGGAGTTCTAAAGAATTCAAGTTTAGTATTAAAAATTAATGTACTCTTTTATTCAATAAGAGAATATGGGTACCTGAAGAGATGAAACAAAGATTGTTGGAAAAGGTATATAAGGTAAGATATAAAATACATCCAGGAGGCACAAAGATGTATCAAGATTTGAAGAAACAGTTCTGGTGGGGTGGGATGCAAAGAGATGTTGTAGAATATGTTTAGAAATGTTTGATTTTCCAATTAGTAAAAATAGAGCATCAATGTGGCACCCCCACTCAGGATATCATAAGGCGCCACTCTAGTTCAATCTTAATTCAAAACCCATAAACAACCAATAAGCCCATCATAAACATTTCAAACTTATTAGAAATAGTAGTGGATTTTAGCTTAAGTAAACCTCAACAAAAGTTATCACATGATAAAATTAATAGGCCCATCAGAAAAATTTCAAAACTTATTAGAGATAGCAGCATACTTCAACTTAATCAACTTCCACAAAACACTATATGCATGCTTTAGGTGATCCCATGATATACAACATAAGTACTACATACATGCCATTAGTAATTCCAAAATATTCAACATAATATATACCATGCAGATGCTAAATTCAAACCTAGCATATCATAACATCTCTAAAGGTTACAAAAACATGCCCAAGTATGCCCATAAGTAGATACACACAACTATTTTAATACAAAATTATAGTTGTTGATCAACTGAAAGTCCAAGCTTATCATTTAGTCCAGTTTGAAAAAAATCATGATAAAATAGGGAGGGTTGAATCCAAAGGACTTAGGAAGGGATATTTATAATCGTAAGCACTAGAGGTCTGTCGGGGAAGAATCGACTCAATAGATCATAAATTTGCAATAAGAATAGGAACAAATCAAATACAAGTAGTTAAGAAATAGTTTACAAATGATCAATTGCAAATATCCATAAATAGTCACATGTATTAACAAGTTCAAAGTTATCAGTAGGTACAAGCTTAGGAGTTGTGATTATTGGCTTGAATGGCCTTGGATCGTCTCAATTGAATCAGTTTAGGATAATTGGTCTATCTTAATTGAATCAGTTTGACAAAAAATATAGACGACTTGTTTGACCAAGACAACAGCCTGATCTAGACCAAAAAATTTCACTATCTTTGTTGCTCCATGAGCGAGGTACAAACAATCAAACTATAATTAGAATATGAACCAGAGTAGAACAGACTTATCAGATTTACCTTATATCATTAGTTTTGGGCTTATGGCTTATCCTATGCACATAACAAGGTTTAACGTCCTGTTATTTAACCAACAGTTTTAAGCTTACGGCTTATCCCATGCATACAACAAGGATTAACATCCCATTACTTAACTAAAAGTTATGGGCTTACAACTTATCCCATTTACACAAGAGGGATTAATGTCCCATTACTTATTCAAGAGTTTAGGGCTTACGACTTATCTTATGCACACAATAGAGATTAATGTCCCTTTACTGCCATGTAACAATTATAAATAGTAATAGATAACATAATGGTTAGAAATAAGTGCAAAACATTAATAAGTACTAATCGAGATTAATAACATGACAACAATAACTGCCGAATAAGAATAAGTACAAAATAGATAACGGTTGAAAGTTTTGGGTGCCAAAATGAACAAGAATGAACTCATATCAGAGTGAAATCAAGAACTAACCCTCACATGGGTATGCAAGTTAATTAGCACATCATAAGCAAGTACATAGTCAATTACAGATTTTAATAAATATGAGCAAGTACAATTTAAGCACAATTAACCATCACAGGGTTTTTTCCATAAGAACAAATAGAAATATTCGAGGCCAATGTGGTAGACCCTTACCTCTGTAATCCCAAAAAGTTGTCATTGCCTATTGATTGCGGAACCTATTTCGTCATCACCTAACCTAAATAATATTTTCACAATTAAACCATTAATAGTCCAAAATCACTAATTAACTGATTAACATGATAATTTTAGGCTTAAGTGGTGCTATCGGTCTAAAATGGCTAATAAAGTCGTTAGTGCTAAAATAATCTCAATTTTCATATCAAGTCTAATAATAAAACATAAACTAGTTCTCAATTACATTTTTAACCTTATATTGGTATTCCATATCAAAAAAAATAGTCCAGATATCTAATTATCCTGATTATTTCCACTTAGGTCTCAATTTCTAAATTTAGGATTTTCTTACTCAAATAACTTAATAAATCCCCAATTTTCATAATTTGATACAAATTTGAGCCCAAGAATCCAACATTATCCATACATGTAGCAATATTGCTACTAGATATAATTTAGAATCATTTATTAAAAGGTACAAAAGTTATAAATGGGTGAAAATGTACGAAAACCTTAAACTTAATACCGATCTTTACCTTGGAATGCCTAATCAAGACCCCAAAACCATGAACCAAACATACCACCACAATCACCATGATGAGGAGAAGATTTTGCCATGAAACTACTATCGGCGTTGGCTGCCGTGTATCGTTACTGAAAAAATGCCAAATCACTCCCAAAATGTACCTTTCAACTCAACTAAGCAAATCCCCAAGTCAATTTCACCAAATATCACTAGGAAAGCCTTCAATTTTAGCTCTAATCACCAAGTGCCACCAATTTTCGCTACGTAATGTTTTTTCGATTCCATCACCAATGGTGGTCCATTTGAGAAGTACCATGTGATCCTTGAGTTGAGCCCATCAGATTACACCCCTTGGTCAACTCTAGAAGTCACTAACAAATGGAAACCTGCCACCTCCATCGTGCCAAAATTTTAAGCTCAAATTTTGATCGTTCTATTGGTGGGTTTAGGAAGAAATTGGTATATTCGTGTTCTATGTGAAGAAATGAAAAGATTGGTGCCAAATTTGCTAGGTTTTGGTCACTGGAGTGACCAACGATAGAGAAGAATGGTGAGGAGAAGAAATGAAAAAGTCAGGGGGCTGTGTGCTATTTAAAGACCAACTTTTGAGAATTCAATTTTGGCCCCCAAAAATTTTACCCAACTTACAATTAGGTCCATCAAGATTTTGAAACCTTTCACTTTAGCCTCGAACCCCCAAATTTTTAAAATTTGATGCAATCAAGTTTTCTTAAATTGCAATTCAACCACAAAATTTTCCATTTTCTTGTAATTAAGCCCTTTTCATTTATTTTTTGAGCCCTAAAATCCATCCAACCAATATCTTGATTTCTAAATCCTTATTTTTCAAAACATTTGAATTTCAGGGGTGTTACAAACCTACCCCTTAAAAGAATCTGGTCCCTAGATTCCCATATGAGTACTGCTTTGACAGGTAGAATATAAGTAGATTCAATTAGTCAATCTACATTCTCTCTTCATTACATTCTGCCAGGATTGCTTCTTCAAGTCCTGATACATCTTTATGCTTCTCGGATGCACTAAATACCTTGACTTGTGCTCCTCACTAAAATTCTCTCTTCTATTTCTTATAGCACATATGTGGTCTCAATCACCTATCATCTCTATACTTAAAATATTCTCCACTTTAGTTTTGATTAAGTGCATGTCCTTGTTTAAAAGACTATAAAACCATTATAGTAACAAATAATTAATGACATCACAAGTTCAAACTTATATGCTAGACTTCGTAACTTATCATACAATCCCAAGCAACTAGATATAAATTCATAAAAACTTAAACACACTAGGTATAGATAAAATTCATATGTCTATTGCTCCCTAGACTCTGTCTAGGATATACAACCAAAATATACAGTATTAAACTTTCTTTCAACATTCAAGAACGTAAGTGGAACCTCCAGCCACTTGTTTTCCTTTTCTTGTAGGGGTTAGGCCTCTCATTTTAGGGTAATCTTTCAGGAAATATTGATCATTGCCATAGCCCATGCACTTTCCTTGTCCTTTCCAACATCCAGACTTCTCATGGGTACATGATATATAGAATCCACATAGCTCTTATGCCACCAATTAGATTTTTAGCCATTTAATATTTGATTCACTTTCTTTACTCGCAACGATTTTTAGTTAAAAAATTCTTTCTCGCTTACCTTTCTTCTCATAGGTAGATATCTTAAGAAGTTCTTATTCCACCTGTAAGCTCTCGCTAAAGCTTTCTCAAAGTTGGAATGCTTGTAAGGTGCAAGGGTTTGTCGTGTCTTTGATCTCAACCTTGCAATAAATCTCTCTGTATTATATTCTTTTATTCTCGATATTTGTGATGTATATCAAATCAACCAATTAAATCTTTCTCATATTGCGAACTATTATATCTCTTTGGGTAAGACTCTCAAATTCTTGTTCCTGAGCATCTCTTACTTCTCATGGTATGAATTTATCCATGAACTCCTACATGAAATTGTCCTAGGTACGAGCTATCTTTTTATATTCCCATCATTGACTCACCAAGGTCCACCATTAGCCTACAGTTCCCTCTAATAAATGAATGGTTGATATGAGTTTGAGGTCATCTAGGTAACCTAACATTTGGAAGATATCTTTAATCTCCCCAATCTAAGCTTCTGTCTTTTAGTAGACTCGCCTATAAATATTGGGAGATAAAACTCGAGAAGATACGCTAAAGTTCTAAACTTTGGAGGCTCTTCACTTCTCTCGAGGTTATCCATATGACTTTATTGCTGGTACGATTATAGGAGTTGCTGATGCATTGCATTCCTCTATTCTATAATCTCTTCTCTTGCTGTAGAATACACTTGTGGTTCTCAGGTCTTTTCTTTAACATCTATTGGACATCTTCGCTTTAAGATTTCCATTTTTAGATTTTCTTGAATAGGAGAATACGCTGGGGTTAGTTTTGGTGATGCCATTTGTTGGGTTGGAAACTTCTTAATAGTAGACCGCACTAACCTGTAATAATTATACTGGAGGGTTAATCGGTTAATATCTAGTTATTACTAGTAAGTCCATCAATTCTACTAACTCCTCCAAGCTTCCAAAATAAAAGAGGGAAAAGAATTAGATGAAATGAAATCAAACTCATGGTACACAAGTCTAATCAACCTATGATAAACAATAAGATCATATAGACATCTGGCCGTACTCAAACTCATTCCCCTAATACCAACTAATTAATTTACCATCATTCATTAAATAACATAAAACTTTCCCAACACAAAATATACCTAAAATTCATGCTTAAACTAAGCTAATCAAAAGGTCAGCCACAAATCCAAGGATACCTAAATGATATTCAACACCTAGGTCATCGATAACCTAGGGTCTTGTAAGTCCATTAATTCCAACCACAACAATCCTTCTCATGTTAACCTAGGTTATCAAAACCTAGGCTTTGATACCATTTCTATGGTACGCCCACTCCAGATAGCACTTAATCTAAGGCACCACTTCAGTTCAATCTTAATTCAAAACCTATAAACAAGCAATAGACCCATCATAGACATTTCAAACTTATCAAAAATAGCAACAAGTTTTAGCTTAAGTAAACCTCAACAAGAGTTATCACATAATACAATTAATAGGCCCATCAGGAAAATTCCAAAACTTATCAAAGACAGTAGTGTATTTTAACTTAATCAACTTCTACAAAACATAATATACAAGTCTTAGGTGATCCCATAATATTCACCATAATATATACCATGTAGATGTTAAATTCAGACTTAACATATCACAACGTCTCTAAAGTTACAAAAACATGCCCAAGTATGCCCATAAGCAGATACACACAGCTATTTTAAAAAAAAATTATACTCACTGATCTAACTAAAAGTTTAAGCTTATCATTCAATGCTGTTTGAAAAAAATCAAGATAAAATTGGGAGAGAGGGGTAAGTCCAAAAGACCTAGTGAGGGATATTTATAATCGTAAGCAATAGGGGTCTGTCAGGGAAGAATTAACTCAACTGATCATAAATGAACAACAAGAATAAGAACAAATTGGATATAGGTAGTCAAGAATTAGTTTACAAATAGATCAATTGTAAATAGTCATGAACAGTCACACGCATTAACAAGTTCAAAGTTATTAGTAAGTATTAGCTCAAGAGTTGTGACTGTCAGCTCTAATGGCCCTGGATCATCCCAACCAGATCAATTATGGAGAAATGGTCCATCTCAATCGAATTAGTTTGGGAGAAAATACAAATGGCTCGTTCAACTTGGATAATAGCTTAATTTAGATCAAGAAACTTCACTATCTTTGTTGCTCAATAAATAGGGTACAAACAATCATACTATAGTCAGAATTCAAATTAGAATGGAACAAACTTATCAAATTCATCTTATATAATTAGTTTTGGGCTTACGACTTCTCCCATGCACATAAAAAGGATTAACATTTGATTATTTAACCAATACTTTCAGGCTTATAGCTTATCCCATGCACACAGCAAAGATCAATATCCTGTTACTTAACCAAAAGTTTTAGGCTTATGTCTTATCACATGCACATAGTAGAGAATAATATCTCGTTACTTAAACAAGAGTTTTAGACTTACAGCTTATCTCATGCACATAGCACGGATTAATGTCTCATTACTTATTCAAGAATTCAACACTTATGGATTATCCCATGCACACAGCTGAGATTAATGTCCCTTTACTCCTATATAATAATTATAAACAGTAATAGATAATAGAAAGGTTAAATAATAAACAGTTAGATATCAAAATAGATGAATAATAGAAAGTCAAATAACAAAATGGATAGAAACAAGTGTAGAACATTAACAAGTACCAATCGAGACAAATAATAGGATAATAACAAGTACCAAATGGGAACAAGTACAAAAGAGATACTAGTTGGAAGTTTTGGGCACCAGAATTGATAAAACGAACTCATATCAGAGTGAAATCAAGAACTAACCCTCATAGGGGTATACAAGTTAATTAACAAATCACAATCAAGTATACAGGCAATTATAGATTTTAATAAACACGACCAGGTACAATTTAAGCACAATTAACCCTCACAAGGGTTTTTCCACAAGAACAAATAGAAATATTCAAGGCTAAAATAGCAGACCCTCATCTCCATAATCCTAAAAAGCTATTGTCGCCTATTGATCTGCCGGACCTACTTCATCGTCACCTAACCAAAATAATATTTTCACAATTAAACCATAAATAGTCCAAAATCACTAATTAACCGATTAACATAATAATTTTAGGCTTAAACGGTGCTACTAGCCTAAAATGGCTAATAAAGTCGTTTGTGCCAAAATAATCCCGATTTTCATGTCAAGTCTAATAACAAAACATAAACTGGTTCGCAATTACATTTTTAACATTATATCAGTATCCCATATAAAAATGAATGGTCCAAATATCTAATTATCCCGATTATTTCCACTTAGGTCTCAATCTCTAAATTTAGAGTTTTCTTACTCAAATAACTCAATAAAACCCCAATTATCATAATTTGATGCAAATCTAGGTCAAAGAATTCAACATCATCCATGCATGTAGCAATCTTGCTACAAGATATAATTTAGAATCGTTTATTCAAAGATCCAAGAGTCATAATTGGCTGAAAATGTTTTATTAAAATGTATCTAAGAATTTCAATTATGAAATTTATTAGCATTTAGACATTTATTTAAATGTATAATAAGTATTCAAACATATTAAATTTATTATTTTTTCCCTATTAAAAATAATTTTGAATTATATTTTCTAAACTATTTATCTATATTATTTATTTAAAGCTTGAATATAGATATTTCATAATTTCTAAAATTTTTTTCTTAAAATATAATAATTTATTTAAATTTATAATAATCAATTTGAACTATAATAAGTGTTTTTTACTAAATTTTAAATATATCAATATTTTTAATTTCACTAAACATGTAGTTTGAAATTTTAAAATGGAGGATTAAATAAGTATAAAATGATCAATTAAAATTACATTATATATGTTTGAATTGTGTAAATCTTGCTAGGAAAAAATATAATACTTAGAATTAATTCTATTACTAATATTATAATAATTAATATTATTGATAAGGTTGAAAGCTATTTTAGTGAATTGGGTTGTGTTTGGGTTAATTTGACTAGGGAGGTCAAATGATTCCACAGTAATATTTTCTTGGGTTGAGATTTACAACCAATAGTGAATGTTAGACTAGTCGAGGTGCCCCCAGTTAAGGCGCTTAGACACTCAAGTTAGTTCTGGTTGGATGAGGAAATCGAGCAATAGAACAAGAGTGTATAGTAAAAATGACATCCCAGGAAGATGGCTGGCAATAAAGTATTTATAGTCTTCTCTAGGTGTGTGATATGTTTAAGATGTCCCTATCAAGTTTAGAGTTCTTTTGTCCTTGCTTAGGAGTTATAGGTCATTTCTCAACTTCATACTATTCTAGGTGGCATCATCTCCTGCTCTTCTGAGTGAATAATACTTTGGAGGCGCACCTGTTAACAGAGTTGGTGGCAGAGGTGGTACTGGGATGGCATGTGGCATTAATTTAGAGGCGCATTGACTCTCAGAGCATTGCATGAGGTAAGAATACGATTTGGTGCTAAAGTGATCACCCTAGTTGACCAGAGATATGGTCGAATGCACTAGGCAACTAGAAGCCTTCTATTAAGTAACATTGAGAGCTATCTACTTGACCTAATGATTATTATTGAGTAACTCGGCTCAACTGGATTTGGGAATGTAGTTGGGCTTCAAATACTAAGTGGGCTCAGAAGCATCATTTGGGGTCAATAACTATTCAATTGGGCCTATTGGGCTACCCTATATCATGAGTCTCCCCCACTTGTGGTTCTGATCGAGCTTGTTAATAAGAACAAGTAGAGAGTAAACTACTGATTGATGATTATCGACATTCTATTAGGATTTTTAACTGTTGATTTGGGATTTTGAATATTCGACCAAGGTTTGGTTCATTTAATGCGTCTGTTATATTAAGGAATACAAAGCGCCAAAGGACGTCTGTATAATTATTACTACCATTTGGGTCCCATATCCAAATGCCTATAAATGGGTACAGTAAAAATATTCATTTTACATCTTTACTGCATTTAATTTGGTTGATTTCTGCATTCAGTGCCCTTAATTCCCTTCTACGTTATAGAGTGTTTCATTAAAAACTTGTAAGTTCATCTTCTAGTTTCTATTTTTCTTCAATTATGTTTCAATCATGTCTAGCACGTCAGATAGCAAGGACACTAGGTCCCAGGGTGTATGATTCTATGGGGAGGTTTAAGATGAGAGTACATCTAATAGCCTGTCGAGTGATAGCCCAACCTATATCTCATTGAGTGGCGAGAGGGCTACTTCGGGGGGTGAGGCTGGCCCAAGTGAAGTGCCAGTGTTGCGTGGTTGATTGTTCACCTCTGACTACTATAGCAAAATATTTTCAAAAATTACTCATGCTGACTTAGTTCATTTTAGAGAACTTTACCCCATTCTTGAGAAGTTTGAACTTCTAGTGCCTGGGCTACGTGGTAGGATGTATTAACCTTTGAGAAGATGTATTACAGTATTTGAAGAGGGATTTAGGTGTGGAATTAGGTTCCCATTAGCACCTGCTATAGTCGAATTCCTTAGGGGTCTGGAAGTCTGCATAAAGCAACTCTTGCCCAACTATTTTACCATTGTATATAGTTTTACCATGCTGATGCACTTATTTGGCCAGCCGGCTTCTTTTGCCAACTTTTCAAACTTGTTCCACTTTCTTATGTCCTGGAAATTGGGTGGAATTGAAGAGTTTAGGTTTTACTATCTAACGGCGTACTCGCATCGAAAAATCTTAGTCACCCTATCGTTGTCATATGGCCAAAACTGAAAAAAAAATTATTTGTATGATTGAGGGTCTGGTAAGTTTAATATTCTGAGGGGGTGGTGGAGGGGGCATATGGAGATACCTAGAAACTAAACACCAAGCTGGCCCAACACTTTCATTTAGGACTTGATTGATTTTAGCTAGATTGAGGCCTTAGTTTTGATTGAAGAAAGGTGTTTGGTATTGGTTTCCTTGTCGCCAGCTAAGTTGAACTTGCCCACGGGTGGCGAACTAGGTAAAAATCCTTCTTAATTGCGATCATTGTGCATTTTCACCTTTTTTTGCTCGATTTTAATTGCTCTTTGGTGTCTTTTATTGGAAAATTGAGAAGAAATCAAGCCCATGGTAGGCAAGAAGTGTTGGCTAGGGCGTAGAGGAACAAGAAGCATCATTAGGCAACCGTTCGATGAGATAGAGCTACTATGGTGGAGGCAACACCCTCAACCGCCACCCCAACTGTCCCTCAAATTGAATAGGTGACACAGCCCGCCAGATCAATGGAGAAGGTTCGCAATAGTCTCACAAGTTAGGGCAAGAGATAGATACTCAAGTAGGGAGGCTCTGTGTTGAAGAGGATAGTAGGCGACAAAGACAAATAGAAGGCACTAACGATTTATGACTTGTTCTGCCAGCGCATCAATGGGGTCTTGTTTCAAATACCTAGGCTGCCCTTGCCTCAGTTTGGTATTGATCTAAGCATGGAGATGATAAATTTGAGCTCACTCATATTATTAGAGATAACGAGCGTTAGTGCACTTAAATGCATGGTGGCTAAGCTCTTTGGCTTCGATCAACAAAAGTTTATGGACTAGAGCTAGGTTGGAAATCTCAGGGTTCTAGCATATCACTGCAATATGGTAAGTTTGACGTTGATTGTTTTCTCATTAAATGTTGCTTTCAGCCGCTTATACTATTTAATAATAACCTCTATTTCAAGTGAGCCAACTCGAGTACCATTTCTATCAAAATTTGGAATTGGCTCTAGTTGATCGAGAAGAACTACATAAGGAAAAAGAACTGGAGATGGTCAAAGTTCAGCTCGAATCATCCCAAACTTGGGTCGACTAGTTGACGAAGGAGGTTGTTAATCTAAGAACAACTTGCCATGAAAGACCAATAGCTGGTCAAGGTCGTAGAGGTGAGGAGCCAAATGGATTTAATGCTGAAAAAGGCTCAATTGGACATACAAGTGAGCTATGCTTTTGGTCGATCAACGGCTGTACTGCTGCCCTTTAGAAGGCATAAGCAACATTCTCACGATGGCTCCCTTTAATGCAAAGGGAGACAGTGGAGCAGTTTATGCTCTATTTGGCTTTCCAAGATGCAAGTGTGGTATTCTCAATCGATAATGCACACACATCATTTAAGAAGGCAGTTAAGCAACTTGAATACTTGGGTAATGCTTTTTAGGCTAAGGATAAAGATAGAATAAGCCTGATTTTTTATGAGAAGCTGCAGTATTATCTTGAATTTGAGGAGGTTGTGATCGAGGAAGGCATAGAAGGTGATATTATGACTAATGCTTTGGTCAAGCCCATAATGGCCGCTCAGCAGAAATATGATCCGATCGAGCAAAGGCTTGTTGATTTGGTGAGAGAGTTTACCTTCGCTGATGACTTTACCTTCTAGATCAGGGATGGACATGTTGATGTCGGCTAGTGTATGTTACACTCCACTAATTTTATGGGAAACATGGAGGGGCCCTTGTAGCTAGTAAAGCAATTCTTCCCCTCACCTCGACAATGCTTGAGCCTAACTAGGATGTTTAAAGAGGTGCCTAGGCAGATCGAATGAAGAGGGCTAGGTCGAGCTAAAGTTGAAACTTCTACCATCCAAAATTGTGGTCGTCTACTATGGGCAGGTTGCACCATTGTAGTCCCCTCTTTCTTTTTTTTTGAAGATTGTCTTTCCATTGTAACGAATATTTCATGTAATGAAATATTGCTGTTATTTTGCTCAATGTGTAGTTAACAACTCAATGTGCTTAACTGTCTTATTGCAAAAGTGTGATTTATGACCCAATTAATGAACATGAAACCCATGAGAACTTTACCGTCAATTGAGGGTACTATTGCAGAGATACAAATGATCTCATCAAAATATGTTCAACATCATGATCTTAAAATTTCTTCAAGGTTATAGTCAAGTTTCATTACTTTGATTGAGTTGGAGTTGATTCATTGGTCAACTTCAGGGTTAGCTGCAAGGTTAACTACATAATTCAGGCTGAAAAGCCTTGAATTGGTTGTGTGAAGCTGCTTCTAGTCGACTGCAGGGTCGATTACATAATTTAGGTTGAAAATCCTTGATTTGGTAACTTGAAGTTGCTTTTAGTTCGACTTGAAACTTGGGCTTAGAAGCATTAATTTAGTAACTTGAAGTTGTTTTTGGGTTAACGATGGGGTTGACTTGAAGCTTGGGCCTAAAAATCTTGATTTGGCAGCTTGAAGCTCTTTTGGGTTGACTATAGGGTCGATTGTGCTTGCTATTATGGTATTACAAGTAGGTCATAGCAGATTTGATAAGAAACTTCATTTACATTAAAAAATATAGCAACTATTACATCATATTTTCATATGTAGAACTTCTTTAGGTTAATGGCATTCCATGGGCAAGAGAGTTCATCCCCATTGATGTTAGCTAGTCAATAGGCGTTGTGCTTTGATACCTTTATGATAGTATCGGGCCTCTCCTATTTTAGGTCGAGTTTGCCAACATTCTTGGATACTTCCACCTTCTTGAGCATAAGATCTCCGAACTTAAAATAGTGCAGCCTGATGCTTTTATTGTAGTTTTCTTTCATCTTTGATCTATAGCGCTACATGGTGTTATAAGCTTCTTGTCTCCACTAATCAATTGTCTCCAGATCGAGTTTCCTTTCTAAAGTATTTCTGAGTGGGTGGAAGTGAAGAACTCGAGCTCTATGCTGTATAAGTTCTAAGGGAATGACTGCCTTGAACCCATAAACCAAGCTATAAGGGCTGCAACCTATAGCTGTGTGGGGGGTTGTCTTGGGAGGTCGTTTGCCCAACTCGACCCAGTATCTTGGATTCTTGCTTCTAAGTGGTTGAGGATTGTTCTGTTGGTTACCTTTTTCTGGCCATTTGACTAAGGGTTTCCTATCGAAGTAAAGTGCTAAGTATTCCTCAAGGCTTCACACCAATTTTGAGTGTTTCGACTTTAAAACTAGGTTATATTATTTGAAATAAAGATCTTGGGGAGGCCAAAATTGCAAACGATATTTTTCCATATAAAACTTTTGATTGCTACATCAATTTTTTTTGGGACAGGCTCGACCTTGACCCACTTAGTAAAATATTTCATAGTGATAATTATAAATTTCCTTTGACGTGTTCTCTTTAGCAAGAAACCAAGGATATCGATCCTTCACTAGTCGAATGACCAAGTGACCTAGACATTAACCATGGGTGTAGTAGGTTGATGGGGGGTGTTGGAGTGGACTTAATAGAATGGGCATCTTTGAGCGAAGTCCACAGCATCTTTAGTGGAGTTGGCTAAAAATATCCATATTTGATGACTTTGTGTGAAGAGATCATCCTCCAAAATGATTCCTGCATAGGCCAGCATGGATATCGTGCAGGACCTATTGGGCCTGGTCAGGGTCCAAGTACCTCAAGGATTGTTTGAAAATTGACCTCCTATACAGCTAGCCATGCTCATCCAGAGTAAACTTGGCAGCTTATCTTCAAAAGCTTCACGCATTATTTTTATCTTTAGGGATTGTGCTATTGCTCAAGTAGATCTTAATTTGATCTTGCCATGAAAGAACTGCCTCTTCGATGCTTTCTACCAAATTCTCCTCGAGGGCCAACTGATAGTTTGTCAGCAACCAAAAAGGTTATAACCCTATCTCTAGTTTCTCTAGTCGAGCTAGCAAATTTGGGCAAATCATTGGCTCGCTCGTTCTTTAATTGTGAGACTTGACTCAGGGTGAATTTCTTAAATGATTGTTGCGGTCATCTAACCTCTGCAAGGTACTTATTTATTATCTAGTCCCTAGCTTTGAAATTTTTTTCTACTTGTTTGGTGACCAACTAAGAGTCCGTAAATGCTACCAAGTGCTCGACCTTATGGTCGAGAGCCATCCTTATTCCAACAAAAAGGCCTCATACTCAGCCTCAGTATTGGTTACTACATAATCAACTTTGATGGCAAAGTCGTGTTCTTCGGCTGATAGGGAATAGAGAGCTATGCCGATATTACCACCTGATGTGGTCGCTAA
The DNA here is from genome assembly GCA_014898725.1 of Jacaranda copaia. Taxonomy (NCBI): domain Eukaryota; kingdom Viridiplantae; phylum Streptophyta; class Magnoliopsida; order Lamiales; family Bignoniaceae; genus Jacaranda; species Jacaranda copaia. Next base: position 140,856 of record JACGDI010005522.1, read on the forward strand.
TCTATCAATGTGCAGGGTCCAAACCAGAGAAGCATCTGCATTCTGTTCGAGTAGGTTGATCTGCTTCACAATGAAGTTTGCCAAGACCTGGGCTTTAATGGCTGTTTAGGGCTAGAAAGTAATATAGAATTCTCCCAAGTTGATGGCCCATTTCTTTAATCTTTCTGACGTATTTGGCTTTGACAAAACTTACTTCAATAGTTTATTTATCAATACCACAATTGTGTGGGATTGAAAATATGGTTGGAGCATTTGAGTAGTAATGACCAATGCTAGGGAAAATTTTTTGATCTCTAGATAGTTATGCTCTAGCCCTTGCAATGCTTTACTCTAGTAGTAAACTGGTCGGTAGCTGCTATCTCTGGTCAAGTTCAACATAGAGTAGATGAATGCCTCAAAAATGGCTAAATAAATATGAAGTACCTCTTCGAGCTCTAGCTTTGTGAGCATGGGGGGCGAGGACAAGTATTGCTTTAATTCGACCAGAGCTTGATCACATAGTTCGTTCCACTAGAAATCCAAATTCTTGGCATTTCTCAATATTTTGAAGAAAGGCAAGCTCTTGTTGGCCAAATGGGTAATGAATCTCCCAAGGGTGATAATCCTCTCGACCAGCTGCTGTACACCTTTCACTGTTCGAGATGGAGCAATATCTAATACGGCTTGAATTTTTTGTGGATTGGCCTCATTGCCTCTCTGACTAACCATATAACCAAAGAATTTTCCTATCCGAATCCCGAATATGCAATTGCTTGGGTTTAGCTTCATGCTAAAAGTCCTTAGTATAGAGAATGCATGGTTAAGGTCAAGCAAGTGATCCTTGGCCAACTTTGTTTTGATGATCATGTCGTTGATATAAACCTCCATTAATTTTTCGATCTCGCTTTTGAACATAAAGTTGATTAACTTTTGATAAGTTACACCAGCATTTTTGAGCCCAAAGGGTATGACTAGAAAAAAATAAACTACGCTGGGAACCATAAAGGAGGTTTTGTCCCTATTTTTAGGTGCCATAAAGATTTGATAATAGCCTTGAAAAGCATCCATCATGCTTAACAATTCACAGTTAGCTACGAGGCAAGGGTTAAGGATCTTTAGAGTATGCTTTATTCAAATCAGTGAAGTCATTATACATTCTCCATTTCCCCTCATTTTAGGGATGAGCACAACATTACAAAGTTAAGATAGATATTGAATTTCTATAATATAGCTTGCATCTAAGAGTTTGTTAACCTTCTCCTTGATGATTTAGCATTTCTCGGCATTTAATGTCCTCGTCATTTGCTTCATGAGTTTGTACGAGGGGTCTACATTGAGGCGATGGACAATTACACTAGGTCAATCCCTTGGAGATTAGATGCCTTCTATGTAAAGATATCAATGTTTCTCCTTAGGAAACCGATCATGAGACATTCCAGGTGATCACCCATGTTTGTGCCAATCTTGGTGTCTTTCTTAAGGTTCCCAGGCTTGAGCTTGATAGTTTTGAAATCCCCAATTGGCTCCACTCTTGTATCTTTCAACTTTCTCTTCTTATTAACTAAGCCCTCCTCAGGTTCTGCTATAGAAGCGTTTCCTAAGGTCTTCAGTTGTGGTTGAGTTTTTTACTGATTCAACTCAACCAAAATTATGTAACATTGCCATGCCTCATTTATGTTGCATAATAGTTAGCCCATACCTACTGGGGTCAGGAATTTGATTTTCATGTGATAAGTGGAAATAATAGCATAAAATCATTTAAAGTTGGTTGACTAATGATGATATTATAAGCAAATGGGGCGTCGATGACCAAGTAATTAACCATGAGAGTTCTTATGTGGAGAGCTTTCCCAAATGAGGTGGATAAGTTAATGGAGCTCTCAAGTAAGATCACTAAGCCTACAAATCTGACTAAAGGTGTATGGATATGTTCGAGCTTCAACTAGCCCAAGTCTATTCTCTTCAGGGTTGATAAAAAGATAATATTAGTAGAGCTACCATTGTCAACTAGAATTTTCCTTATTTTGAAATTAGCGATCTTAGTTGAGATAACCACAGGGCAATCAGTTTTGTGGTTGACGCTTTTTCCCTTGAGGTGGGCGAGTTCAACGTTAGTGAAGAAAATGGGCTTGACACTGGTGGACAGGTGGAACATTGTCTCAATCTCAGAAGCCCTATTCAACTCCAACCTTCTTTGCATCTATCTCCTTATCAATTTTGAGTCCTTTCAGTGGGACCTTCTACAATCATGTTAATTACTCCGTAAATAGGTGGGCGGTTATCCTGGGCTGATTTTTTTCCTTTATCCTTCTTCCTCAGGTTGACCAACTTTTCTCTATGGAAAGTCTAGTTGGTCTTGCCCTTTATTGTCTGATCAGCCATGTACTTCTTGAGATGGCCTTATCTGATTAGCCTCTCAATTTTATCTTGGAGATTGAAGCATTTATCCATGTCATGGCCTATTTATTTGTGAAAGTGGTAGTACTTTTTTAATTTTTTCATTAATTCAGTCTCGGTCAGCTTTCTCAATTTCTTGAGAAGGTTCTCACGTTCTAATGTGAATAGGACCTCTCTCCTTAGGATACTCAGTGGAGTGTAGTCATAGAAGCATTTGATTGGAGATCGACCTCTCTCTTTCTACTTCTGGTAATATTTTTCCTTATTCTTTTTTTCTTGACCTTAGGGTTTTTGAACTTCAGCCTGTTCATCTCCTACTGGGTCATGTATCTCTCAATTAGGTTGAGTAACTATTCCATCGAGCATGGGCACTCTCGCACTAAAGTATTGGCGCATTCTTTGTGTCGGAGCCCTAAGAACAACTCATTAATCAGGACCTCAATCCTGGGGTTATCAATCTTCAACACCTTTGTGTTGAACTTGGTAAAACATTCATAGAGAAATTCCCCTTTATTATACTTAATAATGTGGAGATAGGTATAGAGGAGCTTCGTCTTTTGTCAATTGGCAAACTGGTGTCAGAACTTGCCACAAAGTTAGTCATAGGAGTGTATGGATAAAAGCTCAAGTTTGACGAACCTATCAAGTGCTATACCCTAAAAAGTGGTCATTAGCATCTTTACATGGATGTATTCATTATCTTGATTCAGTTGCATCATATGATCGAATTACATCAAGTGCTCATTGGGATCTGTGGAGCCATCATAATGAGAGAGTCCAATTAGGACCTTGACATCGACAACAATGCGCTAATTAATAATCTCATGATAAAAGATGATCCTTTCTCAATAAGATCTTTGGGGGCACTCTGTGTTGGGCATCATTTCAGTATTTCTTCTTGAGATCTCATCGAGGCGTTTATTCAGTTGCTGCACTTGGTGGGAACTTCTTCCTACTCCTCTTTGTTTGCTTGGGTCATATGGTAGTTGAGCTAAGGCCTTGCGCGCTTGGCCTTATAGCGCTACAGGGCTCGAATGGGCCGGGCTGTGTGATCTGCTGATTCATCCCTTTCCTTATATTGGTTCAATGTTGAACATTCAACCCTATCACACTGTTAGGCTCAATTAGGTCACGCGTAATAGTCTATAGAGTTAGCAATCTGTTTTCTAAGCTTTGGTCACTCTCTTTCTCCATGGAGGTGCCTGGGGCTTGCTTCTTGTTTGGCTAGTGGGCACTTAAATTTTGGGACACCGCGACTGTCTTGAGGCTACCTCTCTTCTAGCGGTGGCAGTTGTGAAGTTGCATTATTAGTTGGGGTGGGAACGATGGTGTGCCTCTTCAATGCTGTAAAAAGTTGAGCAAAGATCTGGGCTGAGATTTGTTCACTTATAAGTTGCATAACCTGAGGCATAGTCAAGGTTACAACTTGCTTCGGTGGGGCACTAGGGCTGAGGGCATGTAATCCTTACTAAGGCTAAGGGGTAGAAAGAGACGTTGTCCTTCTATTTTTATCCTTCTCAAATACAGCTCACCTGGTGTTTACCATCTTTCTAGCTGCAATCTCAAGGCTTCCTACAAACCGTGCTAAAATGATGAGGTTGAAAGCTGTTTTAGTAAATTGGGTTATGTTTGGGCTAATTCGACTTAGGAGGTCAAATGATCCTATAGTAATATCTTCTTAGGCTGAGATCTACAATTAATAGCAAACATCAGCCTAGTTGAGGTACCCCCGGCTATGGCACTCCAACACTCAAGTTTATTTTGGTTAAATGAGGGAATTGAACAATAGTGTAGGAGCATATAGTAAAAATGGCATACTTGAAGGGTAGCTGACAATGGAGTATTGGTAGCCTTCTCCAAGTAGGTGATATGTTTAAAATGCCCCTATCAAGTGTAGGGGGCTCTTGTCCTTGTCTGGGAGTTGTAGGTCATTTCTTAACCTTGTACTATTTCAAGTGGCATCATTTCCTGCTTTCCTAGGTGAGTAGTACTTGAGGGGCACGCCTCCTGATAGAATTGGTGGTAGAGGTGATATTAAGATGACATACGCCATTAATGTTGAGGCATGCTAACTATCAAAGCATTAAATATGGCAGGGATACGATTTGGTATTGGAGTGAGCACCCTGGTCAACTAGAGAGATGGTCGAATACACTAGGCGACTAGAAGCCTCCCATCGATTAATGTCGAGAACTATCCGCTCAACCTGGCGGTTGTGATCGAGTAACTTGGCCCAGCTGGATCTGGGAGCGTAGTTGGGCTTCAGATGCTAAGTGAGTTTGGAAGCATCCTTTGGGGTCGATAACTATTGTGCTGGGCCTATTGGGCTACCCATATCAATTATCATTATAATTAACTCTTTAGAATACTTTTGTCTCGATATATTTTGTTGACAATACACCAAGGATGTAAGGGATTTTGTGAATTATTATACTATACTTGGATTAGTAATATTTGTAATTTCAAGTATTATAAATTAATATAATAGATTATATAAACTTTTTCACAACACTAATCATAATCTTCATGCTAGAGATCCTTATGGTAGCAACTATCTTATAATTAGAACAATATCCCTTGAGAAAAAAATATATATTTGAATGCTAGTATCAACAAAGAAAAAGCTAGGTCATCAATTAATTGTATAGATATTCACAAATCTTTTAGGTTATTTTCAATTTAAATTTTGTCGCATGTAGGGTGGAACATTTATAAAAAATAATTTTGGAGAAATTCATTTATCAGCCCTAATTTAAGCAAAGGAGTTTGTAAATAATCCATGAGAAAATGGTAGTAAGGATTGTGCAATTACATAAGGGTATTTTCGTTAAGATGCCATTGATCAATGAATAAATAGATTGGGGGGGGGGTGAGCAATTGATATTATAACATGAGGGGATTTTGACTTAAATTCATATCTCTGGGAAGTTTCTGATAATTAAAAGTAACACAGGGGGTTCTTTTTGTAATTTACTCTTATTTTTATTTTGCAAATAGTAAATTGTATTAAGTGAGGTGATGGTGGTGGAGATGACCAACTCATGTGTAGTTGATGACCAACTCAAGTATGTACTACAGTTAACTAACTCAATTACTTATTATACAACCAAAACTTGCTAGGTGAAGATCTAAAAGAGAACACCATAATTTTATTAATCCTACTCTTGAAATTGCAGCAATATATGCATGTAGCCATGTAATTGCATCAAATTTGAAGATATATGAGAATTCTAGGAAACCCCTTATTTTTTACTATAACATGAAAACGCCTGAATTCTAAAACAAAACACCATAAAGGATTAATTAATGTACTCCTGATCAACAAAGGGATATTGTAAACGTCGCCTACTAAGAAAACATCAAATCCAATTGCACAGTAAAAACACCAAGAAAATTAAGGGCCCCCCTTTTTTTTTTCATTTTCTAAGGCTATTTTCATTTTCTTCTCAAAATGAAAATAGAAACTATCACCTTTTACGCCATGTTCTCATATATTTTCATTCTCAAAACATTTCCTTTTAGATTCTCTCTCTATTTTCATACATATTTCCCCCTAATATTACTTATACCTATTTCCTTTATCATCTCAATACTTCTCAACTATTATTCACCACAAAAGTATTATTTTATATTATTTTTTCAAATAAATACATATCACGTCATCAATTCAAATTAAAATTAAAATTCAAAAACTTTTTTTCTTTTAATATAAAAACATCCAACATTCAAATACATCTCATTTTCACTATTGAATATTGAATAAACTTTGATACATACGAATAAATTGAATAGTTAACTATTCATTGTTCATGGACCCTAAGACATCAATATATTGGCCCATTAAGAAGATAGTTCCAATGCAATAGTCTGGAGATAATATTACCCAAGCACGAGTATGAAAGTGATGCACTATTAATAGATCTTCATATATTTTTCTAGCAAGAGTACCCTTGCCGATGCCTAGCATTCCCACGATTGGGACAACTCGGAGTTGGGGTACTTCGCTCAATGACTGATCCATGAGTTGCACTCACTTGTCCTCCTGCTCGACTATATTGCCTGTGAGCGGATTTTCTTTACGATGGCCGATCTTCTCTACCATTTTGTATGATATATGGGCTCAAGTAATGTTTTACTACTATTAATTTCTTGGAAGTTTTGCAAGTAGTTGAAGTAATCTCACATCGATGTGGAACTAATCTGGTCTCGAACACAATATATATTGAGTATATATATAGAGAGTGACAAAATTACTTGTATTCCATTGACATAGCTGTCGACTTTTTCCAACAGCTTGATGTTCTAAAATGAAAAATTATGATCAGTTTAATCCCATCTTTTTAAATGATAAAACTTTAAGCCACGATAATAATTTTTTGGGAAAATTGTAATTTTAGTCATTTAATTATGGCCTATCTTGATCTTAGTTTATTTTATTGGGGGGTTAGCACTTTTGGTCCATTGCTCGTTAATTTTTCGCACATTTAGTCCTTTAGGCTGAAAATTTTCCAATTACAATCCTAGTCAACTTCAACTGGGCTTAAAATTTAGGGGTTTCTTACCACTTATTATGCTAATTCATGTTACCTACCATATATGTTGCCAAATCACTTTAACCATTGATATAGTATGGCCCAAGCCTAAGCCAAGGGTGGCCTAAAAGAGTAGGTTCTAGCACAATCTATCATGGCCTAAGCTAGTGATCAACTAGCTTTTGACCTCTAAACCCTCAAGCTGTACAAGACTAATTTAGACAATCGTCAGAACTCGATTGTACTGGTCGAGCACTGCTTCAACCATGTTTACAGTGTGCAATCGCTAGCCCCCCTTGCTTGATAGAAAGGACCTAATGGGATGCTTACTGGATGTGGCATTTCTAGTCGACTCAGCCGCTCAACCTCCATGGTTGAGGGAAGATGACAACTTTCCTGCCGCATTAAATGATCCGTCAGTTGGCACACCTTCGTATTAATGAAGCATACCTTTGCCCATACCACTTTTCACAGCTGCCTATAGGCTAGTGCCCTCCAATGTACCACCTTGTCCTGAGAAGTAGGAGGTGGCGCCATCTGGAATAGTATAGTAATAAGAGAAAACTTAAACTTCCCCATTTGATAACAAATTACCCACTCCAGGAAATAAGGGCATCACAGATATATTAACTCTCATGGGAAGGTTATAAATAGTTTGCAGCCAGCCTCTTAGAAGGTATGCCATTTTACATCTAAAAGCTCTCACTCTGCTTGGTCGATAATATACTGACTTGAGCATTGGAGTGCCTGAGCCAAGGGCATCTCAGCTAGCCTGATGTTTGCTATTGATTGCAAGACTCGACCTTAATCACTTTTGAGATTGTCAATTAACCATGCCCAGGTCAATTTACTTAGATTTCCAGCCCTATTCAATAACAACTAGATTTAACCCTCACCATTTGGCATTTTATGTGGGAAACTTGAGTCCGCAATTGAGAAAATAGTTGACACTAGGTGAGCTATCTCAAAATGAGAAGAGAATAGGAGATTGCCAATCCCCCCTCTTTAACCTCAACAAGAACTAGATTTGCCAAGGCCTAGTACCCCACCCAGGCAAGTGGTCACTTTGACCATGCCTTAGTTGATGCAACTTATTAGTGAGCAGATATCTATCCAACTTTCTACTGCTTTGAACCGGCATGCTACCCAACCTAGACTAGTGGCTAGTGCTACCCAAGAAAAGACCGTAAAGAGATAACTAAGGTTGACCAGACTCTATGCAACTACCTTTCAGGTGAGAAACAAGCCCCGAGCATTTTTCGAAAGGAGAAACGCAACCAACTCTTCTTGAAGAGGTTGTGAACTTTGTTGATCATTGTGCCCAACCCATTCGAGCCCAAGAGCATGATTGGGTCAAGCACCTAAGGACCCAGGCAAATAAAGGCATGTGTTATGCTAATTGAGAAGAATGGGAGAAAGTACCCCACTAGGTCTAATAGCTGAACATACGCCTAGAGGGGATCTTGAGAAAAAATTCTGAAAAGAACTTTTACTATAAAGGAATACAGAGGTTTCGTTGAGGAAAAGATTTGCTATTCATTCAAGAGATCATTGATGAGCATATTATCATCGATGCTAAGGTCCCAATTAAGCTCCCTTGGTATGATTGCTTGTTAGACTCGAATGAATATCTACTACAGTTCAAGCACATGATGTAGTTGCACAATCATAATGAGTACATCCATGCAAAAATATTAGTAACCACCTTTTCGGGAATTGTGCTTGATTGGTTCATGAAGTTGGAGCCAGCGTCGATATATTCATATGACTAGCTATGTGATAAGTTCTTGCATAAGTTTGCTAGCTGAAAGTAAGTGAAGCTCCCTCGTACCCACTTGCACACTGTTAAACAAAATGAAGGAGAGTCCTTTTGTAATTTTTTTACTAGGTTCAACACTGAAGTCTTAAAGAATGACAGTTCGAGAATTGAATTTTTGATTAATGTACTATTCCTCAATCGTCGACATAAAGATTATGCCAATACATTGGTTAGAGAACGGCCCAAATCTATGGAAAAATTACTTGATGTCATGGAGAGGTACATGACTCAGGAAGACATGAATAGACTCAAGTATGGTAACCCTAAGGTTGAAAAGAAAAAGCTAAAAGACAAAGATGATCACTAGCCTAAAGATAGTTGTCGATCTCTTATCAAGTGATTCCATGACTACACATCACTCAACCTTCAAAGAAAAGGTGTTGTTTGTCATCCAACATAACAACCACCTGAAGAAACCTAGAAAGCTGGCTAAAATAGAAGCCATGAAGAAGTTTAAGATATATTGTCATTTTCATAAGCAAAAGGGTAGCGACATTGAAGATTGTCTCAATCTGCAAGATGAGATTGAGAGGTTGATTCAACAAGGCCACCTTAAGAAATTCATCAACGAGAGCACATGATAGGAAGTAGGGGCTGACCAGACACTCTAAATAGAAAGGTCGATTAGCTTAAGAAAGGAAGATAGAAGGAAGAAACCTGCCCATCAATCAAAGGAATCATTGACACCATCATAAGGGGCCTATCTGGGGGGATTCCAAGTTCGCTAGAAGACAACGTCAATACAGGCTAGAGTTGACTAAATTTTCATCGATTGAAACCATTTTACAATTTTCTACCAATACAAAACTAATCTCATTTTCTAACGCAGACTTTTCTCATATCAAAAGTCATAGAGTAGACAATAACCTGGACTGACCCCTGATTGTTTTCATTGAGATTGCAAACTTTGAGATGAGAAAGGTCCTCATCGACTACGGCAATTCGGCGAACATCATATTTTTACTGACCTTGTAAAGAATAAACTTGGACAAGTTGCAGTTTGAGCAAGTTTGTATACCTTTGATCAGGTTTGAGGGGTCAAAAATCATCCTTGAGAGATCCATCAACTTCTCCACATCATTTGGAGTGGCCCTCGAAAGAAAACCCTTATGATCAACTATCTGGTCGTCAATGCTCCTTTCGCTTATAATACCATCGTTGGACAACCAACATTGAATAACTCCATGCTGTTGTGTCGACCTACCACTTGAAAGTTAAATTCTCGACTGCTGCTAGCATGGGTGAACTCTTGTGTAATTTTAAATAAGAATGGCGTTGCTACACCATTTCGATTAAGGCCAATAAGTAGAAGAATTGATCAAAACTAAAGCCCTTAGAGGATGCCCTAGTAGCAAAATTCAGGGAGGGACAGTAAGTTAAGAAACATAAGCTCGAAAACACTAAAGTAAAGCCTGCTGGGAAGTTTAAGATAATTGAATTGGAACCAGAAAACCCAGACACGATCACTAAGATCCGAAGAGATATGGGCAGCAATATGGAGTGTCTTATGGTTGACTTTCTCCATAGAAATGTCAATGTGTTTGCATAGAAAGCCTCCGATCTGCACAGAATTTACCCCAGTGTCATCATCCACCGCTTAAATGTAGACCCTTCATACAAGCCAATGAAGTAGAAGGCCATGACCTTCAATGTTGAAAGATGTCAGATTATTGAGGAAGAGGTTAACAAACTTTTAGTGGCAGGATATATTGTAGAAATTCAATATCCTAGTTAGCTTTGTAACATTGTACTTGTTCCTACGAATAAGGAAAAATGGCGTATGTGTAATGATTTTATTGATTTGAATAAAGTTTATCCTAAAGATCCTTACCCCTACCTCATATAGATTTACTAGTCGATTCCAGTGTTGATTGTTAATTGTTGACAATAATGGATGCCTTCCAAGGTTATTATCAAATTTTCATGGCACTTGAGGACAGGGACAAAACATCTTCTGTCATCCCCAATGGTGTATACTATTTCTTGGTCATGCCTTTCAGGCTTAAAAATACTGGAGCAACTTACCAAAGGCTAGTGAATTTTATGTTCAAGAATAAGATTGAAAAATCCATGGATGTGTATGTCGACAATATGATCATCAAAATAGAAAAAGCAAAAAATTACTTAGTTGACCTCAAATACACATTCCTAATACTGCGAGCATTCGACATAAAGCTCAACCCCAAGAAGTGTACTTTTAGAGTTTAATGAGATAAGTTCTTAGGGTATATGGTTAGCTAGAGAGGCATTGAAACAAACACACAAACAATCCAGGCCATTTCGGATATAACACCTCAAGAATAGTTAGGGATGTGTAGTATCTGGTTGGGTGGATCATTGCCTTCGGCAGATTCATCGCCCCATTAGTAGAAAAGAGTTTACCTTTTCTTCAAGATTCTTACAAACACGAAGAAATTTGGTTTCAAATGGACAAGCTAATGTGACCAGGCTTTAGTTAAACTTAAACAGTATCTCTCCTCGGCTCCCATGCTAGCTAAACCCAAACTTGGAGAAGTTTTGTACCTATACTTAGTCGTGTTGTTGGCCTCAATCAATTTAGTCTTAGTCTCGACTAAAGACCAAATTAAATGACCTATCAACTACTGTAGCAAAGTACTACATGGCTCAACACAACTATCTTGAGATTAAAAAGTTCACCTTCGCTCTGGTCACAGTAGCTAGAAAGTGGAAGCCATACTTTTAATCCCATGTGATCATAGTGCTGACCAACCAACCATTGAAGCAAGTGCTTTTGAAACTAGATACCTTCAAAAGGTTAACCAAATGGGCAATTGAGCTCGGCAAATTCAACATCACGTTTCAGCCTTAAACTGCTATCAAAGCACAGGTTTTAGTTGAGTTCGTAGTTGAGAAACTCAACCTACCTAATCATGACAACCACAACTATCCTTTACGGACTTTGTATGTTGATGGATTAGCAACCTCTTTGGGCAAAAGGATAGACATCTCACTCTATTCTCCACTAATGGAGGAATTTGATTTTGCAATCAAACTTAACTATCCAGTGACCAATAACAAAGTAGAGTATGAAGTCCTTCTCATAGGCATAAAGATGGTAGAAAACTATAGAGGTGAGCAACTGGCAGCAATCATCAACTCCCAATTAGTCACGGAGTAGGCCGAAGGCAACTTTGAAGCCAAGAAATCTATGATAAGCTAGTACCTAGCAGAGGTGAAAGGGTTGCAATAGCCATTCAAAAAATTCACACTCAACTAAGTATTTTGATTAGAGAATGAGCGAGTTGACACCCTACCTAAGTTCACGAGCTCGACAAAACGGATCAGAGATACAACATCATGTTCTTAATTGTAAACAAGCCCACTGTAAGCACTCTCAATCAGAATCGGGTGGGAAGTGTAAACAAAACACCTACCTCTTGGCAGGACACGATCAAATATTACTTAAGATAAGATTCAATCTCCAAGGATGAAGATGGGATGTAGCGACTAAGAGGTCAAGTCGCCAAGTGTGCTTTTAACAAGCATGGATAGCTTTACAAAAGGTTAGTTTCTGGACCACCTTTAAGGTACATAATGCCAGACTAAGCCTATGTGGTTCTATAGGGAGTTCATGCATTTATTTGCATGAATCATTGTGCAGGATGTTCCCTAGCCCACAAAATCATCTGATATGGATATTTCTAGCACATTCTATTGAAAGATACCATCAACTTTGTCAGGAGGTCCATGTCCTGCTAAGCCCACTTGAATATACCACACTAGCCTACAACATCGATGGTTAACATCTAAATCACATGGCCATTTGACTAGTAGGGGATTGACAGTCGAATTCTTCCCAAAGACAATAGGTTAAAGAAAATTCATCATCATTACAGTCGAATAGTTTATCAAGTGGGTTGAAGTGGAGGCAGTCCACAAAATAACCAACATGACCATTAAGAGTTTTATATGAAAGAACATAATCTGCCATTTTGGTCTCCCCAAAGTTTTGATTTCAAATAATAGAACTCAGTTCCAAAGTAGGAATACAAAGAATTGGTGTGAAACTCTTTGAATCCACCAGTATTTTACCTCAATCAAGAACCCCTAAGTTAATGGCCAAATTGAGGTCATGAATAGAACTATAATTGACCATAGTAAGGCTTGACTAGAAGAAATCAGAGTGAGTTGGACAAATGACCTCCTTGGAGTGTTATGGGCATATAGAACAACCTCTCGAATAGTTGCAGGTCACAACTCTTATAGTTTGGTTTATAGGTTAGAGGCAGTCATTCTAATAGAATTAATACAACACATTACTCGAGTTATACATTATAATTTGAACAAAAATACTTTCGAAAGAGAACTTGACCTGGAGACCATCAATGAGCCACAATAGAAAGTTTATACCATAATGCAACAATATAGATCAAAGATGGAAAAATATTATAACAAGGGGATTGCACTGCAAATTTTCAATGTTGGAGACCTTATCCTCGAAAAGGTAGAGGTGTCGTAGAATATAGGAAACTTGAAGGACCTTTATTTAGTGGTCAAAGCATAGAAGCACAATACTTATCAACTCATAAATAGCCATGACAACAAGCTCCCATAACCATGGAATGTAGTAAATTTAAAAAATATTTATGTGTAACTAGACCCAAAGTCTTCACTCCATTGTACTATAGTATCATTATGCATTAATAAAAATATTTTGATTTCAACATTTACCTCCCTGCAATGCACAGTCAAAGCTATTTAGCCCAAGTACATAAACAAGTTGATTGTTTATGATTGATCTCATCGTCAACAAACACAATGACTTTGAGCCGTGCAATTAAAGCTTTTTAGCCTAAGTACATAAACAAGTTGATCATTTATGATCAATCTCGAAGTTGACAAATGTAACAGCCCTAAGCCATAAAAATAAGGCATCTCAGCCTAGGCATATAAATGAGTTGAACATTTTTCATTGGCCCTACAGTTGATCACAATGATTGTTCTAAATGTAGTCTATCTTCAACACAAACGTCGATGACAATCAAGTAATTGGACTACCAATAATGTTTGTTAATGTCGATGACAGTCAATGTTAAATAATATTTGTTAAAGGCCTACAAACATTGACGATAATCAACCTCAGGGTCGATGAGCATGCATTAATTTTGCTGTTTACAATAGTTGATTCTTGACTCGACCATGAACTTCATTAAAACTTCATTGAGGAGTTATTTCATACCCTTTGAAAATGAATAAATTTTATCATCAATCGCAATGGCCATTATTCAACAAGAATAAGAAAACAAAAACAAGTAGCAAAAGTAAATACTACGCGGTACTCATCGATCAACACAAAAGTTTTTGATTACAAGTTTTTCATTACAATTTAAAAAAAAATAATAACGACAAGAACAAAATGACAAAAAGTAAAAATGCCGCTCTAATTGACTCAGTTTGACCCGAATCCCTCAACTGTCACCACCACTGCCTCCTTGGGACCTCAGCCGCTTGGTCACCATCATGGCCACCAGCATCAACCTTTTGAACTAGTCACCAAAGGCCAGCCTGGTCAACCAAAAATAGATGCCCACCTAAAGGGAAGTAATCCGCCACATTTACTTTGCCATCTTTGATGTCGAATACGAAGTCATTGGCAAAGTCAAACTTTGTTATCACGACCTTGACTCTAGCCACTTGGGGAGGCATAGATACTAGTGGCTTGACGAGAGCAACTTTATTAGGGTTAGCTTCCTCAGTAAGAGCAACCTCATTAGGATCATGGTACATGCACTGCTGCTTGTTGAGCATCGGGTTTAACCATTGCCTATCTTCAGGGTAGATTGTATGGCATAGGAATTCCAACTATTTGAGCTCTTTCTCGAAGGCATCTTTCGTATTGTAGTAGAGAAAATAACATTAGCATCCTAAAAAGCTGACATCAACATGAATTATTACATCGCCTCTCTCCAGATGTTGGGCAGCATCCTGGAAAATTCCATCCATGCAAAGTCAAGTATACTATTATAACCATGCATTTGACCTATATTATAGTGGATTTGAGCATCCACATGGGCTTTCTTTAACAACTCCTCAGCCAAGCTTTTCTTGACGATCACAGTGAAAGATGGGTATCCTTTGCCTCTAACTACATTCGAGCATCCTCCAGCTTCTTGGTCAGCTGTTCAATTTGAGCTTGGGAGGATTCAGCTTGAGCCCTAGCAATTTTTGCCTCGGATTGCTCCTCCTAAAGCCTTTCACGCTCATTAAGGGTGAGTTCTAACCTTCTATAAAAGCAGTATCCAAGCTAGCTCACCTGTATGGAATTTAGATCGGCATAATTAAAGCCATTGAACATAAGAGATCGAAAATAAATATGCAAGTATTTAAATCTCATGCAACACTCGACTAGATATTTACCATATTAGAGTGGTAAACCATTGCCCTCAGCAAGCCTCTATGCATCATCCCCATTATTTTTCACTGGTTGAAAGTAAACAGACTAGCCATCATAACCTTTAGTGGCAGCGCTGCTCAACCCTGCAGTAATTACTAACATAGAATTATGAATGGCCATGTTGATCGCAAATCGAGGAGATGGTAGGTCGAACAATTGGAACAACTTATTGTCATCTTGATGGTAGAAAATGTCGTAGCTCGTTAATAGGGCCCATTGACCTAGCGAGGCCTTTGCCTTTGTTGCCAGGTACTCTTTTTGGTGTAGGCCCACCCTGGTTGGAGGCTAACCTCCTACATTGTAGAGATGGACTAGAGGTAGGGGTAGCTAGAGGTCAAGTTAACTTAACCGCTAACATAGATAGCACAATGCACGATTGTTGGGCTACTTAAGTCTTACCTCCTTGTCGACCACTTGTATCTTGTTGTTGATCTTAGTTTCTTCGAGAATAGGCCATAGCTTGAGCTCTGGTTTGATTCATTATTTTTTCTCAATCTGCGAAGGGAAAAAATGACTTACCTCTTTCCTACCTAAATAGTAATATTAATATATAATGTTAAAAAGTACACTAAAAGACTTACCTCTTTCCTACCTAAACCCTCACCTACCTACCCACGCAACCTCGCTAGCCATGGGCAGTTGCTACGACTGACATGGCCCTGAGGGTGTCAAAATCAAACTCAACCCGATGACTCGACAATGACCCACATAAAAAAAATCAAGTTTGTGTTTGGCGTTTTTGGATTTGGGTTCAATTGGGTTAGACATAAAAATGACCTAAGAAAAAAAATATGATTGAGTTGTTTTTAGATCAACCCATGTAACTCGAAAAAAATAAGTGAGTGATCCTATAACCTAATAAACCTGACCCAACCCAACCCAACCCACTTGAAAATTTTAACTAATTAAAATAAAATATAAATAATATATATCTAAAAATCTAAATTTTGAAAATTCAATTACAATTTACAAATTTATAAATTACAATAACATTATTAACAAATAAGTAATAATAATTCTATTTTTTAAATTAAAAAACGATCATGAAGCACAACCCTGCTTACCTCCTACTCCAAAAAAACAAAGAAATCCTAGCCTTATTTGTCATCGTGCGACAAGTAATTACCAAACATAACCCTCCTCACCTCCTATTCCAAAAAATTAAAGAAACCCTATCCTCCTCTATCGTCATGTGCCCCCATCACACTACCACCATCTGCCATGCATCCTCTTAATTATTATGTCAAATTTTAGATTTTACTGTAGATCAAATTTCTACTCAATTATGATTTTGGAATTTATAAATTGGATCAGGTTTATTAGGTTGTTAAGTGACTTGACTAAAAATCAAGTCAATTCGAACTCGACACAAAATTTTGTGGATCAGGTTAGGGTTGAGCCTTTTGGTTTAACATCAGGTTAGGTTAGATTTGGATTTTGTATTTTTATATTATATTCCTACCTCAACCTAAGCCCACCCAACCCACATGAATTGACACACCTACATAGCCCCCTGCCCCACACCCCTACTACGGCTCTCATGACCTTACCTCATCCCCCACCCACACCTTCCCTCTTTCCCCATCCCCAATCGCCTGTAGCCATGGCTACTGCCATAAGCTGATATGACTGCCTTGGCGGGCACCAGATCTAGTGGCAGGTAATCGAGGGGGTGGGTGGGATGGTTTTATTTTTTATGTGTATATATATATATATATTATGTTTTTGTTTTTATTTTGTAATTTTTAAATATAATTTTTTAAAATGTAGTAATTTTTTTTAAAATTTTTATATAAGTATTTTAGGTTTTATTGCGTCAGTATTTTTTGCTCCATTTTTAGGTGACGTGGTAGCACACACGGCAAATGACATGGCCCAATTTGACAAATAGCAAGAAACCCCCAATTTTAAGCCCAATTAAAGCTGATTGGATATTGTGAGGGCTTGATTGAAAAGTTTTCAACCCAAAGGACTAAATGTGCAAAAAATTGAACTAAATATGTGAAAATTAATGAATAATGGATTAAATGTGCAAACTCTCCAATAAAATGGACTAAAATCAAGTTAGGTAATAATTGTTTTTTTTAGGAAGCAATATAAATGACGAAATGTTATCCTTTTAACAAACTAGTATATTCATATTCTCAAATCAAATAATAAAAAATAAACTACACATAAAGTACACAATGTGCCAATTACAAGTCAAACACTAAACCTCCCACTTGACAAGGAAAATAGATGCCACTTGAGTTATAAGTAACTTGGGTTAAAATTGTATTTTTGTGATTTTTAAGTTTGAGAGGGGAAACTAGAAACAGAAACCTTTTGTTACATAATTTATATAATTAGTATTTAACACATATAATTAATGACAATATATATTAATATGTACTGTCATTTAAAATATTTTATTATTTTTTCTTTTTTTTTTTAATAGTGTATTAGTAGTGCATTTAGACATGGAATTGTCGGACTGTTTCCCTTTCGCATTTTGAAAAACCAATACTTTTTTAGATTGCCATGCTTCTTCACAAATTAAGAAGGGCCAGTCCATAAATTAATTTGAGCAGAAACTTACGTGGTGTCGCATTATATATATAGACATCCTTCTGCTATTCATCTGTTGAAATATTTGGCTCAGGTGTTCTTAATTCTATCTGTCCATCTAAGATTGATTAGTATATATAGAATTCTACGAACTTTTTAGCCATGATTTTTGACCATTAATACTTTTAACGACATATGCATGTCTTCTGTAACGAGAACAAATTAACATTTGTGGGGACACAGACACAGACACAGACACACACATACATATATATAATATAGATATAATTGCAATTGAGTATAGTTAGTTCTTGTTTTTTCACACTTCAAGAGAGAAATATTTTACACAATTATTAAAAATTTGCATATGGATTGCGTCCACGTATATCAATTTATAAATTTTTTGGAATAAGGTTTATTCCTAATTGCGCGAATTAAAAAATTTAATCCAAGTACAAAATTTTTTTAGAAATATAATATTGTAATTTTCATCTCTTTAATCCGAAACTAAGCCATCAGATTGGCAGAATTCCAATCAATCAACTACATATGCATGCAGCAATTTAAGCCAAAAACTAATTCTAACTTTGCTGGAAAATAAAACATAAAGGGTACGATGATTTTGCATCAATGAGATTTTCCAAGTTGTAAGAAAAGTTTGGCAATGACTATAACATAGCAGGAACATCGAAAACTGTCATTATTAATTTGAAAAGTAGTTTAATTCTTCAACACCATGGAAAAACCTCACAGGACCAACAGGCAATACATATAGAAGAAAAATGAAAACATTTTGAATTACACATCCTGAAAGAAAAGAAATACTGGAGTTATTCGAGCAACCAAGACCAGATGGGCCAACAGACAGACGAAGTGGACTGCAATCATAGATATCAATAGTTTTTGCTTCATTCGCAGTGACATTTGTGTTATATGCCTGCACGAATGATCAATTTGGAACGACAATTAAGTCCTATGTGACCGAAAATGTGAAGAAGCAAACATAGTACCATGACATCACAGAGACAAAACAAAAGTTCTTACCTGATAAAGTACCTGCAGCAGATGGTCACTAAATTCCAGGGCCAATTTTTAGTACGAATCCGCCATGCCTTTTTTGTCCCTGTATCTGTTTCATTTCGTTTTCAATTTCCCTGGCAGGCTCAACGGCGGATTTGCACTTGTCTATGTCCAATGTCTGAAGGCTTTTCGCCAAGCTCAATGGAATCTGACTGAGTTTTTCACAGTTTCTAAGCACAAGACAACCAAGAGTAGGAAAATGTTCGTTTGAGGCTTCCCAGAAAACTAAATCTGTTTCTTGAATAAGCAAGAATTGGAGACGAGGAAATCCATCACCAACAGCCTTCCAGGACTTTCCCCTGACTGCATTGTCTTTCAACTTGAGCACCTCTAGAGTACTAATCATTCCCAATGTAGACATATGCGTCCAATCCAAATACGTTGCTGATAAGGTTAGATTCTTGATACTTGTGGGGAAACAGTTGGTAGGAGGAAGGCCAGACAGCGGGTTTTCAGATGGTGATCCAGAAGATAAATCATGTTTCATCTTCAAGGTTTCAAGAAGACCCAATGGTCCCAAGAACTTGCCATCCGAAAGAATGGCTAAGTTCCCACGGATCCCCAATTGCTTTAGGTTACAGAACTTTTCCAACACATCTGGAGTGCAATATTCAGGTGATAGTCTACTAAGTGTTCGAAGGTTTTTACCAGCTTCACCTTCCTTTTGTACAGCTAGAATAATTGCTGCTTTCGTCTTTAGATGCCTCAGCTGAATCATCTTCCATATACTTGCTTTGATTTCCAGGATACGCACCTTGGTGTCCACCACAAGAGTTTGTAGGTTCCACAGATTAGAGATGGCTTCAGGGAGAACACTGAGATTGTCGCAAGACAAAGTGAGGTACCTCAAATGAATTAGTTTTATAATCTTCAGGGGGAATTGATTGAATTTGAAAGACTTGGAATCCAGAACCCTGAGCAAAATGAAGGTATCAGTGATAGTTGATATGTATTTCAGGTCCAACTCAATGGAGTGATATCCCTTGTTGAAAGATAAAAAAGAACGGACGCGTGGGCCTTTTAGTTTTCCACGAAGTAATTCAGAGAGGAAATCAGGGAGATGGGAATGGATAGAAAGACGACGGTACTCTTGTATGCCAGAAAGTGGAGGCTCAAAATCTCCTTCTTTGGATTTCTTTATCTCTTGGTACATATTCTGGTCTTCAATTGCAGCTCTAGATTTGCAGAATTCACGTATCACATCATGGACACGGCATGCTTTAACTTGGCCATTGGGACTTATTTTCTCAATCATGACAAAATTCCTGTTGACAAGCTCCTTCAAAATCTCCTCCGCTGTTTCCTCCAAGCTCACTCCCTCGTTATGTTGTACGAATCCTTCAGCAATCCACAAGCGGGTCAATGTCCAAGCCCGGATCTGATAGCCTTCTGGAAACACCCCCATGTAAAGTAAGCAATCTCTCAAGGTGCCAGACAATTCATTATAACTCAGCGCTATCACATCCAATGGGCGATGCGTCTCATCATTTCCAACATGCATATTCACGTTTTCAGACACCTTTTCCCATTTGCTTTTAATTGGACCTTTGTCCGCAAGAATGCCTCCTATCACCACTAGTGCAAGTGGCAGTCCACCACATTGCTTGGCTATATTTTTCCCGATCTTTATCAACTCTTCAGGGCTGCCATCCACCTTCTGAAATGCTTCTAACTGGAGGAGTTCCCAACTTTCGTCTTCAGTTAGGAAACGCAGCATGTGGGGTTCTCTTGTAACATTAGCATGCTTACCGACATTATTATATTCACTGGTTATGAGAACTTTACCCCTTCTGTTGCTCAATGGCAACACTTTTTTTATTTGATTCCAGGCATCAACGCTCCATAAATCATCCAGGACTAACAAGAAATTTTCCTTTTCCAGGAGCATACGAACTGTCCGGATTAAATCCTCATCAGTCATGCTCGTTATGTCTTGCGTGGTTAATTGTTTCAGAATGCTTAGAAACACGTCCCTCGGTTTGAAATCTTGAGAAACATAAATCCAATTTCGAATGGGAAATGCATATTGGATATCCTGATTTTGATAAATCTTCCATGCCAGTGTTGTCTTCCCCAGGCCAGGCATACCAATGATGGAGATAACATCAAGCTCCTCTCTTTCTTCCTTGAGATGGTTAATTATAATCTCTGCTTGATCTTCGAAACCTACTACTTTATCTCGCCTGAATGACTGAACCTATGGCAAAATTGGTCACAAATGATAAGATTAGAAACAATTCACCAATATTGATTAGTACAAGCTAATGACAATAACAAGAGAGCAAAATGCAAGAAAGACAGTCTTGATCTATCAAATATAGACTTTATACTATCTATTTCTTCTTCCTCGCTTAATTATTTGACTTGGAGACTTACATGGAGTAATATTTTCAAATTCAACCATGTACATTTGTTGTATCTTGTAAAAGGTACGCATGTTCCATGTAAAGAATATTTTATTTCTTTCAATTAAATTAATATCATTGCTTTTCATAAATTCAATTGTAAACATTCATTTTATCAAAACTCTAGTCTTTTTCTAAACAAAGTATCCAACTATTGGTTATTTGATTCACTTCACATATGCCTAATAAGATATGAGATTTCTTTAAAATCATTGAATGGGTTATAAATTTAACCGAATAAATTTTTGATATTAAACATTAAAGGGAATAAATGGAAAAACAAATCAATCAGCACAAATGGTAAAATAAAGTATTTAAAGCATTAAATAATTTATTCCTTGAGATAACCAATAAAAGTCTCTTCGCCATCTTCGAAACTTACCACTTTATCCCGCCTGAATGACCGAACCTATGGCAAAATTAGTCACTAATGAGACTAGAAACAATTAATTTTACCAATGTTTATACTGTGAGTGTCAATTTGGACTAGAACCGGTAAAGCCTCAACTTTCAGAAATGAGTTTGAATGGATTGGGTTTTAGGTAGGTTGTATCAAATATAAGTAAAACTTAATAAATTCACTAAAATTAAATTTTGAATTAATAATAAAAATCTTATTGTTTTTACTTTTATATTTTTGTCAAAATCACGTTTTTTTGGATTATTAGAAATTTTAAAATTAAAATATACATCTTGGATTTTATATGTATTAATAAATTAATTATCTAAAATTAGGTGCATATTTGAAGTTTTGATTTGAATTGAATTATCTTGAAATGAAATTAAGTGTGAAGCGCTAAATTTGCATGCACAACATTCTGTAAAAATTTACCTAAAGTATTATTCCTCTAAATGTCATATCTTTTTATCAAATATCTTATATTTCTTATTTTGAAACATAACATAGTTCCACAAATTGATATTATTCATAGTACACAACATATAACAATTGAAAATTAAATAACATCCACCCTCATGAATAATTCATGATTAATTTTGACATGAAAGAAATACTAATAATTAATTTTTAATGCAATTGAATATTATAATATAGATTAATAAAATCAACATATAATTTAATAAATCATCTCACTATATTATAAAATTGTATATTAAATAGAGTGTAGAAGATATATTAATATTATTATTGTCTTTTGAATTAATTTTTTGAAATAAGTGAATTAAGTTAATTTTTTTTGTTTGTTACTGGAATCATTTCAAACCCAACCAAATCCACAACTTAATTTATTTTGAATTCAACCAACTTTCAATTCATATAAAACCCAACTCATTTTTAACCTAATCCACATAAGCCCAAATCAAATCTAACCTAACCCTCCCATTTACCAATCATGTTTAGGACAAAGTAATCACAACAATAACTTATCTTAGTGTTGCATGCATGATCATATATATATATATATATATATATATATCAACATGCTTTTTGAGTGCTATACTTTTGAAAAATTACAAACCGTACGTACAATTAATTTCTTGGTTTAAACCATTTCTATTGAAAAACAAATAGAGTACTCTTTCTTCTTGATCTACGTACTGTAGTCTATAGAATCTGCAGTTATGTTTTAAGAGAACAAAATACAAGTAAGCTTTTGGTTACAAATTGTAAATTTATTTTCTAACTCTTAAAATATAAATAAATAAATTATATACATTTTCCAACCTCATCCTCAAAATACATTCAAAAAAGTTTAAAATATCCTTTTAATTTATTTTATATCTATTCATCAATGTCTAGCCCTCTCATGTTTTGTTTCCTCTACCCAATTTATATATACAAATAAATAATTTTAAAATATCAACATCACCCTTCCGACGAAACAAAAAGTTATTGGTGTGACATCTTATTTTCTTCAAAAACACAACCAAACAAATAATTTTCTTGAAAAATATTTTTCACTTACTACCCAACATACAAACAAACAACTATTAGACATTCCCTAACTCTACTTCCCAAAAATCATTTTGTCAAAAGACTCCAAAATATAAACAAATATAACCACAATGTTGATCTATATTTGATCTATAAAATATAGGGATAATTGCAATTTACCCTACTGTATTTTATGAAATAAGCATTTTACCCTATGTAAAAAGTAAATGTATAAAATACCTTCCTGTGTTCTAAAAAACCATACACAGCACCTCCCCCTTCTCGTTTGTTGCCTATTTAACATAATTTTAATATGAAAAGACTAATTTACCCTTAACCATTTAATATATTTTCAATTCAATTTAAATAACCTTTTATTATCATTTTTTTTCCTTTTCTTTCATTCTTTTCTTTTTTTTTTTATTTTTCATTTCTCTCTTTCTCCATTATTTCATATATTTCTCATTTAATCGAACAAATTTTTGAAACAAGGGAACAAACGAAAACAAGAAATCTATCAACACAAACAATAAAATAAAGTATTTAAAGCATTACAACAATTGAAAATTAAGAGCCTAAATAAGAATAGAAATAAATATAAACAATCTTATGCTTCGTACAAGGCATAATTATTTAAATTAACGATCATAATAAAATGGTAAAAAATTACTGAAAATTTTATGGAAAATTAGTTTCAATACGAGTTCCAAAAATACTATTATATTCATTGTACTTACAATGCCTTACTATCACAAGAAGATCGAGCAACTTCATATATATTCTAAGCATGGATAAATATGATTTTTAACTATTTTTAATGGTACTCAAGTATGTTGTCCTCGATCTAATGATATAGAATCATTAGTAGTTGTTTGTATGTAGTTTTCATACACATAAAATATTTTTAATTAATCATGTTATTTTTACATGTTTTTACGTTCATTGATTATATTAAAAATTGACAAGCATATATGTAAAATATATATTTATAATTTGTATAGTTAGGAAGATAACAATCATTTAAAGTAAAAGTTTTATAATCTCTTACATACTAGAATAAAGAAAAAAAAATTCAAAATCCTCAAATTAAATATTGAGCTTACATTATGATATATAAGACAGGTTTTGTTAATAAATAGTGGTTATTAATTTGGACATGCAAATGTTCTTGAATATATAGATATATATATGTACAATAAGTAAAAGGATCAAATTTGGCATATCCAAAATTTGGTATCATAACTACTAGAGAAAATTGTATTTTTGGTCCCATAGTTTAATGTGTGAGTACTATCAGTCCCAAATTTATGGTATTGAATACATTTGGTCCAAATTTGATAAATTTTTTTACACTTTTGGTCCCCGCCAGTAAAATTGACGGAATCTACCACATATTTGTTAAAATATTAATATTTTAATATTTTTTCGTTGATTAATTACATAGAAACCCCTAAGGTTTGACTTCATTCCAAATAAACCCAAAGAAATTGTAATGACTCACTAATTTTGTCCCATTTGAAATTTTAATAGAATCGTTAGTCTTCATTAATAAATTTGTTGACATCATTCTAAAATTTGTGTGAAAATTCAAAAGTGTCCTCTAATAATTGTTCTTATTATTTTTGAGATAAAATTGGACATATTTGTAATATTTTTCATATATTTGGTGAGTAATTTTAACATTATTTAAATTATTTATAATAAATTTAAATATATTTTATCATTAATAAAAAAATTTAACTATTAAATAATTTTTAAATCAAGTTAAACTAAAAAAATAAAAAATTTAAAATCATATACACATATCTAAAGTAATTTAATCAAATTTAATTAAATTTATTTATTAATTAAAAATAAAATACGGAAAAAATAAAAAATAAAAATTAAATACTCTCTTAACATATATACTCTCACATTTTTAAATTGTTTACTTCAGAATAATAAAATTATAAATATATTCAAAATAATATAATTAATTAAAACTAAAAATAATAATATTAATCATTTTAAATACATAACTTGATCACTTCAATTATTTTAATATAATTTAAATTATTTTTTACAATATAATTGACATATATAAAATAAATAAAACAAGTAAAAATTAATTATCGTAAATAATGTTAAATTAATACTTAATGATAATACATAAATTAACCCTTAATAAATTAGTTATAAATAAATAAATAAAAATCTAAAAAGAACAAGAAAAAGAAAAAGAAAAAAAATCCCTTTTTCTCCCCCCTCCCCCCCCAGTACCCCACCCACGCCACCCAATTCCTCCTCCACCTCCGCCCCAATTAGGCAAATCCCCCAGCCCATAATTGGCCTGGCCATGGCTCGCTCGGCGGCCAGCAGCCCTGCTCGGCGCCATGCCAATCGTAGATCATAGCTAGGCATTGTCTGCCGCCGGAATTTGTGTAGGGGGTTAGGGGTTAAGGTGGAGTTTATAAATATATATGTGTGTATATATATGTAGTTATATATGTGCGTGTATTTAGAGAGTTTTTTTTTGTGTATATATATAAGATAGATTTGTATATATATGCATATATATGTATATAAATAAATATTATTTTAAATATTTTTTAGAGAATTTTGTGATTTTTGATTTTAATTTTTTATTATTTTTTAATTTTTTTTAGTGAAGGTCAAGCAATATATTTTGTGGATTTTTTTAAATAGATAAAATTTTATGGGATTTTATATAAATAAATAACTGTTTCTCTTCAAATTTTAATGAAAAATTAAAAGAAAAACCAAAAATAATTTAAAAATTATAAAATTTGGGCCAAAAACGTCCCATAATTAAATTATTGGATTAAAAATATAATTTGACCTAAGTTTTATTTCAAAGACAAAAAGACATTTCTTTTATAATAGTATAAATACTCAGTATGAAGAAAAGATAAAGGATAATTACAGATTGTCAAAATATTAGAAATCCACCAAATCATACTATAACAGAAGCATAAGCTTCATTATAGGATATAACATTTTGGAGAAACCAAATTTACTAACCGATCCAATTGAATATTAGCTAATATAAAATAACGGTAAGATCAATACGAAGTGATACGGCATATATATTTTACCTTTTTAAATTTCGCCCAAGATGCTTCCGCTGTTTTGCTGGGTCCTTCGCCCATAGTAGCGAAGTCCATCTTGACCTTGTCGAACATCGGTTTCACCTTTTGTTCCCTAATGGACTTAACTTGCTTAGCCATGTTGACACGCTTTGCACCGCCAAGGAGACGCGACCTACGCTTGCCCTTTTCTGCTGCGGCCTGGGTCAAACAAGAGTCGATGGTGTCTTCAGCATCGTAAACAACTTTTCTAATGAGCCTCTCCCATTCTCTCAAGAGTTCCTCCTTCTTCGGCTTCTTAGCCGCCTCCTGAAGAAAGGCCTTCAATGAACCAAGTTCATTTTTCAGCTGTTCGAGCTCATTTTCCGCACCAGAGACCACAAAGGCGTAAGATCTCAGTAGCTGTGTGATGTTTTCCAGCAGGAATGTTACTGCTGCATCCGCCATCGAGTTTGGATGGATAGATAGCTTGACTATGTAATTTGCATCTGTAGTTTAGAGAGAGAGAGAGAGAGAGAGAGAGAAGGAGAGAGAGAGAGAGAGAGAGAGAGAGAGAGACCAGTGGAACTTTTGGAAACCAGATGACGACTTTTAAATTCTGGAGTTGTTGGAGTCTACGAAAGACTTTTAAGAATATATATACACATATATATGTATAATAATATATAGGAATACTAGATGAATACATAAAATGCAAGAATACATATATGTAAGATGAATACTACTAGTTGTTCGGACCAACACCTGGATACACCTATCAAAATGATTTTTGATCATTCACAACGAAAAATTAGGTATGAATTTAATCTTGTAAATTATTTTTGTAACAACAGCTATAAGTTATAAATTATAAGTTTTTGTAATAAATGTAATTTTCTTAAATAACTAGCAATAAAAATTATTAATGATCAATATGTAGTCTTGTTTATTGGAAATACAATAGATTAGCTATGTGTTATTTGTAGAAAATTAATAATATATATATATATATATAAACATTAGCTATGAATTGCTTGAATTGAGGATTAGTAATTGGACGTGGTACCATTGTTTTTTATAGTGATTATTCTGATTTGATGAAACTTTTAGTTAGACTCTAAACTGTTATCTAAATGAATTAAATTTCTAACAATGTTAATCACTTCTAATTACGAGGCAAAATTGGCAATTTTGCCCCCTTTAAAGCATTGAATTGATTGAAATCTCCCTATCCGATCAGAGCTTGGGGGATCGATCTCATTGCTATCATTTCGAAAGTCTTAGTGATGGTTGGCAATAACTGAAAGTACACGAGACTTATGGTGCAATTTCCTCCAAGTTCTATTACCTACCAAATGTTTGGCGTTTTTTGCCATTGATATATGTACTAAATGTTATAATTTAAAATATCC